>OY992540.1:64194203-64423466 GCA_963921195.1 Pegoplata infirma
AAGTAGGTATAGAAAGGTTATTTGCAAAATGTTGAGCCCAATAAGTTAGTTTGTAAGTTAAGAGTAACTGCAACGATAAGTGTTGCCATACCTTGGGTACAATCTTAGGATAATCAGAAATGGTAATATTATCGTACATTTTAGTTCAATAAAAATTTTTATTATTATTAAGTTCAAAATCAATTAAATATTTAATTGATTCAATTAATATTTTAATTAAATTTTTAACTTTATGAAGGTGTATGTGTTTTTGTTTAATGTCGAAAACTCTTGCACCGCCTCGCAAATAAAACATAAAAAATGTAACACCGTCCGACAGCCAATACTAAACATGAACCGGATGATATACTCCTGAATGTAGGGATCAAATGGAGTAAAACTGCATTTACAGTTTTAAATTTCGTGATTCTGTTCCCCTTTAAAAGTAATTCAATGTTTTAGAGGATTTATTTTTGTAAAATATTTGTAATTGTGATATAATGACACTTCTGATGGCAAATGAAAGTGGAGAGTCTTCGCTTATTTTTCCATTATCTTTTTTTGCCATATCAGGAAAAAATGTGTGAATAATGTCCTTTCAAATCTTTATCAAAAACTGTTGTTAAAAATGTTTAATGATATTGAAATATACAATTTTGAAAGGACATTATTGACCCCCTTTTTCTTGATATGGAAAGGTAAACGAATTTAAAAATTAGCGGACATCCTTCTCTTTCATTTGCCATACGATAAGTACAAATATTTAAAAACATTTTTACAAAAATGTAATCCTACAAAGATTTAAAGTCCTTTTCACTTCGAATAAAAAAATATCATCTATTCAGCATTGTCGGACCACCAAAAACAGTGATAAAAGTGATCAAAACATCAAAATTTTGTAGTTTTTGCCGTACAACTGCATCTGATTGCACCTCTCAACAAATCGAAGGTTTTTGACTCTGGTTTGAACATGTATTTTAAAAAAACACTGTAAAAAAAATTTGAAAAAGCAAGATATCGGGCCTATATTTACCGAGCTATTGACGAAAAACCAAATTGTGGCAACCCTTGAGAGAATTTGAAATTTTAATTTTTCTCAAATCAAAAAAATCTTAAAATCGTTATATCTCCGAAACTACTGGACGGATTTACAAAACTTTAGCATCAATGTGTCGAGCGTGAAATTCTACATAAAATAGATGAAAAATATGGAGTAAAAAAATTTCAAAGTTTTTCGACAAAAAAAGCAGTGGTTAGTACATCCTTTTTTTTTTAACAAAAATTTTTTTTTGATTTTTGTTATTTTTTAATTGCTATTTTATTTAGAATTTCACGCTCGACACATTGGCGCTAAAATTTTGTAAATCGGTCCAGTAGTTTTGGAGTTATAACGATTTTACCATATTTTTTCTTACGCACTGACTATGGTTGCCAAGTTTGTCGAAAAATATTTTTTTACGGGGTAAAAATTTGGGTTACATATTCTAAAGGAGCATAAAAAGTTGGGACGTATGGGTCTCCGACCCATATCGGGCCTATATTTACCGAGTTATTGACGAAAAACCAAATTGTGGCAACCCTTGAGAAAATTTGAAATTTTAATTTTTCTCAAATCAAAAAAATCTTAAAATCGTTATATCTCCGAAACTACTGGACGGATTTACAAAACTTTAGCATCAATGTGTCGAGCGTGAAATTCTACATAAAATAGATGAAAAATATGGAGTAAAAAAATTTCAAAGTTTTTCGACAAAAAAAGCATTTAAAAATGGGTTGCCCCGTTATGGAAAAATATGGGCTCTCGGGAAAATCCGACTAAAAGCCGAATCAGCTGGAATTTTGCCAAACGCAAAAATACGGGTCAGCTTAATTTTAGTAGAGATTATTACCAACGTTGGTACATTTTTGACAATAACGAACTTAAGAAAGCTGAATTTGGACCGATACGGCATTAGATAGGCCTTCTAAAAATATTTCTATCTGTATTAAATGTTCATATAGTTTCTTTTGAAGAAATGGGAAAACTCTCAAAAATCGAAAAAAATACCGTTTCCCCCCTGCCGTTTGACCCGCTAAATGTGAGATTGCGCAGCTAAAAAACAGGTAAATCATATTTCTCCCCTCTTTCCTGTATGCAAGTACCAGAACAATCTGCGGGTGCCCTGTGAAAGACCTTCCTTGGCAGACTAAAAACCCTGTCGAAAAATCTGTTAACCAATTTTCACTTTGAGTTAGAAAACTTTCAGCGGATTTTTCTGCTGAAAGGGACATTTTAACTAAATTCTCTATCATTTGGTTTTAGAAAATAACAGATCGCTAATTTTACAGAAATTTTTTATTATCTTATTTTCAAGCAATTTTTTTTTAAAGAATTATTTAAAAAAAAATTAAAGAATTTTATTTAAAATTGAGCAGATTTTTCTGCTGAAATCAGCAGATTTTTCTGCTTAACAGAAGTTAGCAGATTTCTATGCTGTCTTCAGAGATTTTCTCATATGGCTCAAAATGGGTATATTTTCAGCAGATTTTTCTGCTGATTAGACAGAGGTTTTATTTAACGTGTATTTTATTGTAAATACTTACAGAAATTAACTCGTACTATCGAAAAATGAGAACCCAAAAAAAAAAATTAAATCACAACTCTTCTTAATGTATCCTATTCTATAAAGAAATTTTTCCATCACAAAAATTGTCCGAAATTTAAACATTCAGAAACAAATGATTTTCAAAAATTAAAATTTCCTGATTCTGTACCATTATTTTGAAATATATTCTCGTATTGTATTAAATTTTAAAAGAAAAAATAAAAGATTCTGAAACATTTTTTTCATACAATTCTTTCAGATTAAGTCGTATTCTTTCTATATTCTGTGTAAAAATGTTTATTTCAGAATTATTTTTCACATAGAAAGATGTTGCAATCTTCAAACATTGTAGAAGAATTCTCAAATTCTGAAAAAATTATAACTGGTATAAGCGCTTGAGTCGTATTCTTTCTTTATCTTATTTTAATATTCGGGAAAGTTTTTATAGAAAAATTTAAGATTGCGTTTATTATATCACCGTCCGATAGCCAATATTAAACTGAACCGGATGATATACGTCTAAAAGTAGAGATCAAAGGGAGAAAACTGCATTTACAATTTTTCATTTCGTGATCCTGTTTCCTTTTAAAAGGACTTCAAAGTTTTAAAGGATACATTTTTTAAAACATTTTTGACAAATTTGTACTTGTCCTAGGATTACAATGGTGATGGCAAATGAAAGAGAAGGATCTCCACTAATTTTTTTATTTTTTTACTTTGCCATATCAGGATAAAAGGATATGAATAAAGTCATTTAAAAACAATATCAAAATATTTTGTTGAAAATGTTGAATGATATTGAAGGATACATTTTTGAAAGGACGTAACATACCACCTTTTTTCTGGTATGTAAAAGTAATAAAATAGGAAAATTAGGGGAGATCCTTCTCTTTCATTTGCTATCACTAGTGGTACCTAGGGCAACCACAAATATTAAAAAAAATATTTTGTAAAATTTAGTCCTCTAAAATTTTTAAGTCCTTTTAAAAGGAAACTGGATCACGAAAAGAAGAACTGTAAATTAAGTTTTACTACATTTTGTCTCTTGCTTAAAACGTATATCCAGATCGTGATGAACGACTTTTTTACATTTTTGTCGGTGTATTCTATGCAAAAATGTTTATTTTTGAATTGTTTTTCATAAAAAATAGAAAGAAATAGAAATAAAACAAATTTTAACAAAAAATCGCGCGATTTTTTTGTTAAAATTTGTTGAGGCTCAAAGCGAGGACCTAAAATTTGTTGCACAGAGTTATCAAATTCATTAGAAAACTTTATACTAAACGATATCTGAACTATTTTAATTTTGCTTTCAACATATCGCTCATTTACTTGTATAGTGTCACAACTCAAAATGTTTGATTTTACAGAAAACCTGTTTAAAGTTTACAATTGAAACTTGGTTTACGTTGCAAATGGCCCTTGAGTAGAAAATGTTATAATGGCGTGTTCTCTTCTCAAACGGTGAGTTTTAAAGATATTAATACAAATTTTTGACACAATATAAAGCAGGATATAACAAATAATTCTGTATTGTTTACCCAAAAACGACATATTTTGTGTTATGACACTATACAAGTAAATGAGCGATATGATGAATCATTTGCTTTAGTAGCATTAAAATCATTTTAAAAATTTTTGAGAAAGATTATTCTAGCTCAAGGTCATATTTCTTTTACTAATCGTTACGATGATATTGTCGAAGTAACAATTTTCAAGAAACTTTTTATAAAGTTGTTTGTTTTAAATTGATTGGTTTGGTCATTTTGCAAGACTTACCCCCAGTTTCTGTATGACGAACGAACGACGAACGTCAAAAATTTGCATGTATTTTGTTATTGTAACAAAAACAAAATACATGCAAAATTTTGACGTTCGTCTATCGTTCGTCATACAGAAACTGGGGGTAACTCGACACGTGTTTCGGAATTCGTCAAATTCCATTATCAAGAGTATTTAGCAAATTGACAATCGTTTGTGGCAAAACATAAAGACTTATATTCGTATGTAAATAGTCATAACGAGAAATGTACTAAATACACAACATAATACAGCTCTAAATTTGAAACGAAAAGTCAAAACCAAACCATCACTATTTAATTCAAACATTACTTCATATATCAGCTTGTATTACAGGCTAGTATATACATACAGACAGTAGATTTCTTACGCGAGTAAGATGTTCACTGCTTTTGTTGTATTCCTTCTTATTCATAATATGAACAGAAGTGAGGCGTGCTATCCTTTTGTTTAAATTCTGTTTTAATTTTTAAATTAATAAAAATTATTTATTATTCGACCTTTAAAATTCTATTTTTGAGAAAGATTATTCTAGCTCAAGGTCATATTTCTTTTACTAATCGTTACGATGATATTGTTAAAGTGACAATTTTCAAGAAACTTTTTATAAAGTTGTTTGTTTTAAACCAATCAATTTAAAACAAACAACTTTATAAAAAGTTTCTTGAAATTGTTACTTTGACAATATCATCGTAACGATTAGTAAAAGAAATATGACCTTGAGCTAGAATAATCTTTCTCAAAAATAGAATTTTGAAGGTCGAATAATAAATAATTTTTATTAATTTAAAAATTAAAACAGAATTTAAACAAAAGGATAGCACGCCTCACTTCTGTTCATATTATGAATAAGAAGGAATACAACAAAAGCAGTGAACATCTTACTCGCGTAAGAAATCTACTGTCTATATGTATATTAAGGGTGTTCTTAACAGTAAGGGAAAAATTTAAAATGTTTTAATTGCTTGGCACTGGGCAGAATTTTGTTCCTTTGTACTAAAAACTTAATAATAAAAAATTTGAAGTTAATCCGATAACTTTAAGTGGACGCGGAAACGAACTGAAGTTTGAATAACGGATTACAAGGGGAAAAAATTACTTTTAACTCATTTTCTCAATTTTTTCGATATTTTAAGTTAAGTTTGAATTCAAATGGTTACAGAATTGTGATGTAGAGTACATTACCTTTGTAATAAGGCAACAAAAACTAAAATCGGTTAAAAATCAGCCAAGTTATTACAACTGCCCCAGGCAACTAGCGTGTGGCAGACCACTTGATCAAAGATTTCGAGTTAAATTTTTGAAATTGATTGAAATTATCTACTATAGCAACATTTTTTTATTCTTTACTTCCCAATGTACTAAGGTGATAGGTATTTTTCATATTGTGTTACGTTAAATTGTTTTAAATTAATGTTGAAAAGGTCTAAATTTTTCAGCCCTGTTTTCAAATCTCCAATTTTAAATTTTAATTTTTTTAGGCAAATAAAATTTAAAAAATCGACCATCGGACCATAGGATTTTGTTAAGCAAATATAAGGGAATAAAAATTACAAAAATTGTAGACATTCCTTTTTTCATTCGTCTAGTTAAGCGATTTTAATTCGGCGGATTTCGAGATAATAGTGATTTTGGTAACTTTTTTAGCTTTTAGTTAATTTTTTTATTTTTTTTTAACAAACTTCGTATGTTTTCTACCGAATTACTACAGATCAATATAGAATACTTCAATTCCTTTAATCAGGGCAAAATTGAGATATGAAAAATTAACCCAGTTAAAGGTCAAAGGTCAAATTTGAAAACAATTTGAATTTTTAAAGATTAACCATTTTTATGAGCGGATATTTATGAAACTCCTTGATGTTATTTTAATATGACTAAACATAAATGGTCTATTATTAAAATTTGGAAAATTAACCCATAAGTGCTATTGGGGTCTATATTTTTTTTTATTTAATGGAGAAAATATAAGTATATAATTTCATAGGGTCATATAGACCCCAACAGCACTTAAGGGTTAATGTTCTGAATTTTTATAAGCCATTAATTTTTACATCTTATTAAAATAACATTTAGAAGTTTCATTAATATCCGCTCGAAAAATCTGTAAATCTTTAAAAATTCAAATTCTTCTATAATTTGACCTTTGACCTTTAACTGGGTCAATTTTTCATATCTCAATTTTTCCCTGATTAAAGAAATTGAAATTATATTGAACTGCAGTAATTCGGTAGAAAACATACGAAGTTTGTTAAAAAAAATAAAAAAATTAACTAAAAGCTAAAAAAGTTACCAAAATCACTATTATCTCGAAATCCGCCGAATTAAAATCGCTAAACTAGACGAATGAAAAAAGGAATGTCTACAATTTTTGTAATTTTTATTCCCTTATATGTGCTTAACAAAATCCTATGGTCCAATGATGGATTTTTTAAATTTTATTTGCCTAAAAAAATTAAAATTTAAAATTGGAGATTTGAAAACAGGGCTGACAAATTTGGACCTTTTTAACATTAATTTAAAACAAGTTAGCATAACACAATATGAAAAATACCTATCACCTTAGTACATTGGGAAGTAAAGAATAAAAAAATGTTGCTATAGTAGATAATTTCAATCAATTTCAAAAATTGAACTCGAAATCTTTGATCAAGTGGTCTGTCACACGCTAGTTGCCTGGGGCAGTTGTAATAACTTGGCTGATTTTTAACCGATTTTAGTTTTTATTGCCTTATTACAAAGGTAATGTACTCCACATCACAATTCTGTAACCATTTGAATTCAAACTTAAATTTAAATATCGAAAAAATTGAGAAAATGAGTAAAAAGTCATTTTTTCCCCTTGTAATCCGTTATTCAAACTTCAGGTCGTTTCCGCGTCCACTTAAAGTTATCGGATTAACTCCAAATTTTTTATTATTAAGTTTTTAGTACAAAGGAACAAAATTCTGCCCAGTGCAACACAAAAATCCGAAATAAAAAAATAAGAACACCCTTAATGTATATACTAGCCTGTAATACAAGCTGTATATATGAAGGTATGTTTGAATTAAATAGTGATGGTTTGGTTTTGACTTTTCGTTTGAAATTTAGAGCTGTATTATGTTGTGTATTTAGTACATTTCTCGTTAAGACTATTTACATACGAATATAAGTCTTTATGTTTTGCCACAAACGATTGTCAATTTGCTAAATACTCTTGATAATGGAATTTGACGAATTCCGAAACACGTGTCGAGTAAGTCTTGCAAAATGACCAAACTAATCAATTTAAAACATACAACTTTATAAAAAGTTTCTTGAAAATTGTTACTTTGACAATATCATCGTAACGATTAGTAAAAGAAATATGACCTTGAGCTAGAATAATCTTTCTCAAAAATAGAATTTTAAAGGTCGAATAATAAATAATTTTTATTAATTTAAAAATTAAAACAGAATTTAATCATTTTAAAAATTCATAATTAGTCTTAAGCAAAAAAAATTATCAAACAACCTACTTGGGCAATCATATAGTAATGCCTCAAGGATATTAAATATTTTATGAGATGAAAAAGTATCAAATATGTATGTATTTGCATGAATACGTATACAGAAATATAACACACACACATACACACAGTTTTATACAAAGTTAAACAACAGCTGCTACTAATAGTATGCATGATGATTATTGTTTTGGGTGTGTATGTGTGTGTGTGTGTGTGTCTATGTATGTGTTTGTGACAATTTATTTGTATCCTTTTATTTGAATTTAAATATAAATCACATTGAATAGAAAAATGCAGATATAGACATTAAATTCTTTTAATATCTTTTACGACTGCTACTGCTACAAAAATCACATGCCAAGTACACTCAAAAAAATAAACTGGTAAAACGCCTGGTAAAATGCCTTGTAATCCCGTTCTACCAATATTTAACAATTTTCCTTGTTTTTTAACAAAAAATCTTGTACTTTGCCCAAACGAGAACTACAGTTTTATTGGTAATTTTACAAGTTTATTTTCGTAATTGTATTCTACCATTTTGAAAGGTTATTTTACAAAAAAAAAACTGTAATTTTACAACAAAGTTTTTATTACGAGGATTCTAGTTGAATTACAAAAAAAAAAACTGTTATTTTACAAAAATTTTGTTATACGAGGATTTATATTGTTGTATTTTTTTTATTGAAAAATATTAAAAAAAAAAGTTGACAATATTTTGAAAAATTTATTACGAGGATTCTAGTTAATTTACAAAAATAAACAGTTATTTTACAAAAATGATTTTGTTTCGAGGATTTATGTTGTTTAACAATTTTTTTTTTTGTAAACTTACCATTTTGGTTTGTAAATTTACCATTTTTTTAAACATAATTACCATTTTTTCTTGTAAGTTTACCATTTTTTTTTTTATTTTTCCGTTTTTAAACCAATATTTTTACCAATAAAATTGGTTATTTTACCAAATTTTGGCGCATTCAAAATTACGAGGAAATTCTCATAATTTTACGAGAATTTTACCTACGTCATATTTTACGAGAATAGCCTTGTAAAATCACGAGATTTTTTGGTAACTTTACAAGGTTTTTTTTTTGAGTGTATCATATGAAATTTTTGAAATTTTTATTATTTCCTTTGTTTCAAAATTTTCTATGATTCTTGCAATCTAATGTTAATATTGCATTTTACTACACAATTTTGTTTGTTTTGTAAAATGTTTGATATTAATTTAACTTAATTATTTATGAGTGTTCATGCTTGTTTGTATTTTTTTTTATTAGTTTTTGGAATTTATTAGAATATTTAAGAATTGCAAAATGAATATAAGAAAAATAAATTTTGTAACAATTTCAAATAATAAGAAATTTTTAAACAAAAATGTAAATTTTAAAAACACTAACGATAATTTTAATTGTAAAATATCATACATATAATTTTTTAGCATTTAAAAAAATTGGGTTTTTAGATATGGGGATTTGAACATAAAACCTCAAAAAACAACCTTTAACCTTTTATCACAAAAAATTGTATTCATGCCATTTTAAAGATAATTGTATAGTTTTTAATATATGGGCGAATTCATATTCATATCAAATTTAAACTTTCGAATTTCGTTTCGTAATACCTGCCCATTAGAGTGTCCCTTATTTTGGAAATTTTGGAAATGTTGAGACGGTACCCGCTAATTTTTTTCCATTTGACTTAAAAATAAATCAGGAAAAATTTAACGCCCCTACGACCACGCCTACGCGACGGGGCCTTAAATATCATTTTTCCACACAAACCAAAAATTTTTTTTTTGATTTAAAATTTTTTTGTTATTAATTATTTTATTACTTGGGTAGCTTATTCACGACAAAAAATTTGATTTTTGTGGGATTAGGCTTTCAGCTCTAAAAAAATTTTCGAAATAAAAAATGTAGAGCCATTAGTTCCTACGGTAAAAAATTTTTAAAAAATATTTTTTTTTTTAGTTTTGACAAGCAACGGTTTTAGTTGTTATGTTGCTTTTAATGATATATAGTAAAAAAAATATTATTCATACCTGTGACATCTTTATTTTTTCGAAAAAAAAATTTTGAGCAGTTGGGGTCCTACGGTAAAAAATGTTTAAAAAATATTTTTTTTTAGTTTTTTTTTAGAGCTGAAAGCCATATCCCACCAAAATCAAATTTTTTGTCGTAAATAAGCTAACCAAGTACTATAATAATTAATAACAAAAAAATAAAAATAAAAAAAATTTTTTGGTTTGTATGAAAAAATGATTTTTTAGACCCCGCTCCTTAAGGCCCCGTCGCCTCGGGAAGGCGTGGTCGTAGGGGCGTAAAATTTTTCCTCTGTTATTTTTAAGTCAAAAGGAAAAAAATGAGCGGGTACCGTCTCAACATTTCCAACATTTCTAAAATAAGGGACACTCTAGAGCCCATCGATGGCCACGTTAGAGCTGATTATGGGAAAATTTATAAAAAAAATTGCAAGGTCACCTTCTGTCGGCAACCAGTGTTCAAAGTTGGAAAAAACCAAGTTTCTCCGACAAAATTCAGTTCGAATTTTTAACCAAATCCGGCTCAAAAATTCGGAAATTTTGCGTACTTTATTGGAAATATATTTAAAAAATTGCAAAAGCGCGATTTTGGTCCACAGATACTGATTTTTTAAACATAAATTGGCACAACAAACAGTTAACTGACCAAAATTTTGGCCAAAAAAGTTTTCACTTGCAAGAGTTATCTTAACGAAAACTATAATTACACTGTGCTACAGTGAAAAAATACTTCCGATGTGACACCCTCAAATTTTAGAGTTATTGTCAAAAAAAGTTTTTTCGGGAGTTTGCTCACAAAACCTTGTGTAATTCAGAAAATTTTCAACCGATTTTAAATTTTTCAACTGTATTGGATAGAAGTAGAATAGGGATTTCCATGTGTGTGAATTGGTCTACACAACAGCGTATGGAGGCCTGTTTTTTAGGGCCCAACAACAACAAAAAATTTTGTTGTTTTTTTCGTGAGATTTGTGTTTTCCAATATATATAAAAAAAAATTTTTTGTTGTTGTTGGGACCCCCCCCCCCCCTCTGTATACGCCGATGGGTCTACACAAATAAGAAAGATATCTATTGTTTTTTTCTATAATATCTAACTTTTTCGGCATAAAACTCATCGTATTCACAATTAAATTTTCTTTAAGAATACGTTTATAAATACAAATATTGTTGAACGAACTATAGCAGAAAAAAATCGATAAACTCAAAAAATTTTCAAAAAATAACAAAAAAATTAGATATTGTTGAAAAAATCAATACATATCTTTCTTATAAGTATAGACTAATTCACACACATAAAAAGACCTATCGTTCTTCTATCCAAAATAGTTAAAAAATTGAAAACTTTTTAAGTTACACGTGGTTTAGTGAGAATAGTCCCAAAAAAAGTTTTTTTACCATAACTTTAAAATTTGAGGGTGTCTGGCAAGTTTGATGGACATTTTTGTGATCTTTTCGATGAGACCTACAACCTTAACTACCTCATTTCAAAAGTATATTCGATTTTGTGTTTTTTGTAGCACAGTGTTATTGTAGGGTAAACACTGAAATAGTAGTTTTTGTTAAGATAACTCTTGCAAATGAAAACTTTTTTGGCCAAAATTTTGGTCAGTTAATTGTTTAAGGTTCCCACATTATATATTAAAATATGGAGCCTTAAATCATCTCGTAAAGTGATGCTGCTATATTCCAAAAAACGATTTTTCGCGATTTTCATCAGGATGGACCATATAACATAGCTGTTTTTTTCCCACTAGTCATACTGTTAGGTATGCCCTTTTGAATCACTAAAAGCAAGTTTTTTATCAAAGCCCAACTTGGCGGTTCAATTCGCAAAAACCTCAAAAAATGAAGAAATTCATGAATTTAAGGGCTTAAGATAAAAAGGTTTAAACCAAATTTGCAAAAGAAATATTGCTACAAGTCATATCTTTGTTTTCCATGCCATAAAATTTAAAAATCATTAACTTGGCAAATTTTTTTGTTAAAAAACTGGCTCGAAATCAACAAATCTTTAATGCCATTTTGCAAGAAAACTGTACCATACATCGAAAAACGGAGTACACCATTGGAATCAGAATGTCTCAAATATATCGAAACGTTGGTCACACCTCTTGTTTTCTAAAATAGTGGTCAGTTTTGTTACGCTGTGTTATTTACTGCAATAAATGTTTTTTTTTGTTCTGTAAGTTTCAATGTAATAATTTTTTGTTTATCATTTATATATTTCCTGTTTCTTAAAAAAAAACATTAAAATTGGAATTTTAAAAACAGTGTTGAACAACTCAGTGGGTCGAGTCCGAAATTTGGCATGGATTGCCCCATATATTATTTATTTATTTAATGCTAAACCGATTACGAGGTGTTTCACACAGAATGACAAACTTGTATATCACTAAAAAATAACTGTAGAATACAAAAAAGTGTATTTAAAAATTAAAAAAAAAAACAGTTTTTATCTCTATTAGTTTTGAATGGATCAACAAATCTTTATAAAATTATTTTAATCAATTTTTAATTTATTTATAAAAAGATTACAAATTATATCACAAGTGGTAATTAAAAAAATAATAATATACGATTAAATATATAGAATAAATACAATTATGGAAAAATATTTTAAAGCAAAAATATTTCAATGGTTGGCGGAAAAAAAATAATATTTATAATTATTTTAAACGGTGAAAATGCTTGTCAAAGTGTAAAACCGCAAATTATATACATCGAGATAATATAACTTTAAATGAACAACACATAAAAATCGTTGCGTTAATACATGTAAGTTTATTTATGGGAGAGTGCATGAATTAAGAATTTACACTGAGAAAAAAAGAATGTGCAGCGAACGGAAAATACCTCTCGAAAAATAGAGTTACAAAGGTTGGCTTTTTGGAGTTTTTGAATTTAAGGGGTTAAAAATGAATAAAAAAGTGTACTTTTGGTACTTTTTTATATTTCTAGATATAATGATCATAAAAATTTAGAATGTAGGATCCTTCGACGGAAAAATAATTTTTAAAAATGTCCTTTTTGAAAATTCCGATTCTAAGAGGATCATAGAAACTTAAAACTTGTAATTTTGGATTCCCTAGCAGAAAAAAAGCTATTGAAAAAATACCGTTTTGAAAATTTTTACTCTTTTGGGATAAAGGGTGTAAAATAGTGTAAATTGGTATTTTTACGGTCTCCCGAAATAATGGTTGTAGAATCTACAAATTTAGTGCTTATTATATTTTCTAAACTAATTGTCTCATAAATATAAAATGTAGCTGCGGCGGAAAAAAACATTCTTAAAAAAGTACTTTTTGAAATTCCGATTGTAAGAGGCCAAAAAGTAGTAAAATAATTTTATGCGCTTAGGTACTTTTTTTCCTCATAGATTGTTATAAAAACTAAAAAATTAGAACGTAGGATTTCTTAGCAAACAAAAAAAAAACATTTGGAAAAAAGGTTACTTTTGGAAATTCCGATTATTAGCAGATGAAAAGGGGTAAAATATTATATTTTGGTACATTCTTACAATAATTTACATACAATATCCTGAAATAATGGATCAAGAAACTTTACGAATTTTTATGAGGGATAATTCAGTGAAAAGTAATTCAGCAAAATTCCATTTTTAAGAACGATACAAGTGTATTTAGTACTTTTTCGATGCCCATAAATTATAGTCATAATAACTTGCATTTTTGAATCCAACGAAACAAAACATTCTGAAAACAGGCATTTTGGAATTTCTGATTCTAAGTGGTTAAAAGGAGTTAAAGAAGGTACTTTGCATGATTTCCTAAAAAAATTGTTTTTTTTTTTTTTGAAAACTTCGTTCTATGGTGAGAAAATGGTTGTGTAAGGGGAAAATTAGTAATTTTTTTTTAGTTATTGAACTTTAAGACCTCGGAATCTTCAGGAGCAGAATTAAAATTGTGAGTAATGAACATATTTTCAAAATTTTTAGGGTAAGAAGTGGTACTTTTAATACTTATTGAGATTAAGATATTGGAATTCTTTTATTTGGTTAACGCATGCTACACTCAAAAAAAAAAAAAAACTGTAATGTTAGCAAAAAAAGCTTGTAAACCTACAAGAAAATTTGCTGATTTTGAACCCACAATTTTTTTGCTAAAGTTAGCAAAAATGTTTTGCCAATAATTAGTTAACTAATTTTATTTTTTTTTTTAACTTAGTTTATACACATCTGAGGACCCCATTGGGTTCGGACCCGATAGGTCCAGACTCCGATGGGCCTAGACCTAGTTGGTTTCCTTAAAAATCGTCATAGTTTTTGATCCAAAATTTGTGTCCGTTTCGCTCTACCTTGCTTAGTTTTTGAGATACGTGATTATAGGGGACCACTGGGGTCTTGAGAATTAAAAAACTCGATAACTTCAAAAATATTACTCGGAGAGCTTTTGACTATTTTGCGGTTTTGTTCTACGTGTTGAGAGCTACAAAAACGCTTTTGGACTTTTTGTTGTGTCGGCAATATTTACCGAGATATGAGCATTTTAAAATTTTCGGGAATGCTAAATTTTTTTGATCCAAAGTTAGGGCCCATTAGGGTCCACACATGTGAAGAGGACCGGCGATACTATGGTGATTCTAAGAACCAAAAATGGCCTTCATTTTGCTCTATCTGGCTTAGTTTCCGAGATAGCGCCATTTTAAGTTTTCTGAAAATAAAAAAAAATTTACCATTTATTTTGCTAATATTAGCAAAATATCTTGTAAAAATGTAGTCAACTCAATTTCAAATTTAGCAAAAGAAATTAGTTCAAAGTTTGTTTAAAATTGCTAATGTGCTAAATGAAGTTTACAAGAATTTTTTGCTAACATGCTAATCTCAACTAAAAATTTGCTAAAAGTTAGCTAACTAGCGTTAGCAAAAAAAAAATAAGTAAATCTACTAACGTATTTTTTTGAGTGTATATGGAAGGGAATGAATCCAATTTGGAACAAAATGTAATGGCACAAGGAACGAAATGGAATGTTTTTTTTTTTCTTAAAATATTTTTTTTTATACATTTTTCACTAATGGCGTTTTCTTTTCTAGAAAAAAATGTCAAATTTTACCGTGCCTGCAAAAAAAAATTGTTTTTTTTTTGTTCTTTTCTAAAAAACTGTCAAAACTTTAAAAATTTATTAGGTTTTTTCTACAAATGTTGCAATATTAAAGTTTCAAAATGTCACACTTTTCACACTTTCATATAATGACGGGGTAGTAAAAATGACTTATAAAAACAGCTGATTGCCAATGTTTTTGTTGAAAGAAAAATTTTCTCAGTTTTTTGTTTTTTTGTAATCACAAACCTGGCAACACATTAAAAGGGTTGTGGCTAAATTTTACAAATGATACTTTTTAAGGGTGCAACATTTTGTTTCTGAAAAGAAACCCCATAAAATTTTTTTCATTTTATAATTTTACTCAAATATTTTTATTTTATATATTCGATTAGAGTTTTATTCTAGTTCGAGGCCCAAAAATATTTCTATTTATGATATTGCCATAATAGAGTATTTTTAATTTATTGCTTTAAAAAAGTTACTCATCTCGTAGTATGTCTGTACTGATCAGTTTCATCCCCACTAAGGAATCTTCAGCAGACTTTAGAGAATCATCGTTGGTCAATCAAACATCAAACCAGACATAATATTTGATATATTTCACAAGTTATACGAGAAATACTATTATGAAGGTCCGAAATCTCTTTTCCAACAAAACTAACTCTTTTAAAGCAAAAATTGTATATACTAAATCACCATCGGTAATTATTAATATATGTGTTGCTGTTATTTTACAATAACAACAGTACCTAACCAAACAATAGTGTTGGTAGGATAAGTCGTACTAAACTTTGTGTTAAATGTTGTTTTTTTATTTTAAGTACCAAAAGGTACATAAAAATAAAATGTATTTATTCGGCCTTTATATATGAATATATATTCGATTAGAGTTTTATTCTAGTTCGAGGCCCAAAAATATTTCTATTTATGATATTGTCATAATAGAGTATTTTTAATTTATTGCTTTAAAACTTTTAAAACTTTTTTAAAAAAATTGTTAGACAATTTTCTAAAGAAAATTTTGTTTTAGACAGTTTTCTATAGAAAATTTTGTGTTATTGCATTTTTTTCAACTTGAACACTTATAACAAATATAATTAGAGCCCGTGCTCGATCTATACTTACAGTAAAAATCAAATAAAATTAATGACAAAATATGTCGGCATAAGGCACGTCTCCGAAACAGAAAATGCAAATTCCTTCATTTGTGTCTGCAATTCCAGATCATGTTGGTAACTCTTGCGAAATAATGTAAGATACAAAATAGTTGAAAGAAAGTATGAAGTTAGGTTGAGATTGCTAGAAATAGAATTGTAGTGTTGGAAACTGTAAAAAAATGAACTCTGTAGAAACTATAAATATTCACATATATAAAAAAGAGTTTTCATTAACAAGTCAAACCGACATTTAAAATTCTACTGATGATATCAGTGTTTGAAACCGGTGTTTGAAACCGTTATGGGAAATACTAGAAATGTCTATAATTTTTAGAAATTCAATTTTTCTTCTGCATTTTTTCAACTTGAACCCTTATTGAAAATTTCTTATTAGACAATTTTCTATAAAAAATTTTGTGTTACAAAATTTTCTACCAAAAATTTAGTGTCAGACATTTTTCTATAGAAAATTAAAAATTTGGTAGTTGACAATTTTCTATAGAAAATTTTGTGCTAGGCAATTTTCGATAGAAAATTTTGTTTTAGACAATTTTGTATATGAAATTTTGTATAAGACAATTTTCTATAAAAAATTTTGTGTTAGACAATTTTTGATCTAAAATTTTGTGTTATACAATTTTCGATCTAAAATTTTGTGTTACACAATTTTCTATACAAAATTTTGTGTAAGACAATTTTCTATAGAAAATTTGTTATAAGACAATTTTCCATAGAAAATTTTGTAATAGACAATTTTCTATAGAAAATTTTGGGTTAAACAATTTTGTATAGGTAATTTTGTGTTAGACAATTTTCGATCTAAACATTTTTCTATAGAAGATTATCAAGACAATTTTCCAAAGAAAATTTAGTGTTATACAAATCACTAAAAAAAATTGTGTTAGATAATTTTTTAAAGCACATTTTTTGAAGGACAATTTTGTTTAGAAAATTTTTTGTTAGACAATTTGGTATAGAAAATTTTCTGTAAAAAATTTTGTGTAAGACAATTTTTTATTGAAAATATTCAGTTAGACAAATTTCTATATAAATTTTTTTTTAGACAATTTTCTGTAAAAAATTTTGTGTTAGATAATATTCTATAGAACATTTTGTATTAGATAATTTTTGATAAAAAATTAAGTATTAGACAACTTTCGATAGAAAATTTAGTATTAGACAATTTCCTATAGCCAATTTTGTGTTAGGCACTTTTCTATAAAAAATTTTGTGTTAGACAATTTTCTATAGAAAATTTTGTGTTAGACACTTTTCTAGAGTAAATTTTGTGCTAGATAATTTTCTATAGAAAATTTTGTGTCCGACAATTTTCTATAGAAAATTTTGTGTTATACAATTTGCTATTTTATAACACAAAAAAAATTTTGCGTTAGACAATTTTCTATAGAAAATTTTGTTGTAGACAATTTTCAACAGAAAATTTTGTGTTAAACAATTTTCTACAGAAAATTTTGTGTTAAACAATTTCCTATTCAAAATTTTGTGTTAGACAATTTTCGGCATAAATAAAGTTTACCGAACTTTGTTTAAATTAAAAAAATATATATATGACCTTAATCCTTGGATTGTTAGATTTCGAGTGTGGTGTTCAAACCCGTGGAGACGTACCCCGTTTAGGAGGGGCAGGGGTTTAAAGTTGAAGTGGTTTTTCTCAAATATTTCAAAAACTACTTATCCGATCAAGACGGTTATGGTATCATTAGAAAGGATAATTAGAGACCTAACTTAGTTTAATTAAACTTTTAAGCGACAAAAATTCATTTTAAAAAATTTTAACTAGACTTTTTTTACAAAATGCTTAATATCTCAAAATCACACGTATATAAAATTTTTTTCGTCTATTTGGGCTTGTAGCCAAGACCGCAAGCTTTCATTTGCGTCAAAAAACTGCTCTGTAAGTCTAAAACATACTGAGATATTAGGGGTCAAAGTTGTAACTTTATTTTTTTTTAAATTTTTTCAGGATGTTTGTTAAAATTTTATTGATTTGTGGAAACATACAGATATCTGACAAACTACTAGTACGATCGAGACGAATATTCCTCTCGCGAATGTGGTATCATTAAAAAGGTGAATTAAAGACATTTCCAATGATGTGTAACATGACACCCTCCATAATGGGATTTTAACCGTGCAAAAGGCTTGATACGGTGATTAAGAACGAACTTTTTTCGGTCATAACCCCCATTCACATTATGGGGAGTAAGTCCAAAGCAATTTTGGTCATAATCCCCGTTTTCTGCAGAGAGGGTGGGTTTAATGCATGGAGTTTTTAATCCCTAAGCCCGGCCGAATGCCGGCTGCGCAGAAAAACTTTTAAGTAAAAAAAAAATTCTTTTATTTTTGGGGATTATGACCATCTAGTATAGAAGACATAATCCCCATAATGGGGATTATGGCCATTTGTTACGTGGTCATTATCCCCATAAATCTGGGAATTATGTCCGTTTTTTATTGGGATGATGTCCAAATAATTTACGGTCATAGTCCCCACTACCATTATGGGTATTATGACCGAAATGAATTTGGTCATAATCCCCATAACGGAAATGGTTATTATGTCTGTGGGGTTTATGTCATGTCACCGCTTGATACACAAAAAAAACTTTATTTAGCGAAGCCGCTAAACTAATTTATGGAGTTTGTAATCCCTAAGCCCGGCCAAAGGACGGCTACGCAGAAAAAAAATTAAAAATTAGATTAGTAGTTTGTCAGATGTCTGTATGTTTCTACAAATACAATTTTAACAAAAAACCTGAAAAAAGTTAAAAAAAAACAATTTTGATCCTTAATATCTCAGTAAGTTTAGACTTACAGCGCCGTTTTTTTTAGCGCAAATGAAAGCTTAAAATCTTGGCTACAAGCCTATAAAGACCAAAAAAATGTTTATATACGTGCGATTTTGAGATAATAAGCACTTTGTAAAAAAAAGTCTAGTTAAAATTTTTTGAAATCAGGTTTTGTCACTTAAAGGGTTAATAAAACTACGTCATGTTGCAACCCGTTGGAAAGGTCTTTATTTACCCTTTCTAACGATACCATAACCATGATCGGATAAGTAGTTTTTGAAATATTTAAGAAAAACCATTTTAACTTTAAACCTTCCCCTCCCAAACGGGGTACGTCCCCACGGGTTTGAACACCACACTCGACTTTTTAGAGGTCAAGGTCATATTTTTTTTTTTAATTTTTAGCAAGTTCGGTATTCTTAATGAGTTCCCAATTTTCTATAGAAAATTTTGAGTGAGACAATTTTCCATAGAAAATTTTGTGTAAGACACTTTCTCTGGCAGCAAAACTGTGGATGATGTTACTTTACGTATTTTTGTTTCTCAGTGTAGAAATACTTTTGAGAATTTGTATTGCATAAAATTAACAGTTTATGTTCAAAGGCGTTAAATTGCAAGGATAACAGGATAATAATGAAATAACTATTTGCACATACACTCACCAAAAAAAGGTGATAATTACAAAAATACATATATGCTTTAATTTTGTTTGGTACATACATGCATAATATGCAAAATTAAAGCTCTGGCCAACATTAAAATACATATGAGGCATTAGTTTGCAAATATCTATTAAATAAGGTAACTGTCTTAAACGTTATACACCGATTTTTATTTTGTAAGTAAAAATAAACAAAAATAAAAATAAGTTTAGTAATTAAAATAAGGACCCAGTAGATGTTGCTGTGGTGAAATTATTATCCAAATTCTTCATTAATTGTATTTATGGTACGATTTGGCTCAAATTCACAAAAAAATTCTAGTAAAAACTTGGACCTATAAAATTTTGGCGAAAAGCCGAGAGACCCCAACCTAAGGACTGTTCTACTAAAACATATAAACCCTCTACCTGTATTTTTGTAGTAATTTAATAATTTTTTTTTAGAAAAACTATTCAAAAGTCTAGTAAAACATGCCTTCAATGGGTTTCAAATGTTTAACGAATATATTCATGGTATTCCAAAATTAATAATCTGCAATTAATTTAATTTCAAATTTTTTAATAATATTTTTTTTTTGGTCACTAAAAAAAATAATGTCTCAAATGTTAAATGCATATCGTAATATGACCTTGGTCTGTTGTGTGCAAAAAATATCACACAAAATATTTGTACACCTTTTGTTCATGTTGTGTGTGTGTTTTTTTTTAATTGTTTAAAATGTTTAAATAAAAAGTAAAATAAGTAAAATAAACATTTAAATGACAAATGAGAATGTGTCTTTTCATAAGCATACATGTGTAAATAAAAATAAAACTACAAAAAAGACAACAGTCAACTGCATTTACACATAATAGGTGAAACGTGCTATAAAACCCACCTTGAAAATGCAAAATTTCATATTACATACATATGCTCAGCAATTGTACATGCATTTAAGTGTTGGTCTTAAAACTATAGGAAGTTGTTATGTGTATTAGAGGGGACAGAAAAACTAACAAGTAACAAAAATAAAAATAATTTTTTTATACAGTGAGTGTCAAAAGAAAATGTACAGTTCTAAAATAGATATAAGTGACGACTTTTTTTGTAAGAGCTGTGTAAGCGAAACAGATACCCAGGCAGAAACTGCCAACCGTTCCAAAGAAAAAGGATCGGCAAAGCACTTAATTTTTTGTGTAGAAGGTAGTATGAATTCGAAAAAGTGCTTTCCAAGCGCTTTGCCAATGTTTTTCTATTTAAATCCGTTCAAAATATAAATTTTTTATTAAAATTTATTAATTTTCATAACAATTGGAATGTTTTTTATTTCCCTGCAGGATTAGTGGCCGGTCCTTGATAGTCCTCATGATATGTCACTTATACATAATGACCCACATATTACAAACTTGACACCTTTTATATAAAACACCTGTTTCTTTCGTGAGGAAGTGTCTTAAACTTCGGATATGAAATACACCACTTTTTTTTCGGGACTTTTCCAAAATTTTTCCTAAAAGCATTGTTAATAAATTTTTTATTCCAAAGAGCAAAGAAAACGGAAAACAAAATTTTCCAGGAAAATATTTCAAAGTTTGTCGAAATTTTTTTTATCCTAATAAATTAGTCAATCAATTTTTTTATCCTAATTTAATAAATTTCTTTATTCAAATAAACACACAAAAAATTTGTGTCTTATGGACTTATACAATTTAGGTACGTCCCATTTTTTGTTCTAAAAGTGCTATAATAGTACCATATTTTTAGTTTTTAAAGCGCTTTCAAAGCGCTTTAAAATAGCAACGGCATGCCGTTTACCGTGGTTATCATTTTGGACGCTGGGAGAGTACTAAACTGTGATGCTTTCCCAGCACTCAAGCGACCATAAAAAGTACTTTGCCAGCGCTCTCCCGTTCGTATTTTTCTGCCTGGGTATTTATGAGAAAAAAAAAAAAAAATAAAACCTACATTGAATTTTCGAAGTTGACCTAATGGTGAATACAAACGTTTTTCACCAGATGGTATAAATGATTCGGAAAAGAAGAATTTAATACTCTCACGTGTTTTTGTACATTTGTTAAACAAATGGAACATTGTTTTGTCAGTATTTTAAACTTGTAGTTTTGGTGATATAAATAAAAAAAAATCTGATTAATTTTTATTAAAAAATTAAAATTGTTTTATTCGACCTTTAAAATATTATATTTTGAGGATGTTTATTCAGGCTCGAGGTCATTATTTTCTTTACTAATTAAAACCATGATATTCTCAGCATAATTTTCAAGAAAATTATTTTTTGTTTTAAGTTTATTTATGTTGGTCATTTTTGCAAGACTTAATCGACACGTGTTTCGGAATTTGTCAGATTCCATTTTCAAGATTATTAAGCGAAAATATAAACGATTTACTACAAAGTTGCAAACGAGTCTAATGACAAATCGTTTGTGTATAAACTAAAATATTTGTATATATTCGACTCTATCCACAATAGGAATTAAAAAGACGAAGAAATTGTACTATACTAGTAAAGCAACGATTGTCAATAATATTTTTTTGATGAAAAACTAAATATTGATGAAAAAAAAAAAAATTGATGAAAAAATAAAATTTGATAAAAAAATTATAAAAAAAACATGTTGAAAAAAATTATGAAAAAATGTTGATAAAAAAAAAATATTTTATAAAAAAAAAAAATTTAAAAAAAAAAAATTTTTTGATGAAAGCAATAAAATTTGATGAAAAAAAAGTTGAAGAAAAAAATAAAATTTCATCAAAACTTTTTTTTTCATCAGAATTTAGTTTTCATCAAAAAACTTTTCTCTTCATTTTTTTTTTTATTTCTTTCACCAAAATTACAAGTTTAAAATTCTGACAAAAAAATGTTCCATTTGTTTAACAAATGTACAAAAAACAAGTGGGAGTATTAAAAATTACAAAGTGTGTAAAAATACTTCTTTTCACTTAAATAATGCACTCATTTATCAAATTTACAGCTCTTTGGCGGAGCAAATGTTTTCTAATCGGAGCAAAGGTGGCGGTGAAAAACACAAAAATACACACCCCTCCCACCGGAGCCACTTCAAGAAGGGTGCAATGTAAAAGCGACCGCCATTAATTTTAGCGCCCCAACATATTTTCTAAACAAACCTACTCCCTATCTCCACTCCTTAAGAAGGCTCCCATACAAAATGTCATTATTATGAAATGCCCTAAGGATGCCCCTAGAAGAGTCAAATCTATGACCAACCCCCAGTATTTTTTAACCCCAAAATATATATCCCCCTTTTTCTTCAATTCTTAATGTGGTCCCCATACAAATTTTTTTCTTTCAAACTTGTTTTGTTAAATCAGCTCCTAAGCTCACATGGAGCGGTAAAATTCTTAATGTGGTCCCCATACAAATTTTATTTTTTAAACTTGTTTTATTAAATCAGCTCCTAAGCTCACATGGAGCGGTAAAATGTAAGACCTATGTCTATTGCTTTTTGCCTCCTAAAATTTTTCTAGAAAAAAACTACCCCCTATCACCACTCCCTAAAAAGCTTCCATACAAAAGTTCCATTTTTAAAAAAATCGAGGCTGTATGAACGGGTCAGGGAAATAAAATTTTGAGATTTATTTTAAAAAAATTTCTTGAACGTGGGAAAAAACGCGATTTTTTTTTAAATTTCTAATAGAGATATCTCGAAAACCGTTCGACAGATTTTAATTTCTTTTGATATTTGATATTTGTATCAAAATTAATAAGTATTTTTTCAAATTTCTAAAATCTATAACTTTGATCGCCGGAAACCACGGCTTATTTTTATCCGTTTCATCCTATAAGACTTAAAATTTCTCAATTTTTGTAATTTGACAATTTTTTTTTTTGTTAGGTACAATTTTTTTTTTTGGAATTTGTTTGTGAATTTGTTGGTTCTTTACTGATTTTAAAATTGTTGACTTTTTTAAGATTTTGTGAACATTTTTAATGCGATCTTTTTTGACTTCATCACTAAACAAATGTCAACCCCTCTCTAATATTTATTTATGTATATCATGTTCATATTTTTGTGTGCACATTAGACCGCCACTTTATTTTTTGAAAACTGTAATTCGAAAGGTTTTTAGCATAATTTTTTATCATTTAGGTCCAAATGAATAAAAAATTAACAGAATAAGTTCGAAAAAGATAAATTATAATTCGATGATTCTAATTGTAATTCGGAGATTGCATTTGAAACCTCATTTGTAATACGAAGATTCCATTGTAATTCTAAAACTTCATGTGTAACTTGTAAATTCCAATTGAAATTGAAAGAGAGCAATTGTAATACAAAACAATTGTTATTTGAAAAGATCAATTGTAATTCGAAAAAGATAAGGTGTAATTCGAAATAAATCCATTGTCATTCGAAAACGATTAATTTTACTTAAGTCGAAAAAAATCATTTGCAATTCAATTGTAAAAATAATATCAAGTGATTTTCAAAAAACACCAATTCTAAGAAAGTTCTAATTCCAAAAATATCATTTGTGTTTCGAAAAACATTAACTGTAATTTGAAGATTCTAACTGCAATTCGAAAAATATCAAATTTCCATTGATTTTTTTCGAATTACAAATGAAATCTTAGGACTATAATTAATAATTTTCGAAATACAGCACTTTTTTGAAATACAACTTTCCATTGATTGTTTTCGAATTAGAATTTCAATCATTGAATTACGTTTAATCTTTTTTAAGTTTCTTTTCATTTCTTATTAAGGGTTAGTCTAGTGCACATAAATTCATATAAAATTTTTTTATTGCAACATGATA
Organism: Pegoplata infirma; assembly: GCA_963921195.1. NCBI lineage: Eukaryota > Metazoa > Arthropoda > Insecta > Diptera > Anthomyiidae > Pegoplata > Pegoplata infirma. Next base: position 64,218,565 of record OY992540.1, read on the forward strand.
GCACGTAAGTTTCTGGTGTATGATATAAAAGTGATGTTCAATCTGCGGTTCATTCCATGCATAATGAGATTTATTATGTTTAATTATATTTATTATAAAACCAAATCTGTAGTTCATAAAGATTTATTGGTGGTGATATGTGAGAAAAGTCAATTTAAATATCACTATAACAATACGGACAAAAAAAGACGTGATAAGAATAAAGGTCAAGTATGTAACTGTGTCCCACAATCAAGTGACAATTTTTAATCTCATTCAATACACAATCGATAATCTCAAATTAAAACTCTTCTACCTTCAGTCGATTTCCTGAAAAATATTTTTTTCTGTACACCCTAGCAAACATGAATACGGATACTATTAATACAGATGCACTTTAACACCTTCAACGTGTAAGCTACTCCATACTTTTTGGTATTTTAGTTGTAAAAATATTTATATATATGGCAAAAAATTGCAAAAGATTATGTTTACACAAGCGGACTAACATTTTTATTGTAGCTCTCATTGACTCAATGGTGAAATATGACTTAAACTGTGTAAAAGCAATCTATTTTTTATATTTTTTGTTATTTTGTTTTGAATATTGATAAAAACAATTGTTATTTTTTCGTGGACTAAAAAAATATCGTGATTAAAATGAAACGATTTCAGTATTTTGTTTTCATTAAATTAATAAAGAAATGCATATGCTTATTAAAATATCATGCATATCGTGAACAAATTTCATAAAATTTGCTTCATTAGATTTTGTTGCCTCATTAAAAATTTCATTAAACTTAGTTTATAAAACTTGTTTTTTTTTTTTTGAAACCTGTCGAGTAACTTCTGTTTAGTTTGAAGTTAATGCCAAAACGTTGACAAAAAAAAAAAACAGCTGATCCGAGCGATACGAATTTATTTTCTGATGTTTACACTCAACAAATTATGTCATTAGCTGTTTGTAGTTCATTTAAAAAGTTTTACTTTTGTTGATTTTTCTGTTAGTACAGATCGAGCACGGGCTCTAATTCTATTTGTTATAAGGGTTTGAGTTGAAAAATGTAGAAAAAAAATTTTAATTTCTAAAAGCTATAGACATTTCTGGTATTCCTATGCCGGTTTCGGACAGTTCCAGTTAACTTCTCCATCAGTAGGGTTTAAATGCCACTTTGCTTTTGTTAATGGTAATTGTTTTTCTAATATGTGAATTTTATTAATATCAATGCCCAGTCCAGAATCGAACCACGAATATTTTCATACCATTAACAATACTGGTGGGATGGCACTCTAGACATCACCGCCAAAGAATTGATTCGATATGTGTTGGATAAATATTAGTTTATTCTATTCATTACCGCTTGCATTGCATATTAATAGTTTTCTACAGAGAGATTGACAATTATAGCAACAACAGTTCAGCCGCTAGTAGTTTCAACTTCACCACATCCACTTAGTTTTACGTTTTGTCGTTTCTTAAGAAAAACCATTTGTTTAATGTTCAGCTTTTTCAAATGACTATTTCTGTTCTTTTTTCAAAAATAACAACATAAAAAATAAGGACTTTCATTAGCATTAAATTTTTTAAGTCATTTATTTTTGTTCTGTAAGTAAAAATAAGTGATTCTTCTTTAATTTTTAATGATTTTTGTACATTATATTTTTTAATGGTTGACATTTTTTTAAGAGAACATTAGTTTTTACCTACTAAATACAAAAAATTATTTATAGAAATATAAAAACATGATTGTATCAAGTGACTTTGGCACGATGGGTAGAGTGTCTGGCCAGAATGTAGTTGATTGCGGGATCGATGCACCAAAATTTCATTAAATTTTTTTAAAAATTAATTTAATAGAAAAATTGTAAAAGATAACATACGAAAGGAATCATTAATTTTTAATGTTTTCGTAGGTAGTTTTTTTTTGAATTTGTTGGTAAAAATAACACAAAAATCATTAATTTTTATACCCTCCAACCACAGTATGGAGGTATACTCACTTTGTCATTCCGTGTGTAACGCATCGAAATATCGGTCTAGGACCCCATAAAGTATATATTTTATTGATCAGTGTTCGATTCTAAGACATTCTAGCGATGTCCGTCCGTCCGTCTGTCCGTCTGTAGAGCACACGATACAGTCCAAAATAAAAGAGTTAGACTTCCGAAGTTTGGCACGAATATGTCTTATATTCCTAGGCAGGTTAAGTTCGGAAATGGGCAAAATCGGACCAAAGGGAAAAAAGTTCCCCCTTGGGGAACTAAACCAACCTAAGAAAAACCGCATTTTTTGCAGGGTTTTTTGTACTTTTGCTAAGTAAATGCAACATTCTTATCTCAGATGAAGTTCAAAATCGCAAGTGGAAAATGCTTCCTAACGTCTCCCTAACGTCTCCCACCAACCCCCCCCAAAAAAAAGACGCCCCTGGATTTTTTTAAATATTTTTTTTTACATTTTGGAGGGTATAAAAGATTCGGCACAGCCGAATGTAACACTCTCACTTGTTAATGTTTTCGAAGGTTTTTTTTTTTTCAAATTTGTTGGTAAAAACAATTAAAGTGACGTTATTTTTTAATGTTCAATGTTATTTATTTTAGAAAAAAAATTATTAACCGTGAAAAATAAATGTTGATGTTTGTTAAAACAAATGAGTAATAACTGGGATAGTTTTCAATTGTTTTTAATATGTTTTTCATTTTGTTTTGCCTTTAAGTATATAAATTTATGATCAGTAATCGATTCTAAGACATTCTAGCGATTCCGTTCGTCTGTCCGTCCGTCTGTAGTTAACCCGATGCAGTCCAAAATAAAAGAGCTAGACTCCCGACATTTGGAAGAAATATGTATTATTTTCCTAGGCAGGTTAGTTTCGTAAATGAGCAAAATCGCATGAGGGGGAAAAAAGTTCTCCCTTGAAGAACTAAACCAACCTCTGAAAAATACCATTTTTTTTTTTGATTTTTTGTGTTTTTGTTTAACAAATGCAACATTTTTGTGCTACAAGAAGCTCAAAGTCCTGCATTTGGACCCAGAGAATTAGAAAATGTCGTTTTTTTCGGTCCACCCCCTTTTATGGGCGTGGAATAAAAAAAAAAAAAAAAAAAATAATGATAAACTTGTATTTCTTTTTTAAACATATAAACGAGAGGAAATTTGGCCCTCCCCCGAATTTCCACTACCGCTCCCCCCAAAAAAGAGAAAACGATCCTGAATTTTTTTTTTATTTTCCATGTTGGTATAAAAGTTTCGGTACAGCCAAATTTAACACTCGTACTTGTTCAATATTTAGGATACATAAGTATTAAAATATAAGGATATCGTAAAATGTTGTGCGGTAAACTGAGTAAAATCTATAAATAGAAAAATATGTGAAAGTGTACTTTTCTGACTTGTTTTTGTGAATGTTTAAGACTTTTTATCTGAAATTTAAAACATATCGAAATTATAAATTGTATGTTTACTAAAATTCTCACTGTTTTATATTATTTCGTGATAATATAAACAATAAAAACCATAAAAAAATGTGAAAGTGTAATTTTTCTTCAATGTATACAACAATCTCGTAAACTCACGTGACTCAAAAAAATTGTTATTAATGAAAATTTATTTTAATTTAAGGTTACATTTTCTTTCACCTACCTACTGCTATTTCATATTTAATCAATGAATACTTTCATTCACTTTACGAAAAACTTCATTAACTTCATTTCAAACAAGTTCTACGAATATTCTTATTTCCATGTTCAAAACGCGTTTTCTGTTCAAAACGCGAGTCATTTTTCATTAAGCTTATGTTAATTTTCATTACTTTCGTAAAGCTTTCTTCCAATTTGGGAAATTTCTACCAATTGGGAAGAATAATTTTAAAGTTTAATATGTATAATTCAAAATTCGACCAAAGGAAAAATTTCTGACTTAACCATTTGTAACATTCTGCCACCTATGTATATGTTTTTTCTTTTTAATATAATATTCTGTTTTTTTGTTGTTTGTTCTTATGCACGATATGATACAGGTTTACATATAAGTATTTGTTGTATGTAGGTATTTTATGGAAACATAATATCCCTGACAACCAACAAAGTGTTGTATATCTTCAGGTGTTTGTTTCATTTTCGGACTGGACGACAACTTTTCGTAGTATTTAACCAAGCTCGTTTAATATGAACTCGTATGTCATAAGAATTGTTGAAAATTAAATATTTTGTTGTGCTTTTGTTGAACAGATGTTGCCAGCTTTTCTTGTAATTGGATTATTTATCTTTTGCACTGCACTCGCGTATGCAGGTGTTTTTTTTTATTTGGCGTTCGTTGAAACTGAGGAAGGAAAAATATAAAACCATTTTCCCTTGTTATTAAAACTACACACATTCCAATTAAAAGCTATAAAAGATGAAAATCATAGCAAAACCATCAGACAAATTAAAAATGCTGATGATAACACTGAATGGAGTGTTTGAAATGTCTATAATCATTAGAAATTTAATTTTTCGTATGCATTTTTTCCACTTAAAGCCTTATAACAAATATAATTAGATCCCGAGCCCGATCTGTAGAAAAAAAAAAAACAATAAATAAAATTAACGACAAAACATGTCGCCATTAGGCACGTCTCAGAAACAGAAAATGCAACTTACTTCATTTGTGTCTGCAACTCCAGATCATGTTGGTAACCCTTGCAAAAAAATGTAAGAGACAAAAAAGTTAAAAGAAAAAAGAAAGTATGAAGTGAGGTTGATATTGCTAGAAATAGAATTGTATTGTTGGAAATTGTCAAAGTTTATTGTGTAGAAACTATAAATATTCACATTAAAAAAAACAATTTCCTTTAACATGAAAAACCGACATTTGAAATCCTGCTGATGATAACACTAACTGAAGTGTTTGAACCCGGTAAACCCGGTTGAAACTTAAATCCTTATACAAAAATTTTAATTTGGGCGAATTTGTGAATTACTTTCACAATGTCCAAAATATTTTGAGTAACAAAAAATTAAGTTTTTTTTTTTTGCAAAAAGTAAAAACACAAGGGAAAAAATATTTGAGTTAATTTTTTTTGACAAAATTTTTTCTGTTTTTAGGCTGGTGTCTTAATTTAAAAATATTTTTCACCAGATAGTGCATAAAACGTAACATAATTATTAAAAAAAAATTTCATCAATTTTTTTATCAATTTTTTTTATAGATTTTTTTCGAAATTTTTTTTATCAATTTTTTTTTCATCAAACTCTTTTTTTCATAATAATAATTTTTTTATTTTCATAATTTATTTTTGCATCGTTTTTTTTATAATTTTTTTTCCTTCATAATTTTTTTCATCAATTTTTTTTTTGTCATTTATTAAAACTTTTTTTCATAATTTTTTTTTTCATCAAAAATTTTGTTTTTTGATATATTTTTTTTTTAAATAAAAAAATATCACATGCTGGTGAATAAAGCGTATCATAATTATTTTTCAACAAAAAAATTTTTTTCATCAATTTTTTTCTTATCAAATTTATTTTTTCCATCAAATTTTTGTTTTCATCAATTTTTTTTTTTTATCATTTTTTTTTCATCAAACTTTTTTTTCATAAATTTTTTTTTATTCAAAATTTTTTCTCTTGATAATTTTCATCATCAATTGCTTTTTTTTTTTTCATAATTTTTATACTCTCCACTCTAGTGATAGAGGGTATATATAAGTTTGTCATTCCGTTTGTAATCCCTCGAAATATTGGTCTAGGACCCCATAAAGTTTATATATTCATGATCCTCCATCGATATTAAGACGATCTAGCGATGTCCGTCCGTAATTCTGTCTGTCTGTTGAAAACACGCTTACTTTTGAAAGACTTTACGGAGGCTCCTGAAGTTTGGCATATAAGTTGGGCATTTACCTGGTCAGATTGGTATTGCAATCCAGCGAAATCAGTCTAGTGGTTCAAAAGTCATGAGCAAAACACTGAATTTCGGCAAGAATTTTTCGTGAATTTACGAGATAAAAACCATGCTAACTTTCGAAAGACAATTTTGAGGATGGTGATGATTAGCACATATATTTGTCGTTCCTCCGTATTGAATTTCAGCCAAATCGGTCAAGTGGTTCAAAAGTTATTAGCAAAACCGTGAATTTCAGATTAGTTTCACCTTAAATTCACGTGTTAAAACCCGTTAAACATGTTTTAAAAACATTGGTAAGTCACAAAAGTATTTTAAAACAATTTTTTTTTTTCACACAAAAATATTTTTACACTAAAAAAAAAAAAAAATATACTCGAAAAAGTTTTACACTCAAAAAAAAAAAAAGCCAAGTCGAATTTAACTTTTGTACTTGTTTTCTTGTTTATTTTTTTTCGAAAATTTTGTTTTTGATATATTTTTTTTATCGAAAAAACTTTTTTTTTATTATATATTTTTTTATCAATTTTTTTTTTACGTTTTTTTCTAAATTTAAAAAAAAAAAAAAAATTTTTTCAACAAAATTATTTTTTCACATTTTTTAGAGAACATCATTCTACTATAGAACAGATACACCGAATAACTCATTCAATTGAAATTGCACTGGAGAAAAAAAAAGTTTGCTCAGCTGTTTTCCTTGATGTTTCGAAAGCATTTGATGGTGTATGGCATGATGGACTTCTGCATAAACTTAATATATTGTTACCAGAACATTACTACCAAATTTTTAAATCTTACTTAGAAGATAGAGCGTTTAGAGTGAAATATGAAGACGAGTATTCTGGTTTACATCCAATTAAATCAGGCGTTCCACAGGGTAGCATATTGGGCCCTGTGTTGTACCTTTTATATACTCATGATCTTCCAACAAATAGAAATTGTGTTGTGGGTACTTTTGCCGATGATACGGTAATATTATCAACTGGAGATACCAACGAAATTGCAACAGTAAAATTACAAACGGCATTGGAAGAAATAGAAGAATGGACAAAAAAATGGTGTATAAAGCTGAACAACACCAAATCCATACACAAAAAATCGATTATAAACCAATATTTATTGATCAACTACAAATCCCATATAGCAACTCTGCCAAATATCTTGGCATGAATTTAGACGCAAAACTTCATTGGAAGGAACATATAAAAAAGAAAAAACAAGAGCTGGAACTAAAATAAAAAAAAATGGATTGGCTTATTGGTCGTCAATCTAAGCTTTCTGTACACAACAAAATAATGCTTTACAAGCAGGTTCTAAAACCTATCTGGATCTATGGAATCCAGATCTGGGGATGCGCGAAAAATTACTCCATTAATATTATTCAAAAATTTCAAAATAAAGTTCTGCGAAACATAGTTAATGCCCCATGGTATGTTCGAAATAGTGATATTCACCGTGATCTACGAATTAGCACCGTCACCGAAGAAATAAAACGGTTTGCAGGGGCGCATAGAAACAGATTAATGAGCCACACAAACATGGAAATTCCAACTCTTTTAAATACCTCTAGCTTGACGAGGAGACTAAACCGTTTTAAGCCCCACGACTTGCTCGTGCGCTTTACTCAGGAGGAGGTTCTTTCAATAAACTTCTAACCCTGCTATTTATCAAATTAACAATATATCTAACAACAAACTGCTAGTTAGTCTCTAAGGACTAGGTGTAGTATAGATTTAAGCTTGTATATAAATAAAGTTTAACAATAAAAAAAAAAAAAAAAAAAAAAAAAAACATTTTTTTTTAATAATTTTTTTTTTCTTTATCAAAACTTTTTTTCATCATTTTTTTTTTCACAAAAAATTTTGGTTTTTTTTCAAAAAAAAAAAAAAATTGCCATGATTTTTTTTTTGCCACTTTTTTTACCAAAACTACTTCATCAACGCTAAACTTTTGACATACAAATCTTCCATTTGTATAAAGAAATGAATTTGTATTAAGAAATACTGCCTACAATTTAAAATTGTATTTAATGTTCCATTTGTTTAACAAATGTACCAAAAACAAGCGTGAGTGTTAAATTCTTTTGTTCCAAATCTTTTATGTTCTCTAAAATGTGAAAACACTTTTTTGCAATTAAATAATACACCCATTTACCAAATTTACAGCTCCGTTGGTTTGGACTGCACCTTGCTTTCCACAGACAGATGGATGGATGTATTTAGCTAGTGACTTAGAAATGGATCAATAACACTGTGCTACAGTGAAAAAATACTTCTGATGTGACATAGTATAGGTTGTTGGTCTTGTCGAGTAGATCACAAAAATGCCCATTAAACTTGCCAGACACCCTCAAATTTTAGAGTTATTGCCAAAAACCGATTTTTTTGTGACTTTTCTCACTAAACCTTGTGTAACACTGTGCAACAATTTGAAGGTCATGGTCTGGGGGGTGGACCAAACCAAGACAGAATGATAGTATTTGGTTAGTATAGTAAAACTCCCATAGGGTTTGGCGCTGTGTGGGTACAGTCGATTTTTATGGCCCTCTGAAATTTTTATTTTTTTCCCAAAGGTGTTTGAGAAAAATCGAGAAAAATAAAGTATTTATTAATCTGAGCCTAAAATTGAACTCAGATATCTCCAGTAGAATTTGATGGAGATTATTTTTATAGAATATATTAACCCTCTATCTGCCCTATTTTTGGGTCATTTTAGTCCTTTTTTCAAGAAATTACTCAAAAGTCTCATAAGATATGCGTTTAAAAGGTTAAAATATTCTACGAATATTTTGCTCATCAAATTTCACTTGGGGTCTTCACTGGCGGAAAGTTTTATCGGTCTGCAGAAAATGCCTAAAAATTTAAAATTGTAAAGTCTATTTCATTTTTCATATTTATGGCAGAAACTGTTTACGATTGTGAGCAACAAATATAGGATATTAGTCTGGGGGGTGGACCCTTCCAGCTGAAGATGATAGTATTTGGTTAGTATAGTAAAACCCCCAAAGGGTTTGGCACTGTCGATTTTTATGGCCCACTGAAATTTTTATTTTTTTTCCAAAAGGGGTTTGAGAAAATTCGATAAAAATGAAGTTTATATTAATCTGAGCCTAAAATTAGACTCAGATGGCTTCAGTAGAATTTTATGGGGATTATTTATCTAGAATATACTATTAACCCTCTATCTGCCTTGTTTTTGGGTAATTTTAGTCCATTTTTTAAGAAACGATTTAAAAGTCTACTAAGATATACGTTTGGCGGGTTAAAATATTCTAGGAATATTTTTTGCATCAAATTTTACTAGGGGTCTTCACGGTCTGTAGAAAATGTCTAAAAATTAAAACTTATAAAGTCTTGTTAATTTTTGATATATATGCCGAAAACTGTTTACGATTGCATGCAACAAATATAGGATAATGGTCTGGGGGTGGACCCTTCCAGCACAGAATGACAGTATTTGGTTAGTTCAGTAAAATCCCCAAAGGGCTTGGCGCTGGGTGGGTACAGTAGGTTTTTGTGGCCCACTGATTTTTTGTTTTATTTGTCCAAAGAGGTTTAAAAAACTAAATTTATGTTACTCTGACTGAACCTAAAATTTAACTCATATGTCTTCAGTAAAATACCAAAAAACGGACACTAGTTTTATTAGTTTTTCAAATTTAAGCCACACAAAGGGCTTGGCGCTGTGTGTTGTATACCCCTTTTAAAGGAAATCTACGGAGACTTTTTTTGTAATTTTTTAACAAAAGGACTAAAATGACCCAAAAAGTGGAGATCGAGTGTAAATGAATTGTATAAAAAGTATACCCATTAAATTCTACTGAAAACACCTGAGTTCAATTTTAGGTTCAGAGTAACATAAGCATTAGTTTTTTCGTTTGTATAAACCTCTTTGGAGAAATAAAACAAAAAATCAGTGGGCCACATAAACCTACTGTACCCACCCAGCGCCAAGCCCTTTGGGAATTTTACTGAACTAACAAATTACTGTCATCCTGTGCTGGAAGGGTCCACCCCCCCGACCATTATCCTATATTTGTTGCATACAATCGTAAACAGTTTCCGGCATATATATCAAAAATTAACAAGACTTTACAATTTTTAATTTTTAGACATTTTCTACAGACCGGTTTAACTTTTTGCCTGTGAAGACTTCTAGTGTAATTTGATGCTAAAAATATTCCTAGAATATTTTAACCCTTTAAACGTATATCTTAGTAGACTTTTAAGTCGTTCCTTAAAAAATGGGCTAAAATGACCCAAAAACAAGGCAGATAGAGGGTTAATATATTCTAGAAAAATAGTTCCCATAAAATTCTACTGAAGCCATCTGAGTTTAATTTTAGGCTTAGATTAATGTAAACTTCATTTTTATCGAATTTTCTCAAACCCCTTTGGGAAAAAAATAAAAATTTCAGTGGGCCATAAAAATCGACTGTACCCACACAGTGTCAAACCTTTTGGGGGTTTTACTATACTAACCAAATACTATCATCTTCAGCTGGAAGGGTCCACCCACCAGACTTATATCCTATATTTCATAGATGGGACTAATTAATTAGAGGGACCAATTAATTGATGGTTTAATTACTATTTAATTGATGTCAATGGTAATGAAATTTTTTTCATTACCATTGGTTGTATCAATTGTACCAATTAAATTACTTATCAATTTAATTACTAATGAAAATTAAAAATAAAAAAATTACCATTGGTATGGCATCACTTAAAAAAAATAATTACCATTAGTAAAAATCGTCACAATATTGTAAAAATCGTTAATATTTGGAAAAATCTGTGGTTTTTTGTTATATGGTGTTTTAGTTTTTTTACATTTTATAAACCAAACACACGTTGATTGCCTTTGTTTAACACAATATTTGAAATTTTTATTTTCGTTTTGTTTTTTGTCTTTAACATTTTCATATTTTTTTGAAAAACATACTTGGATGTTTAAATTTATAACTTTTCAAAAAAACAAAAATGTGCAAACCAATGGTTTTGAAACCAATTATAATTGGTGTTTTTCAACAATTGGTGCATTTCATTACCATTAGTAATTATTTTTTCAATTAAAAAAATTTAATTACGATTAAATGGTAATGAAAATTTTTTCATTACCATTGATATCAACCAATGGTAATTAAATTTCAATGGTAATGAAAAATTCCCATCTATGCTATATTTGTTGCTCACAATCGTAAACAGTTTCTGCCATAAATATGAAAAATGAATTAGACTTTACAATTTTAAATTTTTAGGAATTTTCTGCAGACCGGTTGAACTTTCCGCCATTGAAGACCCCAAGTGAAATTTGATGAACAAAATATTCGTAGAATATTTTGACCTTTTAAACGCATATCCTATGAGACTTTTGGGTCATTTCTTGAAAAAAGGACTAAAATGACCCAAAAACAGGGCAGATAGAGGGTTAATATATTCTAGAAAAATAATCCTCATCAAATTCTATTACAGACATCTGAGCTCAATTTTAGGCTAAGAGTAACATAAATATTATATTTTTCGACTTTTTTAACCCCCTTTTGGAAAAAAAATAAAAATTTCAGTGGGCCATAAAAATTGACTGTACCCACACAGCGCCAAAACCTTTGGGGGTTTTACTATACTAACCAAATACTATCATTTTGTCTTGGTTTGGTTCACCCCCCAATTTCACTGTTGCACAGTGTAATTCAGAAAATTTTTAACCGATTTTAAATTTTTATACTGTTTAGGATAGAAAACGGATAGGGCTTTTTATGTGTGTGAATTGGTCAATACATAAAAGAAAGTTATCTATTGATTTTTTATATAAAATCAAACTTTTTTTGTTATTTTTTTGGAAATTTTTCGAGTTTATCGATTTGTTCCTGGTATAGTTCGTTTAACAACCTTTATATTTATGAGCGTTTTTTTTTAATAAGATAAGCTTTATCCTGAAAAATTCGGATAATAATTGACAGAGTTGTGATGATTTTTCTAAACAAGAAAATAAAGATATTGTAGGAAATCGCCGTTCAGATAACCCAGGCAAAAAAAAATAAATTTATCATAAATGGTCATTAGGGTGTTTTTTTTTATTATTTATTTTGGAATTTCGAGGAGCGCGCAGCGGATTTTTGTGCCATTTGATGTTAAAATAATTGTGTAAAAATTTGAGCTAAATCGGATAAAATTAACCCGAGGCGCAAGGAGGTCAAAGTTTCGAGAAAAAGACAAAATGGCCAAATTTTGAAAAAAACTTAATAAAATGTAAATTTTGTAGAAATAAAAAAAAATAAAATATTTTTTATTTAACTTTCTTGCAATAATACGCAGAAAAAATTATCTTAAATTTTTATGACTGCAGTAACACTTTCAAACATGAAATACAAAAATTACCATGCATTTTGGGGGGTACCTGAAATGAGTGTTTTCGATTTTTTGAAAATTTTATTAAACAAAAAAATTAAATCTTACTATTCTATAGCAATGGATTATTAAATACATCCAAAGGCTTAAATATTTAAAAAATTGGGGATATCCATCGACTCAATTTTTTTTTGGAGTCATTTGAGTTTTGCGGATTTCAAGGAGTGAAATGACTCCAAAAAAAAAAATTGAGTCGATGGATATCCCCAATTTTTTAAATATTTAAGCCTTAGGATGTATTTAATAATCCATTGCTATAGAATAGTATGATTTAATTTTTTTGTTTAATAAAATTTTCAAAAAATCGAAACAATCATTTCAGGTAGCCCCCAAAATGCATGGTAATTTTTGTATTTCATGTTTGAAAGTGTTACTGCAGTCATAAAAATTTAAGATAATTTTTTCTGAGTATTATTGCAAGAAAGTTAAATAAAAAATATTTTATTTTTTTTATTTCTACAAAATTTACATTTTTTTAAGTTTTTTCAAAATTTGGCCATTTTGGCTTTTTCTCGAAACTTTGACCTTCTTGCGCCTCGGGTTAATTTTATCCGATTTAGCTCAAATTTTTACACAACTATTTTAACATCAAATGGCACAAAAATCCGCTGCGCGCTCCTCGAAATTCCAAAAAAAAAAAAATAAAATAAAAAACCACCCTAATGGTCATGTACAATATTTTTAAAGGTTTTTGGCGCGCCGAATCCGAATCTGGCCTTTAAATTGCTCTATCTCGTCAGTTTTTTGAGATATTTAACATAAATTGATATATCAAAAACTTAATCAGATAACGCAATTTCAAGGTCAAATTCGAATTCAGGAGGTCAAAAATCTTTAAAATAATGATAGGCGACCTCTCAGTATGATCGTTTATTTTATTATTTTTTTTTGCCTGTGTTATCCGCACGGCAATTTCATACAAAATCTTAATTTTCATTTTCAGAAAAAATATCACAACTCTGTCAATTATTATCCGATATTTTTGGCATAAAACTCATCGTATTCACAATTAAATTTTCTTTAGGAATACGTTTATTAATATAAATGTTGTTGAACAAACTATAGCAGAAAAAAATCGATAAACTCAAAAAATTTTCAAAAAATAACAAAAAATTAATTGTTGAAAAAATCAATACATATCTTTCTTATGTGTATAGACCAATTCACACATATGAAAAGCCCTATCCTTCTTCTGTCCAAAACAGTTGAAAATTTTAAAATCGGTTGAAAAATGTTTAAGTTACACGTGGGTTAGTGAGAAAAGTCACAAAAAAACGTTTTTTGACAATAACTTTAAAATTTGAGGGTGTCTGGCAAGTTTGAAGGGCATTTTTGTGATCTTTTCGACGAGAGCTACAACCTTAACTACCTCATTTTAAAAGAATATTCGATTTTGTGGTTTTTGTAGCACAGTGTAATATATAAACTTAATGGTGCCCTCGACCAATATTACAATTTGTTTGCATGGAATGGAAATATGACTTTTTTTTTCTAAAAAAGACTTTGCTTTGGCAAGTACACCCAAATCTTCAGCAAAGCGTTATCATGATTTAATATTTTGTACAAGAGTACAAAATTCGCAGGTATTTTTAGTAATTTTTATACTAAAAACCTTTTTTGTAAAAAGGTTTTAAGTGCAAATTCTTTAAGTGATTTAGTGTTTAAAATGTACCAACAAAACATATGTTCGGCGTTGACCGACTGTAGTTTCCCTTCATGTTTTCAATTACAATTGCTTTGGTGTAACATTTTTCACTCATATTGTCATAGTTTTAAAATGAAAATTTAATGTGCCTTCTAGGAATACCACACGAAAACATATGAAATGTTTTTCTTTTCACACTTTTTTCATTTCAAGTTTTTCACCAGTCACTACTGTTCTTTTTTTTCACTTAACACAAGTGAACGAACGAATACTTATTGTTAGTCAGTTTTCACTTGTAAACAATCACACGTGTAAGTAGTGGTAGTAGCTGCACATCAAGGTTTTTATACCCTCCAACCACAGTATGGGGGTATACTCACTTTGTCATTCCGTTTGTAACGCATAAAAATATCGGTCGGGGACCCCATAAAGTATATATATTATTGATCTATGATCGATTTTAAGACATTCTATGAATGTCCGTCCGTCCGTCCGTCCGTCCGTCCGTCCGTCCGTCCGTCCGTCTGTATAAAACACGATTCAGTCCAAAATAAGAGAGCTAGACTCCTGAAAATTGGCACGAATGTGTCTCTTGGTCATAGGCCGGTTAAGTTCGGAAATGGGTAAAATCGGATCAGGGGGAAAAAAGTTCCCCCTTAAAGAACTTAAAAAAAGTCCTAAAAAACGCAATTTTTTGCTGCTTTTTTTGCATTTTTGTTAAACAAATGAAATCTTTTTATGTCAGAAGGTTTCAAAGTCCTCCACTTAGACCCCGGGGGCTACAAAATTAAGTTTTTTTTTGGCCCGCCCCCTTTTGTGGGCGTGGATTTAAAAAAAACCATATAAATTATGAGTAAATGGTATTACTAAAGTTAAAAACGTATAACAAATAAATTAGTTAACATTTATCGCGATGGGAAAGGTATCCCCAACCACCCCCACGTAGCCCCCCCCCAAAAAAAATGCCTCTGATTTTTTAAATATATTTTAACATGTTGGAGGGTATCAAAGATTCGGCACAGCCGAATTTAACACTCTCACTTGTTAATATTCAATATGTGTGTGCGTGGGTGTGTGTGTTTCGTGTCATTTTTCTGTGAATGTCTTGTGTCCTGGATGCTGCTAGTAGTACTTGGCATTAAGACACAATCAAGGTAGGTTGTTGGTTGAGGCCATGTGCATTTGATATGTATGATTGCATGTAATTTGTTTCGTTTCCGTTTTAATTTTAAGTGTTAAGATTTTTTTATTATTTTTTTTTATTTGTTTGTTTAAGAGTGGGTGGGTGTCAACGTTGTTATTAACAAAATTAATTTTTATGTTAAGTGAAAACAGGTAAAATTTTATGTAAATCTTAAATTTGGTAGAAAACTCTCGTACCAGAAATAAAGAAAATAATGAACAGTTGTTGTAATTTAACGACTGATTTTATATTTCCGGTATTAAATTTTACTCAATAAAATTTGCATTAAAAAAAGAGCCTTTAAATTTAATATTTGCTTAAGAAATACGAGTGCGTATTATTAATATTATTTCCATATAAAAACTTAAATAAAATATCACTTATACGACCCGATATTGTCTTTCTTAAGCAAATTTTGCTATAATATTAAAATAATTCCTCATGGGCAAAATACGGAATGGCGATTTGTAAAGACAAAACACGTTTACTTGCCAAATTTCGAAAAGTTACCTATTTTTTATTTTTTTTTTTTTTTATTGACCAACACTCAGGGGATGCCCCCTATACATGCATTGCATTGTGTTGAAATCAGGAAATATAGGTATGGGAAGGAGGAAAGAGGGAGTAGTATTTGTTAATAGTTGACTTGAATTTGAAGATGTTAAAAGTGTCGGGAAAGACATAAGCGGGAAGTCTGTTCCACATACGAATGGTTCGGCCAAAGAAAGAATTTTCTCTATAGTGAGTAGTGCGCTCAGCTGACCAATCCACGACGAACGGGTGAGCTCTATTTGAGAGGCGCGTATTACGACCAAATACACGTCTATCCGGAATGAGTTCACCTATCTCAGCAGAACACTTTCCGTGGAAGTATCGATAGAATAAAGACACACAACCCACGTTCCTACGATGCTCCAGGGAGTTGATGGAATTAGATATTCGATCGTCCCCTATAAGTATAAGTGCCCCTTTCTGTACGCACTCAAGTAGTTCCAATGAAGATATTGAAGCACCTGCCCATACATGGGAATTATATTCCATTTTGGGACGGATATAAGTGGTATAGACAGTCAAGAGATCAGATGGTGTGAAGTATCTTCTACAATGTTTTAAGAACCCTAAACATTTAAATGCGTCCTTCGCTACTTCAAAAATGTGCTCATTCCAACGGACATCACACTGTATTTTCATGCCCAGAACGTCAAGAGCTTCCGATTTATCAATAATCGTAGTACCAATAGATAAATTAGAAGTTTCCACACCACGAATACGCTTGTGTGTTAGAGTACAGCATTGAGTCTTCCGTGCATTAAAATTGACCCTATTCTCCAGACCCCATAAACAGATTCTCGATAGGTCAAGGTTAAGAGAGTTATCCATATGCTGCCTCATAAATAAGTCTAACTTCGGACTGACCCGTTCTATGGTCAAAAGAATAAGAGTGACAAATATTGCTGTCATCCGCAAAAGAGTAAATAGGGTTTACAGTAAGATTCAGTAGGTCGTTGATAAAAACTAAAAAAAGGGATGGAGAAGGAACAGAACCCTGTGGTACACCTGCGTTTAAAATGAAGTTCCTAGAGGAGAACCCATCTACAACAACACGGATAGAACGTTCACTCAGAAAGCTTGCGATAAAACGAGCAAAATTATCACCTACCCCAAATGCTTTTATCTTTGAGATAAGTGCATGGTGCCAAACTCGATCAAATGCCTTGGAAATGTCTAGAGCGATTACCTTACTTTCACCAAGGCGGCGAATGGATCTGCTCCACTGCTCAGAGAGAAACGCCATTAGATCACCTGTAGAACGGCCCTTACGGAAACCATACTTACGATGGCTCAATAGGCCATTTGACTCCAAATAGTTCACAAAATGGAAGTTAACCATACTCTCCATAGCCTTTGAGAGCATGGAGCATATGGCGATTGGGCGATAGTTGTCGGGGTTTGAGGCTTCTCCTTTTTTTTGGGATTGGTTGAATATTGGCCACTTTCCAGCAAGAGGGAAATATACCCGCGTGATATGAAATACTGAAAAGGTTTCGCAATGGGCTAGCGAGCGTGGTAGAACACTTCTTCAAGACCAGTGCTGGAATACCATCCGGTCTCGGAGATTTGTTCACGTTGAGCTCGACAAGAACCCTTTATCGTGTTTACACGATAAAGGTCGCATCACATGGACAGACAGACGGACAGACGGACGGACGGACATCGCTAAATCGACTCAAGGAGTGATTCTGAGTCGATCGGTATACCAAAAGGTGGGTCTAGGACCAATATTTCGGGTAGTTACAAACATTAGCACAAACTCATAATACCCTGTACCTAGGGCTGCCAGATACTAAAAGTAAAATAACTGGATAATGAAAAATTTTCAGCTGGATTTTGAAAAAGTAACTGGACATATTTTTTTTTTTAAGAGAGAGAGTGAGACACATATTTTTATTTTGGACTAAATGGCCGTCTCTATTTGCCACGGCAAAATGTGCATTTTTAAAGCATTTCTATTACTTTTTCGTCATCGGCCTGAGGATTGTTAGAGTATATTTTTCTTTTTAAATAAACCCACAAAATTAAGTCCAAAGTGGTCAAATCTGGAAATCTAGGTAGACAGCTAAAATTTCCGGGACGTGCGAAGTCAAAAAAGAGCGACAACAACTGGCCATCATTTGCAGATTTGACCCATCCAGACATATTTTTGTGAGGTTATTATAAAAGCAAAATACACGCCAAGGATCCTTAAATCATTGACGAAAACATTCGTGCCGAAATCAACACTAGACTGGCCGAAATGCTCGAAAAAGTTGTAAAAAAATTAGTGAAAGTGCAGCAAAAAGAGCACATTTTCCGTATACAAGAGGCATTTATGCTATATTCATAATTAATATTTTATTCAAAAAGTAGTCCCAAAAAAATTGTAAAAAATATTTAATAAAAAAAATAATTGTTAAAATAAAAGAAATCCTTTTTCAACTGGATAAATTATGTTTTAACTGGAAACTGGACCAGACTTCAAATAACTGGAAAATCCAGGCCATTCCAGGCCGTCTGGCAACCCTTCCTGTACCACAGTGTGGTGTAGGGTATAAAAATAAAATGTTTGGTTTGTATGGAAACATAATTTTTTAAGTCCCGCTCTTTAAGGCTCCATTACTTAAGGAAGGCGTGGTCGTAGGGGCGTAAGATCGGGTACCTCCTTAACATTTCCAACATTTTCACAAATGGTACATCTAGTGCATAGTGTAATTGAAAGATTTCAATAAAATAAATAGTTCGAAAAATAACATTTTTTTTTATTTTAAATGAAAATTAAACAAACTTGATTTCAATAAAATTATTATTGTTCCACCTTAAATCTCAAAAAAGAAATGAAATTCAATAACATTACTGTTAACATTACAATGTATTTAAGTTGCCTGCTCATCTTTATTGCCGGCATCATCCTCATCCTTATGATAATATGTACAAGTGTGCCAGTCAGTTATGTGTATTCATGTATGTTTCAATACCACATACATAGGCTGCCTACATTTTGGTTTGGTTTAGAATTTTAAGTGCAAGTAAAATTGTCAGGAGAATAAAATGCAAATGCTAAACAAACAAACTTGCAATAAAAAAATAGCAAGTTGAAATCATGATGATGTAGTCGTCATCATCATCACAGTCAATGCTATTCAAGTAATGACGATGATGTTGTGGCTCATACTTAACAAAATTTGAAAAAATAAAAAATCTATATACTAAATGTTTGGTTTTAGGATATAGTAGATGATTATATAACTCAATTCATTGGAGACCTGCTAACATCCACACTCAAATATATGCCACATATAAGTTGCATACACAAAGGCATACTATTATGTAGTTTAAAGTCTTTAATCTATTTGATGCACTACTCAAATAGACATATATGAAAAAGGGATGAGTAAAATTTTTGTAAAAGTACTTTTTCTTAATTTTTAAATATTTTAACAAAAGTTCTTCAATATATGAAAACTATTCCAGACGTAAAAGAGATTTCTACCATTGAGGTAAGTAAATTACCATACGAATTGAAATATTTCTATTACAAGGCGTATAAGTGTTATTATTTAGGATAATTTCAATTATAACACTCATACGCATTGTATTACTTATTTAAATATCATTTTAGTTCTAACATATCGGATTGGATGTTGTAGAAAACGCGTTTAAAGTTTACAATTGAAACCGGTTTTCATTGAAAAAGGTCAGTACATACAAATGTAATAATGGCGTGTTCTACTCTCAATTGGTGAGTTTAAAAGATATTAATACGATTTTTTTACACAATATAAAGCATGCTATAACGAATAATTCTGTATTATTTACTCAAAAATCACGTTTTTGAGTTTTGACACTATACAAGTAAATGAGCAATAAAAAAAAAAACAAAAATCTACCTTCAACTTTCGATAAAATGATGCAGAAAATGAGTTTGTCTCAGTTTGTCTCAGTTTTTTTTTTTTTTTATATTTCTACTTAAGTGACGTTGTCAGATTTGTTTTAAATGAAAGGTGTTTTGAATACCTATCTAACGGATTCACCATCACGTTCATAAATTTCATTTTTATCAAGTTATTGAGGTAAGAACAGGGCAACTTCTTAATTTTTGCTTTTAAGGTCATCTTAGTGACCCATGAACTTATAATTTTTACCCCGAATATTTTTTAGGGGGCCAGCAACATTTAAAAGAAATGTATCCATAAGATGTTTCATAAGAAAAAATAAGAAAAAAATATGTTTCATAACCTCATTATTTGGATAAAATCGATTTGAGCGAGTTCATTCCGACCTTTTAAAAATCAGAAAAACTTCAAGAGCTGCAAAAATCCAAAAAAACGCTTTTGGTGAAATGCTCTAATGAATAGTATTTACACATACAGTGTAATCTATCA
The DNA here is from genome assembly GCA_963921195.1 of Pegoplata infirma. Classification (NCBI taxonomy): domain Eukaryota; kingdom Metazoa; phylum Arthropoda; class Insecta; order Diptera; family Anthomyiidae; genus Pegoplata; species Pegoplata infirma. The sequence goes on from OY992540.1 coordinate 64,238,582, forward strand.
ACAGCACCACCAACGAAAAAAATAAAAACAAGTAGAAAAGTCAAATTCGACTTCAAATTCATTGAATACCCTCTACAATGCCCTTTTGAAGTGTTAGTTAATTTTCTTACGGGGAAAAAATTAACAATTTTGATTAGAAATATTTTATTTTGAGTAAAAAACTTTTTTTCAATCATTTTGGAAAAATAAAATTGACTAAAAAATTTTATTTTTTAAGTGAAAAATTTTTATTGAGTGTAACATTTTTTTCAAGTGTAAATTTTTTTTAGTGTAAAAATATTTCTGAGTGATAAAAATACTTTGTAAAGTCATTTTCTGGCTTACCAACGTTTTAAACCTCGGTTTTTTCAACACGTGAATTTAAGGTGAAACCAATCGGAAATTCACGGATTTTCTAATAACTTTAAACTACTAGACCGATTTTGGGGAAATTCAATACGAACTAGACCAGGGGAAAGACAAATATATATGCCAAGCTTTAGTACCCGCAATATTGTTCTTCCAAAGTTGGCGTGTTTTTTATCTTGTAAATTCTAAATCTCGAAAAACTTTTGCCGAAATTCACTCTTTTGCTTATAAACTTTGAACCACTGGACCGATTTCGCTGAATTGCAATACCAACCTGACCAGGTAAATGGCCAACATATATAACTTCAGCAGTTTCAGTAAAGTCTTTCAAAAGTTTTCATATTTTCAACAGACAGACCGACGGACGGACCGATCGTCTTACAATCGATCGAGGATCATGAATATATACATTATCGGGTCCTATACCAATATTTCGGGGTGTTGCAAATGGAACGAAAAACTTATATATACCCTTTTGCACTAAAATGTAGGGTAGGGTGGTTCATAAAAATATATGTTGGATTTTTGTGTCCCGGAATACATCGAGGGCGAATATTCAATGTATAATGAAAATGTTTAAGGAGTTCAATAAGAACTGTTAGTTTTACGTAATTCTAAGAGATATTATTAATATTTTTTCTACAATATGTTAAAAAATAATTGCTTTTAAAATAATATTTCAGTTAAAAATTAATTTGCTAGATGAAAACTAATTCAGTGAAAACATTTCAATCAAAAACTCTCTTTCGAAAATATTTCAGGTAGAAAGTTTTAATATTAGGCACCGTTAGAAAATATTAGACACCGTTAGAAAATAACACGTGATTTTTTTCAAAATTTTTCATTAAGGTTTAGGGATCGCTACCGGACCCTAAACATTGGGTCTAAAAAAAAAATCGATTTTTATTTGATTATTATGATTATTTAGCTTAATTATCTTATTAACGACGTAAAGTCTTATTTTGGTCGTAAAATTATTTCAGTTCGAAAAGTGACCACGAAAAAAAAATTACAAAAGTGCCATATTTGAATCAGCCTATTGTAGGGTATAAAAAGTACTAAAGAACATTTTATATAAACACTTCCCCCTGAGGAACACTTTCCCCGTAAGAATCGGAATTTGAAAAAAGTATTCTTTTAAATATGTTTTTTCTGCTGGAGAATATATGCTAAATTTACAGTTCTAGTACCATTATTTCAGAAATTTAAAAAGTACCAAAATACAATTTTTTACCTATTTTTACCATAATGGAATTTTAATTAAAAAACCTCTAAAAGTGCTTTTTTAATATTAAAAAAACACTTTTTAAAGTTTTTTTTTCAATTAAATTCCAAAAAAAATTTCAAGTATTGAAAACTATTATTTCAAAAAATATTAAGTACCAAAGAACAGTTTTCTCCCTATTTTAACCCTCTTGGAATCGGCAAAGTACATTTTTTTACCACATCAAAATCGGAATTGCTAAAAGGTATGAAAGGAACGTTTTTTCCTACATTTCAAATTTCCAGTTTTTAGAATCATTTTTGCACGAGGTAGAAAAAGTACCTTAGCACAACTTTTTGTAATTTTTACCATTTTCTGAATGTGTTTTTTTGCTTTATGTTTTTAGTATCTAGTTTCTATGAACATTAGTTCAAGAGACTTAAAAAAAAATGTTCCAAAAACACCTTTTTGCTCCATTAGAATCGACTGTTCCGAAAAATAATTTTTTCGGAATGTTTCTTCCGGAGGATCCTACATTCGAAATTTTAATTTTATTGGAACATTTTTTCAGGCAATGTAAAAAGTACAAAAACCACACTTAAACTCAAAATTGAGAGTTTATAAGGCTATTATTTTAGGAATTCGAAGAAGTACCAAAGTACAATTTCTTACAGTTATTTACCCTCTTTGTATCAGAAATTCCAAAAAATTGTTTTAATATGAGGATCATTCTACGTTATAAATTTCAAGCTTTTATGACTATTATTTTAGAATATAAAAGTGTACCAAAGTTTACTTTTTAACCCGTTTGGTCTCAGAAAAATATGTACTTTTTTAAGAATGCCCTTTTTTGCTGTGGATCTTTTTCTTTACAATTTCAAGTTTTTTGCCTATTATTTCAGGGGGAACTAATCAACACTTTTTTGCATTTCAAGTTTCTGGGAAATATAAAAGGTACGAAAAGTCCGAATTACAAAGTCTCTAGTTACAGTGCTATGGACTGTGCGATGATTCAGCAATCAACTCTTTTATATATTTATACATATGTTCAAACCGAATAACAAAGGAATAAAATCCTATCGTAATTCAAATATTTGTTTTTTTTTCATACAAGGCGTATAAGTGTTAGTATTTTTGTGTAATGTAATAATAACACTCATACGTAACCTGACCAACCATCCCGCTTTTGGCGGGATTATCCCGCTTTTTGTTGTCTCATCCCGCCTTGAATTTCGATCCCGCTTTTTAAACAAAAGTCCCGCTTCATCCCGCTTTATCCCGCTTTTTGACTTTTGGAATAGCAAAGTATGTATATTTTTTAGGTTATTTTAATAACACTGCACAACAAAATCAAATTTTTTCCAAAATTACAAGGTCAGACCAAAAAATTTTGATAGAAGAGACAAAAAAAAATACACGTTTATCGGCGTTTTGAAAGTTTACATCTGGGTTTCATTTAAGGGGGAGGTAAAGTTTCCCCCAAATGCAAATATTGTATTGTCAATCGCCATTGCATATCGAGTGAAGCTTACGTTTAAAGTATATGGTGTGTTCAGCAAATTTATATAAAATGTTACGGAAAACATTTTTGTGGAATATATTAACCCTCTAGCTCCTCAAGATAAGGGTCTTTTTTGTCCTTCTGTTAAAAAAGAGCAAAAAACGCCAGTAAAACAGGGATTTAAGGGGTTTAAATGTTCCGAAAAAATATTCGCCGTAAAATTTTACTATAAGTCCTTGAATACACCAAAACGGAAAACTCAACCAGAAAGTCAGAAATAAGACACAACAAAAGAGATCTTAGGGTTAATTTCGCATTTATTAAGAAAATGGAGTAAAGCTCACGTTTAAAGTATATGGTGTATTCAACAAATTTATGTAAAATGTTGCGGAGAACATTTTTGTAGAATATATTAACCCTCTAGCTCCTCAAGATAAGGGTCTTTTTTGTCCTTCTTTTCAAAAAGAGCAAAAAACACCATTAAAACAGGGATTTAAGGGGTTTAAATGTTCCGCAATAATATCCGTCGTGAAATTTTACTATAAGTCCCTGAACACACCAAAACAGAAAACTCAACCAGAAAGTCAGATATAAGACACATCAAAAGAGAGCTTAGGGTTAATTTCGCATTTATTAAGAAAAACGGGTAAAGCTTACGTTTAAAGTATATGGTGTGTTCAGCAAATTTATGTAAAATATTACGGAGAACATTTTTGTAGAATATGTTAACCCTCTAACTCCTCAAGATAAGGGTCTTTTTTGTCCTTCTTTTAAAAAAGAGCAAAGAACGCCACTAAAACAGGGATTTAAGGGGTTAAAATGTTCCGCAAAAATATTCCTCGTGAAATTTTACTATAAGTCTCTTTCACGGCAAATATTTTAGCGGATCATTTTAACCCCTTAAATAGCTGTTTTAATGGTGTTTTTGCTCTTTTTTAAAAGAAGGACAAAAAAGACCCTTACCTTGAGGAGCTAGAGGGTTAACACATTCTACAAAAATGTTCTCCGTAACATTCTACATAAAATTGCTTTACTTACCATATACTTTAAACGTAAGCTTAACTCGATTTTCTTAATAAATGCGAAATTAACCCTAAGCTCTCTTTTGTTGTGTCTTATTTCTGACTTTCTTGTTAAGTTTTCCGTTTTCGTGTATTCAAGGACTTATAGTAAAATTTCACGGCGGACATTTTTGCGGAACATTCAAACCTCTTAAATCCCTGTTTTAATGTTTTTTTTTGCTCTTTTTGAAAAGAAGGACAAAAAAGACGCTTATCTTGAGGAGTTAGAGGGGTAACATATTCCACAAAAATGTTCACCGTAATATTTTACATAAATTTGCTTAACACACCATATACTTTAAACGTAAGCTTCACTCGATATTCAATGACGATTGACAATACAACATTTGCATTTGGGGGAAACTTCACCTCCCCCTAAAATGAAACCCAGATGTAAACTTTCAAAACGCCGATACACGTGTATTTTTTTTTTGTCTCTTCTATCAAAATTTTTTGGTCTGACCTTGTAATTTTTTTTTGTGTTGTACAGTGTAATATTTTGAAAAGTATATTTTTTAGCATATTAACTATTTCTTACCGTGTAAAGAAAATTTTAAGAAAAATGTTGTTTACTCAAAAAAACTGTTCACAAGAGAACCCTACTGGACGGATTTAAATCAGAAATAAATTAAAATTAAATTTTTAGACAAAATATTTTCATTGTGATACTTCGAATATTCCGAAAAAAGATTTCAATAAAAAAGTATTAAACTTAAATACATGTTTCCTAATTCTCAGATTCTTAGAATTTTTTTGTATACAAAAATCCTCAGATGCTGAAACATTTTTCAAAAAAGAAAAATCTCAGATTCTAAAAAATTATCGGTTTCTAAAAAATTCTTCCTTGAAAAAAAAATCTGATACCCTTTTCTAAAAATAAATTCTTAAATTTTATAGCCCCGTGAAAAAAATTGATTAGATCTGGTCTGATTTGTAAAAATCTAATGATGGCATTTGTATCTGATAAGATCAACCAGATACGAAATTTGTCTCCAATTTTGAACTCTGATCCGTAATTGAATCTGATCAGATCCTGAAATTGTGGAAAAATGTCGGCTCAAAAAGATCTGATCAGATAAAATTATATTTTTTTTAGATCCAAACAGATTAAATCAGATCCAACCGATTTTTTCAAGGGGCATTTTTCGATAGAAAATATTTGAAAAGGGGGAAAAAAAGAAGGGAATTTTTAAAGTTTCAATGTTTTCTAATGGCGTTTTCTTTTCTGGAAAAAAATGTTGCACTTTCTGCACTTTTTTTTCTTTAATGACTCCTTGTGGACAGTAATAAACAGTAAGTATAGACATATTTGATACCAAAGGAAAGGTATTTTCGAGTTCTATCTAACTGTTCATAATAAAATGTCGAAACACGCTTATTTTATTGAAAAAATTTCAAAACCCCATAAATTTTTACATTTATCGGATCAGCTCAAAAACTGAGTATTGTTTTCAAATGCTTGATATAGCATTTTATAGTCCTTATAAATACCTTTCTTTTGGTACCAAATACGTCTATATTTCTGTACATAACTGTGCACAAAGAGTCATCAAAGAAAAAAAAGTGCAGAAAGTGCAACATTTTTTTCCAGAAAAGAAAACGCCATAAGATAATTTCATATAGACAAATTATTAGTTTCTAAGGCATTTTTCTAAAGAAAAATTTAAGACGCAACTTCAGAAGAAAAATTTACAAAGACACACTTCCTATATAAAATTTCTCAACAGAAATATTTTCAGATTCTGGGAGATTTTTCATACAAAAAAACTTAGATTCTGATATAATTTTCTATAGAAAAATTCCAAAACATTTTTCTTGTTGGAAAAAATCATAAATTTTGAAAACTTTTCCAATAGAAAAATTCTCTGATTCTAAAGTATTATTTAAACAGGAAAAATTTCTTTTTCCATGTAATAAATTCTAAGATTCTGAAATATATTTCTCATAAAAAAACTGTCAGATTCTGAAACGTTTTTCCTGTAGAAAAATTATCCGATTTTAGATTTTTTTTTTTTTCAGAAATATTCTTTTCAGACTCTAAAATATTTTATTCTAAGGAAATTAACAGTTGCCAAAGGATTTTTTAATAGAAAATTTATAAGATTCTTAAACATTTTTCCTACAGAAGAATTCTTAAAATTTTCGATAATTTTTCTTTTAAAATATTCTTAAATTCTGAGTCAAAAAGGTATCTAAAAATTTTCTGAAGACAGTCTCGAGTTCTGAAACATTTTTCTATAAAAAAAATATGAGATTTACTTTCTCTTAGAAAATGATAAGAAAAGTTATCAGATTCAGTCCACGACTCTAATTTAATTTTAGTTTTTCATATGCAATTTTTTGGATTCTTAAATATTTTATTCCAAGGTTGGTAAAAAAATTCCTTAGACTAGAGACTATGTTTGCTGACGTAATCAAAATAAAATTTTTCTAGTCAAAGTTCTTATGCATTTTTTTACATAAAAAAAATTACAATCCCATAAAAGTATTTTCAGAATTTTGTGCATTTTGGAGGGTATTCGTGGGTTCGTTCAAGGCAAATTTCACTTATTAAAAAAAATCCCGCTTTTTAGATTAAAATCCCGCTTTTTCAACCTTTCGATCCCGCTTTTCAGTCAAAAGCAGTTGGTCAGGTTATTCATACGCCACTGCAGTGATATATTTTTTAAAAACTATATTGTATCAATTTTTATTACAAAAAGTACCAATTTTGTTTTACTGTTAGTACCATTTTAGAAACCTCATCTCTTGTGTAAATTTAATCAACAAAAATATCAATTTTATATTAAATTTAAAATGTAATACGTTGCATTATAACTTACATTTGTAGTAATATTCCATATTTATTATTCATTTTTGTTGTACGTAATACAAAATTCAAAAAAAATATATAAAAAAAAAAATTAAAACACTTTTTTTGTTAACTTTTCAATATCATTTTTACAAAAGTAAAATCAGTTCTCAACAATTTGCTTCTGTAAAAAACTGTAGTCAAAAGAAAATCTTTTAAGGCTTAAAAATTTTTCTTTTGATATTCGAGTGTTGTGATGACATTTATGGTGATGACAATGATGATTTCTTACAAAAAAAAAAAATATAATAAAACAGAAACTGATTTTTTTATTGCAATTCAACAGTTTACAATTGTGGCATTGTATCTTTTTGTAAACGTTGTAGGCAATTTTTTTTAACAGTTACCAACAAAGTAAGTAGTTTCGAATTTCTTTGCCAAGTTGTTGTTTTTTACATTTTCAATGTCTTTTTTGTATATTTGAGGTGGTATATTAAGTTTGTGACCCTGATAGTAACGAATAATGTGATAAATGCATTTTTTTACACAAAATTAAGTAAAATTTTAGGACGACTTTAAAATAATAAACTTAAAAAGCGACGGTCCTTAAATTAATAGGCCTTATGAAAATATACTAAGGGCGGATTACCTACTTAATGTCTAGTTAGCAGTTAACTGTCGATTTAATGGAGTCTTATGCCAAAATTTGTATGAAAAAGTTAAATTTAACATAAAGATATTTACTAACGAATCATTGAGTAATCCAGCATAAAAGTTTTTTTTTTTTACCACTGTACTTTACTATACTGCAGTAAAATAGCGGACTTTTTTATTCACCTTTTGGTGAATAAAAATCATTTCACCAGTTGGTGAGTAAAAGATAACATAATTACACTGTGCTACAGAGAAAAAATACTTCTGATGTGACATAGTATAGGTTGTTGGTCTTGTCGAGTAGATCACAAAAATGCCCATTAAACTTGCCAGACACCCTCAAATTTTAGAGTTATGGTCAAAAAAGGTTATTTTGGGACTTTTCTCACTAAACCTTTTGTAATTCAGAAAATTTTCAAACGATTTTAAATTTTTTAACTGTTTTTGATAGAAGAAGGATGGGGCTTTCCATGTGTGTGAATTGGTCTATACATATAAGAAAGATATTTATTGATTTTTTCTACAAAATCAAATTTTTTTGTTTTTTTTTGAAAATTTTTCGAGTTTATCGATTTTTTTCTGTTATAGTTCGTTTAACAACCATTATATTTATAAAAGTATTTTTAAAGAAAATTTAATTCTGAATACGATAAGCTTTATCCTGAAGAAATCGGATGACAATTGACATAGTTGTGATAATTTTTCTAAAAAAGAAAATTAAGATTTTGCAGGAAATCGCCGTTCAGATATCCCAGGCAAAAAAAATAATTTTATCATAAGAGGTCATGTACAATATTTTTAAAGGTTTTTGGCGTTCTAAATCCGAATCTGGCCTTTAAATTGCTCTATCTAGTCAGGTTTTTGAGATATTTAACATATGTTCGTTTATTTTTTATTTTTTTTTGCCTGGGTTATCCGAACGGCAATTTCAAGCAAAATCTTAATTTTCTTTTTTAGAAAAATTATCACAACTCTGTCAATTGTTATCCGATTATTTCGGCATAAAGCTCATCGTATTCACAATTAAATTTTCTTTAAGAATACTTTTATAAATATATATGTTGTTGAACGAACTATAACAGAAAAAAAATCGATAAACTCAAGAAATTTTCAAAAAATAACAAAAAATTAGTTTTTGTTGAAAAAATCAATACATATCTTTTTTATATGTATAGACCAATTCACACACATGAAAAGCCCTAGCCTTCTTCAAAAACAGTTGAAAATTGAAAATTGGTTGAAAAATGTTTAAGTTACACGTGGTTTAGTGATAAAAGTCCCAAAAAAGTGACAATAACTATAAAATTTGAGGGTGTCTGGCAAGTTTGATGGGCATTTTTGTGATCTTTTCGACGAGACCTACAACCTTAACTACCTCATTTTAAAAATATATTTGATTTTGTGTTTTTTGTAGCACAGTGTTATTTTTCATAATTTTTTTTCTTAAAAATTTTTCTTAAATTTTTATTTTTATCATAAGGATTCAAGTTGAAAAAATGCAGAAGAAAAATTGAATTTCTAAAAATTATAGACATTTCTGGTATTTCCTATACCGGTTTCAAACACCTCAGTTAGTGTCATCATCAGTCGGATTTTAAATGTCGGTTTGTCTTGTTAATAAAAACTGTTTTTTATATATGTGAATATTTATAGTTTCTACAGAATAAATTTTGACAGTTTCCAACACCACAATTCTATTTCTAGCAATCTCCACGTCACTTCATACTTTCTTTCAACTTTTTTGTCTCTTACATTATTTCGCAAGGGTTACCAACATGATCTGGAATTGCAGACACAAATGAAGAAATTTGCATTTTCTGTTTCGGAGACGTGCCTAATGGCGGCATATTTTGTCAGTAATTTTATTTGATTTGTAAGTACACTATTTGATATGTAAGTACACTAAAAACCTTATATTTAAAAATTTGTAATTTTATGGCCAACAAAACAAAAAAATATAACATAATTTTAGGGATTTTAACAGAATAATGTACTTTAAAACCAGATGTTGTTCAGAAAACTTTTGCCAAAATAAACTGTTTTGCTCGAAATTTTGAACATAAGGTTTTTACATATTTTACTACAAGATGAAGCAACACATCTTATTATAAAAAATGATTTTTCGCAATTTGCAAAAAAAGTTACATGTATCTAAATTATGTTTTTCCATAAACTAATAAATCAAATCAGTCTTTTTATATAAATTCGATCAGGTCTTAAAATTATTTTCGGAGTTGCCCAAAATAGCGCAAAATCAATTAATTATGAGAAAAGTCGCGATTTTTACCACTAAAACGAATGCAATTTAATCCAAATTCGAAATTATTGTTAGTATATTGCTATGGGTCTTATCAACATTTCCCAAATCAAACAATTTTTAATTTGTAAAAGTAGATTTTTTTTTTAAAATAAAAAACTGCCAAAAAAATGGGCAAAACTTTGATGAAGATTTGCAAAAAAAACTGTTACATTGATTCAAAAACGGGCTTCACCATTGAAATCAGCATGCCTAAATTATGTAGAAATGATGGTCAGACCTCGTGTCACAATAACTCAGTGTTATTGCTCAGTGATCGATTCTAAGACAATATAGCGAAGCTCGTCTGTCTGTCCATCTGTCTGTTGAAATGGCGATCATGGCCAAAATGCTGCTCACATATTACTGAAACTTAATATGTTTACTTATTGTTGTACCGAGCAGTTTAGTATTGCATTTATGAGAGCGGTTGTGCGGTTCAAAAGAAATGAACGAAAATGTAAGGACACATCGAAAATTTTCCACATAACCTAAAAATTCAAAATTCTTAAATACGGCTACTGGTTGACATTTGTGAACGGACTTCGAGGCCAAATGGTATATTAACCCTTTCACTACCGACTTTTTTTGGCTAATAATTTCTTGACCAAAATTTGTGAAAATGTAGATCTATGCAAAGTAAAAACTTTTTGTTGATTTCGTTGGTCTACCGCGCCCTCTAGCGGAGATATATCCAACCAAACTTGAAGCTTTCACATGCAATATCTCCCGAACGAGTAAACATTTTTCCAAATTTCGACTTTTGTATTTTTCGTATCGAAAAGTTCTACAAAATCCGCTTTTAAGAAAGCTTGTACGATTATTATTCGATTTTTGAGAACTTTTTAACGTTTATTTTGTTTTGCAATTTTTTTACGTTATTTGAAAAATTTCCAGTTTGCCACCAAATATTGCGTGTAGAGTCCACCTGAATGCAAATTTATTTTTCCGAGCACATCTATCGTAAAGATAACCCTTCAATGATCAATCTTGTCAAAACAAAACACAAAAATTTTGTACGGTTAATTTTTAATGAATTTTTAAAGATGTGTACACTGTAGTGTACAAGGGGAGTGAAAGGGTTAAGAAGTATATATATATTCAAAAAAAAAATCGCTTTTTTTTTGTTTTTTTTTTTAACAAAAATTTATTGTTTGTCTAAAAATATTTTTTTTTTAATACATTCGGTAGTGCCGATTTTTTTTTTTTCAATGTAGGTTAAATAAAAGTCCATATAACTGAATCTTCAATAACATTTTATTATTAAACAAGTAAAAAAGTTAAATTCGGCCTTGCCGAATGTAATGATACCCTCCACATTTTCAAAAAGATTATTGCAAAAAACTTTTTTTAAAAGGAAATTACTTTTGAAAAAAAAAAAAAATTGAAAAAAAAATTCCGCTAAAAAAAATCCGCGATTTTTTTCCTTTTTTGTCCAAAAATATGTTCGTACTTGTTTAAATACCATTTGGTGTTAAATTATGTCAACCAGCAGTCGAATTAAAGCATTTTGTATTTTTAGGTTATGTTGAATGTACTAAAATTTTTGAGGTGTCATTACATTTTCGTTCATAACTTTTGAACCGCTGAACCGATTTCGCTCAAATGCAATACCAAACTTCTCAGGAAAACTTCCAATATATATGATAAGTTTCAGTAATCTCCATGTAATATTTTGGCCGTGATCACCATTTCCACAGACAGACGGACAGACGGACAACGCTAGAATGTCTTAAAATCGATCGGGGATCATGAAAATATATACTTTATGGGGTCCCAGACCGATATTTCGATGAGTTACAGACGGAATGACAACTTATATATACCCTCTATCACTAAGTGGAGGGTATAAAAAGAGACTCATATATTTTCTACATGATTTACTGTACAGATAAATTCATAAAAAAATGTTTTATTGAATGTGTAGGTGTCAAAGTGACAAAAATATGAAATAAATATTCATAAAAAATATACATTTAAATGTAAAATTAACAAAAAACTTGTTTTTAATTTTGAAGCAAAAAAAAAATATTAAGTATTTTATTCAACAATGCAATTTAACTTTTAATTTAAAATCTCTCTGTTTATAACTAATTATAAAATAAATAATTTATTTGCTAAATTTGTAGCTAATTAAAATAAAAAAAGTTTTATAATGCTGTAGAAAAAAAAAACTTAATAATTATTGTGCAAAAAAGAGCTTAGTCAATGGGATAAAAATAAAGATTAGAGTGACTCGAAAAATATAAATTTTTAAATGGATTTTAAACATAAACTTATTTTTTAAAAAACTTCAATTTCAGCTGGCCAACATTGAGATGCACAAAATTTAATTTCCAAATTGACGGCCATTTTTTAGGAAATTATTTAGATATCCGCATATCTAAATAATTCTAGCATTTTTTTCCAGGAAACTTTATTATTGTCTAATTTTGTCCAGCTAGATACGGGATTTGGATCACAATGCAGTGCCAATATACTACAAGTAAATTACACGATAAATGCCACACATTTTTCATGAATATATTTGACCACAAAATAGTGAAAATGTCGTAATTAAATTGAAGTACTGCAAATTTGTGTACATAAATTATTTCTATATATTAATTATGACGCTTACAAAAAATATTTTTTGAAATATTTATACGCTTGGGATAACAAAAACCACAATAAAAACTATGTGCGTTATATAAAAAAAGAAATTCGAAATAATAAATTACAAAAAATAACATACAGTAGGAATATAACTTTTAAAAATAACAAAAATAAATATAAATATTAGAGTTAATTTTAAAAATTTGATCTGCGGGTATAATAATTTTTTTGAAGGATTTAGGGGAACCTAAAAGAATGGCGGTATTTTTTTTGGAAAAATTCGCTCCTTGGGGAAGTTCAACGCATCTGACAACGCGAATTTTGAGCTGATTTTTCTGCATAGCAAAAACGGCTGAATATATCGCAAATCTGATTTCACCAGTCGATTCTACAGCAAAAAATAATACAATGGTCGTTTTTCAAACTCTTAAAAAAAGTTCCAAAAACCCACCACAGAGGGTGGAAATATAAGGGTTTTTCATTTTCTTTTTAAATTAATTTTTTAAATATGCACAATTAAAGGGCATTTTCAGCTTAACAAAATGATACCAAATGTTCCGTTTTATCACAACCCGTTAAAAAGTTATAAGCTCTCAAAAATGGACAAAAACACATTTTTTGAGAACTTTACCTCAATTTTCTCGAAAACATGACGTGATAGAAAAATTTGAAAACTAGATTCAGAATCAGCATCGAAATGTTAATCGAAAACAGGTTGTATGATCCCAGAATATTATCCAAAAACGTCACAAAAAAATGCTTTCAATAATGCACAAAAATGCGTTTTTTGTGAACCTCAATAATCTCAAAAACCTTACGTTACGGAATATTTTGGAAACCAGATTTGGAATCAACATTGAGCGGAAAATCGAAAACGAGTGTACAGACCGCTGTCCCATCCAAAAATTTTTCAAATTTCGGTCAGTGTTTTATAATTTTGCCACTAGAAAAAAAACTTTGAAGCCTTAAAACTTTTTAATGGGTTGTGATAGAAAGGGGCTTTTTGTACCAATTTTCTTAGCAAAAACTGTCTCTTCATCGTGCAGGATTAAACAAATAATTTAATTTTTTTTTTTTAAAAATCGATTTTTCCGCCCCCTGCTGTGGGTTATTGGAACTTTTTTTAAGAGTTCAAAAAACCGCTATTATTATTTAATTCGAAATTGTTATATTTTGGTAAAATACTTTGTAAATATAGGAAAGTACTTCGTACTTCATAATTTTTAATTCGAAAAAACATTAAGTCGTGTGTTTTTTGGTTCCAGCTGCAGCCCAGGCATCCCTTTACCGTTGTTGTTTGAAGGAAATTCAGTCGGAATTTTTTCAAACACTATGGAGCTATTAAAATAAATCAGTTGTTAGTTCCAAGAAAATTCATTAAATTCGCGAATATATTCGCTTTCGCAAATTCTTGGATTTTCGTGAAACTAAAAACGAATTTATTTTAATTGCTCCATACACTCAAAAAAACAACTGTAATGTTAGCAAAAAAAGCTTGTAATTTTTTTGGTAAAGTTAGCAAAATTGTTTTGCCAAAAATTAGTTAACTGAATTTTTTTTTTTCAACTTAGTTCATACACATTTGAGGACCCCATTGGGTTCGGACCCGATAGGTCCAGACCCCGATGGGCCTAGACTTGGGTTCCTTAACTACAAAAATATTACTGGAGAGCTTTTGATTATTTTGCGGTCTTGTTCTACGTGTTGAGAGCTACAAAAGTGCTTTTGGACTTTTTGTTGTGTCGGCAATATTTACCGAGATATGAGCATTTTAAAATTTTCGGGAATGCTAACTTTTTTGGATCCAAAGTTAGGACCCATTAGGGTCCATACATGTGAAGAGGACCGGCGATACTATGGAGAGCTTGAGAACCAAAAATGGCCTCCATTTTGCTCTATCTGGCTTAGTTTCCGAGATAGCGCCATTTTAAGTTTTCTGAAAATAAAAAAAAATTTACCATTTATTTTTGCTAATATTAGCAAAAAAGCTTGTAAAAATTTGATCAACTCAATTTTAAATATAGCAAAAAAAATTTGTTCAAATTTTGTTTAAAGTTGCTAATGTGCTTAATGAAGTTTACAAAATATTTTTGCTAACATGCTAATCTCAACTAAAAATTTGCTAAAAGTTAGCTAACCAGCGTTAGCAAACAAAAATTAGTAAATCTACTAATGTATTATTTTGAGTGTAGAGTACCTGTGTGCAAAATAACAATTGATAAGATGCTGGGAGACATCTCATGGAATGAGCGATATTTAATTTTTAATTTATTTTTTTTTTATATGAAATTATTAATATTTTATCATATAAAAATAAAAAACTCAAAGTCGTTATAAAACGCGAGTTCGCAACCTCTAGATATTATTTTAAAAATCCCAAAAAAAAACGATTTTTTTTTGCACAAAAAGGAACAAAATTTGCAGGTATCCCCAAAGAGTCTAGTTTTGGTGTTAGGAAATAGATTATCTTGATAAATATCTTGTCCGCAATATTGATCCGTTATTTTGAATTTTGATTATTTTCTTCTAAAATCAGATTTTGCATCCGAAAACCCACCAAAATCAAAGTTTTTGTCCAAAAAAGACAACATAGAAAAAAACTTTATATTTTATTTGTAGCCACCCAGCCAGAAATTGCCAACCGTACCAAGAAAAAAGTACTGGCAAAGTAATTTATTTTTTGTATAGCAAGCTCTTTTTAGTAAAGTACTTGGTTTCACCGAATTAAGTACTTTGCAAGTACTTTTTTACCAAACTAAAGGCGGCTTATTTATTTGAAATATTTTTTTTTTTAATAATTTAATTAAATTTTAACATTTTATTTGAAAACACTTAATTATGTTATAAAGTTATGACAATGGTGTCATTATCAAATTTAGTATGAATACATTTTAATTCTACTATGTGGATACTGATTTCAATGTTATTTTTATCAAATTGGTTTAACTTGTAGAGTCCTATTTCTCTTGATGGTAGTGGAAATTTAAAAAAAAATCGCTACATTCAATGAAAATATTGCCTTTCAAAAATATATCATCACATTTGTATTTAGACAGCTTTCTATTTAAAATTTCAGTAACTTTATTTACATTTTCATTGCCGAGTAAACATACGTTATCTGGATGAATTGGTTTAATTTTAAAACCATTAATGTTTACGAAAGAAAATACAACTCTCGATTCCGAGCTTTTTTTTTTATATTCCTAGAGAGTATTTGGAACTTCTATTAAGAGGATGTAGCAATAAATTTGCGAATTTCTTCAGTTTTTGACGTTTTTACGAAATTAGCCCCTAAATTGGCCTTTGATAAAAACTTGCTTTTACAATCATGTTAAATTTTATCATCATGTTGTATATGGCAGCACCATTTTTCGAGATAATTTAAGGGTCCATCTTTAAGTAAATAATGTGGGAACCTTACAGAATTAACTGACCAAAAATTATTTTTTTGGACAATTTTTTCGGCAGTTATTTGTTTAAGGTTACCACATTATATAGTTAAAGATGGACCCTTAAGTCATCTTGTACAATGATTCTGCCATAAAATTTTTTTTCGCGATTTTTAACATGATGGTCTATATCACATAGATGTTTTTTATCACTATTCGTAGTGTTAGGTATGCCTTTATGATCCACTTAAAGCAAGTTTTTTTATCAAATACCAATTTAGAGGTTTATTTCGCGAGAACCTCGAAAAAATGAAGAAATTCGCGAATTTAAGGGCTTCAGATGAAAAGCTTTAAACCAAATTTGCATAAGAAACATTGCTACAAGTCAAGAAAACTGTACCATGCATCGAAAAACGGAGTACACCATTCGACGCAGCATGTCTCAAATGGAAATGTTGGTTATACCTCTTATTATCTATAATAGTGGTCACTTTTGTCATGCTGTGTAATTAATATATAATTTATTTAAAATAGAAAAATTAAAAAAAAAAGATTTCTAATGTACAAATTGTTAAATAAAAAAAATATTTTATTATGTAAATACATTTTTAATTTTGTAATGGATTGTTTTTTGTTAAAAAGATATTTTAAAAATTCTTGGATAGTACTTTTTAAAGTACAGGGAAAGCGCTTTTAAAAGTACTTTGCCACTACTAAATGGTGTTATCATTTAGCATCTTAGCAAGTACTAAAAACCCAAAAAAAAGGTACTCTGCCAGTATTAATACTACCTTATTAGGTACTTTGCCAGATCTGGCCCGTATGTATTTTTCTGCCTGGGCATATTCGTAATTACCAACCCGAAATACATCAAAAATTATTAATTTAAGTACAATTTGCTAGAACTACAAAAGAATATCCGCCATATTGGATCCACCATTTTGATTTTCAAATCTTTAAATCCAAATCAGTTTTAACAT
Organism: Pegoplata infirma; assembly: GCA_963921195.1. Classification (NCBI taxonomy): domain Eukaryota; kingdom Metazoa; phylum Arthropoda; class Insecta; order Diptera; family Anthomyiidae; genus Pegoplata; species Pegoplata infirma. Next base: position 64,255,401 of record OY992540.1, read on the forward strand.
CCTAGAAACCAAAAAATTTAAGTTTTTGCCCAAACAGACAACATATAAAAAATCTTAAATTAAAATTTGTCGCCATATTGGATCCGCCATTTTGAATTTTAAAAGTGTGAACGACCCTAAACTTTAGGGTCGCTAATAACGAATATGAGGGCCTAAATATATTACGGCCTAAACACATGGACAATGATTATAGTAAATACAATAAGTGAATTAAAAAATCATGTTCGCCATTTTGGATCCGCCATTTTGAATTTTGGATATTTTTTTTCTGAATCGTTATCAGCGATACTTTAACACCCATTTTGTAATACTTCTTTGACATATAGATTCAGCGTTCTATTTATGTCCAAAATTCAGGAATGCTGGCCCACCGTGGATTGGCCTCATTTTGTAAGAGTTTACTCCAAAGATATATTGTAATATATTTTTTGCTCAACCACAAAAAAAAATAAAACTAGTAAAAAATATAACTCGACATTATTGAGTCCATGAATACCTCGCACAGTGTCCAACACATTTTGAATAAAATTTACTTTAAAGGCGCCCCAGTAGGCTAGTTGGTAGCGTGCTAGCCTATGAGTCTGGGGGTCGTGGGTTCGATTCCCACCAGAGGCCTTGGTCTGTTTCGCTACAACGAGACGAAGGTCATTGCTACCAGTTCTCGGTTATGTAAAATTAGTATATGATTTGTAATTATATGGTAATTCTTAATAAAAAAAAAAAAATTACTTTAAATGCAGAAAGAAGTATATTTTGGCGGTGCCAATTTTTAGTAAAAAAAATTTGTAAATTTTATAATATTTTTTTAATATAATTTTATTTGTTAAAAAAAACATAGTTTTTGCAAAATTTGTTTAACAAACAAATATTTTTTTGTTTGTAAATTTTTTTGAAGTGTAAAATATGTTATGTGTAGCTAAATGTTTTTTTTCAAAAATATTTTTTTTTTAGTTCAAGAAAACTGCGTAAAACATTTTTGAGGCTTAATTTAAAACACCGTTAATAAACGCCTAAACGTGAGAGATATTAAAAAGATTTCCGTTTGTACGTCGAGAAAATAAAAAGTTGTTCCCCTAATATTCACACATTTATTAAAAATATTTTTAAATTATTGCGGTTGCAATTCATTTCGGGTTTTAATCATTGCATACTTTTTATTTAAAGGTTAAAAGTTTTTTGTTTACAGTTATTTCTTTTGTATGTATTATGAATTTCATATGAATAAAAAATTTACCAAATTTTTAGACAAACAAAAAATGTGAAACCGAAATATGATATTGTGGTTGATGGATCATGAACTTCATTAATTTCATATACAATTAAGCAAATAAATAATTTAAAATTTTTTTACAAAGGACTAAATTACAAATTGAGTTTTTTTTTTGTTTTATTTATGAACAACTTTTTTTTCCCAGTTTTCAAGGTTTTTTTTTATAAACTAAAGTGTCAATAGAATTTGTTGCACGTTGACTACAATTTATTATATTTCTATGGTTAAAAGTATGAAACCTTAAACAACATCTGCAGCAGGGTAGAAAAACACACGAGAAAATTTATATTTCTGTATGACAAAAAGAACAATAAGTCAATTTTAATTGCTTACTTTTCAGTGACTTTATGAAATAAAGTCCGAGCACACGTTAGATAATTGGAAAGTTGCCTGGATACTGGGTTAAGAAAACAAACAAAAAATAAAATGCTAGAAAACCTTTGAAAATATGAGTATCATTTATTAAGAACTGAAGAAGAAAAAAAGAAAAAGCCACTAGAAATAATAAATTGAAGTAAAAAAAAAATAAAGTAGGGTATAAGAGGGGCACAAGACTAACATTTTTGTGTATGGCAAAAAAAGCGTTTCTTCTGATTTTGAAAGTCCGGCCAATTTTTTATTCTCATAGGCCTAAAACTTATGTGGTTTAAATTTAAGACACATCGGATTAATTTTGAAAATTAAGAAAAAAATAGAAAAGTTTAATTCGATTTGGCCGAATCCATAATTCCCTTTTTAAAGGATACTAAATTTTCTAAAGTAATAAAGAACAATTTTGATTAGAAATATATTATTTTGAGTAAAAACTTTTTTTGAGTAAAAAGTAATTTTGTGGTTTTCCAATGTTTTTAAAGCTTGTTTTTTAAGGCTCAGTTTTTTCAGCACGTAAATTTAAAGAAAAACCAATCTGAAATTCACGGTTGTGCTAATAACTTTTGAACCACTGCACAGTGGCCGAAACATCCAATCTAGCGGCGCTTAATTCGGAAATATAAAATAATAAAGCCCAATTCATATTTGTGATTATAAAACTTATAAAGAATTTAATTTTTAACCATATTTATTTATTTCAGTGTTTTTATGTATTTTTGGAAATTTATGTGAATATCGGAAGGGTGGTCTGTGTGAGGACTAGAAGTTAAAATGTTCCGATTCCGTTAAAATTTAGAGTGATTATTTATGGCTACAAAAAACATGAACCAGTCGAATTTCAAGAGGATATTTGTAAAAATACCATTGTTAGGGCTTTTTAGTTAAACCGGAAGGGAAAATTAACATGGGGGCTATGGGATAACATGGACCGATTTTGTCAAAAATTTAATAGGTTTTGTTCTTTCGATAAAAAATCTTAAATTTCAAATTTTAGCCAAATCGATTGAAAATTGTGGTCTGTATCGCGTTTATACTGATTATTTGGACAGGCAGATGGACCCTAAATAACCGAACAACTTGCGCGAACTAGCACGCCATACTGAAACGTCACAACAAAACTAACCCAAAATAATAAACAAAACAGGAATTGGACCGAATACGGTCGAATTTCAATAGTTGCAGTCCATGAAACTATAGTTTATATCACAAATGTCAACTTCTATAATGCACTAATAATAAACTAGATACACACAGGTCACAGACATTTATTTTTGAGTTAAAACATACCTTTTACTTTCATTTAAAACTTTTTGGCTCAAAATGTATAAACAATTGACTTAAAAGTGTCAAGAAAAACTCACTGAGTAATTAGGCCCCAAATTCCTTTAATAAACTTGCTGCAGAAAATGTATATTTGACAGCTTACAGCTGTGCGAATATTGAAAGCAAAACAAAAGTAAAAACGTAAATTTTTTCTGTAAAGTATAGGTAAACGATGCAGTGCAAAAACATTTATCGATCTTAATATTTTAATTTTGACTTAAGCGCCGCTAGATCAGTGATTTCGGCCACAGTGCACTGCACCGATTTGGCTGAAATTCAATACGAACCAGGCCAGGGGAACGACAAATATGTATGCAAAGCTTCAGCATTCTCAGAATTTCGAAAGTTAGTGTGTTTTTTATGTCGTAAATTCGCGAAAACCCCTTACCGAAATTCACTCTTTTGCTCATAACTTTTGAACCACTTGACCGATTTCGGACCACGTAAATGCCCACGATATATGCCAGGAGCCTCCGTACAGTCTTTCAAAAGTTAGCGTGTTTTAAACAGACAGACGGGCATACAGACGGACGGATGTACGGACATCTGTAGATCGTCTTAGAATCGATCGAGGATCATGAATATATATGGGGTCTTAGACCAATATTTCGAGGTATTACAAACGGAATGACAAACTTATATATACCCTCTATCACTGGAGTGGTGAGTATAACAAAAGTCTCTCAAGCTCTTTGAAAGGGTCAAGAAACAGGAAAGAAATTTTAAGATTTTCAATACCAACCAGACCAGGGGTGCGATAAATATGGGGCATTCCATGTCAAATCGGACACTTTGAATTTTTTTTTAGATTTTCCCAATTTGTTTACAGTTTTAAGTACCCTTCGGAAACTCCTTCGTGGTAAATTTTCAGATTTTTTGATGACCCGTTCAAAAAACATAAAATTTTTAAAAATTGGTAGTTTGTTCCTTTACTCATAACTTCTTCAATAATGGTCCAAATTTCAAATTTTTTTTTAAAAATTTTTGTTTTTTAAGTTCTTTTTAAAAAAAATCCCAAAAAATTCTTAAAAGCGCTCTAGTATGCGATTTTTAAGTTTTAAATTTAAAATCTCATTTTTGAAAATCTTTGTACTTTTAGATTTTTTTGAATTTTTTTTCTGTAAAACTTCTATCGATTCTATAAATTTTTTGCCCAGGAGGATTGTGGGATAACGATTATTACTATTTTTTAAAATTTTTGAAAAAAATTAATTTTCCAATCTTAAAATCATTTCTACTGCCCTAATGGTGCGTCTTAGAGGGGTCATTTATAAGAGCGACCCCCATTAATTTTTGCATCTTAATATTTCTTTGGAACAAACTAATACCTCATCTCCAATTTCTAAGGGGGCTCCCACACAAAACAACTTTTTTTAAAATTTGCTCTACCTGCCCTAATAGTGCCCTTAGAACAACAAAATGTATGACCGACCCACAATATTTTTTTAGTCCAAACATTTTCTCTGAACAAACCTACCCTCTATCTTTAACTGTTAAGGCGGTCCTAATACAATTTTTTTTATTTTTTCTAAATTTGTTTTATTTAATCAGTTTCTACCGGTCCAATGGTGCGTCGGAGAGGGGTCATTAGTGAGACCGACCCCCATTTATTTTTACCCTACAACATTTTTTTAAAACATACCTACGCCCTATCTCCACTCCCTAAGAAGGCTTCCATACAAATAACAGTTGGAGCAAATTTTATAAAAATTTAATTTTGAATGGAAGCCTTCTTAGGGAGTGGAGATAGGGGGCAGGTATGTTTTAAAAAAATGTTGTAGGGTAAAAATAATTGGGGGTCTGTCTCACTAATGGCCCCTCTCCGACGCACCATTGGACCGGTAGAAGCTGATTAAATAAAACAAATTTACAAAAAATAAAAAACAATGTCCGCCTTAACAGTTAAAGATAGAGTGTAGGTGTGTTCAGAGAAAATTTTTGGAGTAAAAAAATATTGTGGGTCGGTCATACATTTTGTTGCTCTAAGGGCACTATTAGGGCAGGTAGAGCAAATTTTAAAAAAATGTCGTTTTGTGTTGGAGCCCCCTTAGGAATTGGAGATAGGGTATTAGGTTGTTTCAAAGAAATGTTAAGACGTAAAAATTAATGGGGGTCGCTCTTATAAATGACCCGTCTAAGACGCACCATTGGAGCAGTAAAAATGATTTTAAGATTGGAAAATTTCAATTAATTTTTTTCAAAAAATTTAAAAAAATAGTAATAATCGTTATCCCACAATCCTCCTGGGCAAAAAATTTGTAGAATCGATAGAAGTTTTACACCAAAAAATTTCAACAAAAATAGAAGAGTACAAACATTTTCAAAAATTAGATTTAAATTTTAAAACTTAAAAATCGCATACAAGAGCGCTTTTAAGAGTTTTTTGGTTTTTTTTTTTTTTTAAAGTACGTAAAAAAACTAAAATTTTGAAAAAAAATTTTAAATTTGGACCATTATTGAAGAAGTTATGAGTAAAAGAAGTTTGAGTAAAGGAACACACTACCAATTTTTAAAAATTCGATATCTTTTGAACGGGTCATCAAAAAAATCTGAAAATTTATTACGAAGGAGTTTTCGAAGGGTATTAAAAACTGTAAACAAATTGGGAAAATGTAAAAAAATTTTTTTTCAAAGTGTCCGATTTGACATGGAATGCCCCATATATATGTCAAACTGTCTTTAGAAAGTTAGAGTGTTTTTTTATCTCGTAAATTCGCGAAAAATCATTGCTGAAATCACTCTTTTGCTTTAAACTTTGCACCAGTAAACCAATTTAGCTGAATTGCAATACCAAGCTGACCAGGTAAATGACCAACATATTTGTAAAACTTCAGGAGCCTCAGTAAAGTCTTTTAAAAGTTAGCGTGTTTTCAACAGACGGGCAGACGGACGGACATCGCTAGATCCTCTTAAAATCGATCGAGGATAATGGGGTCCTAGAATAATATTTCGAGGTGTTACAAACGGAATAACAAACTTATATATACTCTCTATCATCAGAGTGGAGGGTATAAAAACGTTGCTGAACAAATTGTTGTTTGTAAGAATATCATGGCCTTCATGATGTGGATATTGAAAGAAGTAAAGGTGCCGTATAAACGCCATTCTACCCTATTTGAACACAAAAGAAAAGGATCAAAAAGGCCGATATTGATTGGTGTTACCCAGTAGAAAACAAAAAGCTGCTACAGTTTTTAGCCCTTCTTTTTATTTTATACCAAAAGTGGCTCGAAATTAAAAAAAATAAAAAAATAATTTCCAGAGTTCGAAGTTTTTCTAAAATAATTGAAAAAAATTTTATGTATCTAAGACATTTTGTATGGAAAAACATTTTCTATAGAAAAATTGTATTAAAACTAAAAATTGTTTAAAGAAGAAATGTCTTGGGATCTGATACATAGAATTTCTGAAAATCTAAAAAGTTTTCTGTAAAAAAATGGCTCAGAACATAATAAATTTTATTGGAAATATTTCAGAATTAGATAATTTTCCTTGTAGAAAAAAAAAAAATTAATACTTTTTTCAATAGGAAAAGTGGCTCAGAATTTAAGACTATATATTTAAATTAGAAAATTTTCCTAGAATTTAAGATTTAACTGCATAAACGAAAAAAAATGTGAAAATTGTCTGAAAATGTTTTTGTAGAAAACACATCTATCGAAATTTGTGATTTAAAATATTTTGAGATTTAAAATATTCTTTGCAGGAATTACAAGGGTTAATGTAAGAATTAACGTAACAACTTGCCTATAAAAATATGATAATAAATAATTGCTTTATAAAAAAATAAGTTTAAGGTTATAAAAGTTATACAATTTTTTGCTGTAATATTCTTTTTTTTTTTTAAATATTTTTTCTATTGTGCATGATATCCTTAAGGCTTTTGATTATTTATAATTCTTTTGAATGGGTTATGGTAACAGAGAGAGTGAGATAAAAAACTCGTTTTTTTTAAGTTTATTAAAAAAACATATTGTAACGTTTATGTTTTTTGTTCCAACAACATGTTACATGACACATGTCTTGTAATCTTTTTTTTCTGTGTGTGTTCATTCCAACACAAAAGATTTATCAAGTCTTATGGCAGTTTTAAACAGTGGCAGTAGCAAAAGAATCAACAGAAAAAAACAATCTAAAACAAATGATATAGGCCCGTCCCTTTTATCCATCATTTACATGTCAGAAAATATTTAAACACTTATGCCGTTTTATCATCAAAAAGGATTTTCTTCTTGTTGAAATTCTTGATATATATATTTAAATTGTTAAAACAAACTATCCTTGAAAATATCATCAGTTTAGCACACACACAAAACAATGAAGGATGTATTTTGTTGTTATATTGGCATGCAATTGTTAAATTTCCGCTAAATACCACTCATATGTGGTAAATGGTTTTTGTGGCACATATTTTTTATACATAAATGTATGTATAAACGGAAACATGGTTGTATAAGAAAAAAACAAACAAAAATTAAACAACAAAAAAATAAAATAAAAAAAAAAACATTGAAAACTCATACATTTCATAAACATCTGACTAGCTAGTCTTTTCGCTCACTCAGTAAAATGGCGGAGGTAAGTAAACGATGCGTAGCTTTTGTTCAATCATTGCAATTGGGAAGACCAAAGGGTCGATTTTTTTAAAATTTTTATAATTTTTATTCTAATCCTATATTAATATTTTTTTTTTTTTAATTTTATTAATTATTATTTTTAATATTTCTCCATACTTTGCATGGCATCATCAGGAATAATAAAACGAGTTACAATAATCAAACAAACAAGTAATATTCGTGCTTACATCTATTATTGGCAATGTTAGTCGTTTGTTTGATTATTGTAATATTTCTGATGATGTCATACAAATTATGGAGAAATATTGAAAATAATAATTAATAAAATTAAAAAAAAAAAAATTATTAAAAAACAACTGTGGCCTCGAGCTTGTCTATAAATATAGAATTGAAAATAAAGATAAAGGTCAAATAAATCTAATAATATTTTTTTAATTTAATTTTGGCTTTAACAAACTTTTTTCCATCATATGTAAAATATAGGGTGTGTTTTTTAGAGGTTCACAACTTTGAATTGGTATTACTGCTTTATTTGACAACCGATCTAACTGCTGATAGTTGTTTTTTGTTAAGTATTGTTTGACATTTTATCATGCAAAGACGTTCGCAAGAGCAACGCATCCAAATTGTAGAAATGTTTTATCAAAAAAATGGTTCTTTTCGTCGAACTTAAATTTTATTTAAAGATCCTATTAATTTTTTACCAATATCGTGTGATTTAACCCCATTGGATTTTTTTCTGTGGGGCTATGTAAAGTAACTTGTCTTTTTCGATAAATAAGAGACAATTAAACACCTGGAAATAAACCTTCGTCGATTTATTGGTAAAATTCGAAAAACGGACGCAAATTCTGTGAAAATTGTGTGAAATTGGAGGTTCAGATTACTCCGTGTACGAGCCATTTTTGGTATCGATATGGCCCCAAATTATTTTTAAGCATTAATGTCATAAAATTATCTATCCAATAAAGTCAATTTGATTGATATTAAAAATATTTTTCCTTACTTTATTTTAATTTAAAGTTCGGTAACAGTAAAAAAACACCCTATAGTTTCCTTTATTTAAATTTTCTGTTAATTTTGGTACCATAGTGCGTATACATAATATTGATTACTAATTAAATATTACTAATACGTCTGATATAAACTGCTAAGATGGCAGTGCCAACTGCACATGATGCTTTTTATTTCAATCGGGCTACAAAAAAAAAAAACTTGTTGGATCAAAGGCAAACTTGTGGAGCTTATAGCCCTATATGGAACACAGAAATCGTGGAATAAAAGTTTTAATTTTTCGGAAAAATGCACGAGGTAAGCGTGGGAAAACATTGTAAAATTGAGAAATTTTTGCATGACATCCATTAATATGTAGACTGACCATTCGTACTGATTTGATCAGTACATGTACTGATTTTTGATCTCGTGTACTGACCAAAAACCGTTGTACTGATTTGTACTGGTTTTTGGAAATATGTACTGATTGTACTGATTTTTGAATTTCAGCATTAAAAATCATTTTATTCTAAAATTCTATACAAAAACTTCAATTTCCATAAAATAAGTCGTAGAGTAGTTTTTTATAACTAACTCCTGTCGATGAGATAATTTATTATAAATTAATTTAAAGGAGATTAGAGTTCATGAATCAAGAGGCTCCTAAACGCAAAAATTAAGTTAAGCATGAGATTATTTAAATCTTCTTAAATTTATGTGAAAAGGCACACAAAATCTTTGAGGTTTTCTATAACGAAATGTTCACGGGATGATGGGTTTTCTATAGTTTTAGAAATTTAATATAATTTCATGAATCAAAAGGATTCTAAAAGCTCCCAGAACATTAGGGCTATTTAAAAAAACATGTGCTTATTAGCTGGGAAGTTTCTTTAAGGAAATGTTATCAAAACTTAATGAAAAAAATCCTCAGAATCTGAGGGATTATCTTATTCTTAAAATCTCCGGGGTTTGTTTTATTTTCTAACACAATCATATCAAATGAAGTTGTTTGAAATCAACAAAATTTCCCCCAAAGAAACGACAACAGTTTATGACAGTTATTTTTTTACAGTTGTTTTTACTGAAATACTAATTGACCCCAAGTTTGTAAGTTTAACCGAAAATTTTTAGAGTGTTGCAAAGATCATCAATATTTTCCTATAGAAAAAAAATTTCAGAAAGTTAATTCTGACAAAAAAAAAAACACTAAAAATTTGGGCGTACTGATTTAAAAGTTATTTCTAGAAAAAAAAATATAAAAACTTGGGTGTACTGATTTGAGTTCAGAAAAAAAATGGTCACCCTATTTATATGTAATTTTTTTATAGTAACTCAAAAATTCTGAAATTTTCCAAACACATTTATTTAATAAAGATTTATATGGGCTATCGATTGGCACTATTAAATTTCTGAAAAACTTTAGAACTTTGTCTGAATTTTCCAAATTTAACCTCAAAATCGATGTAGCAAAAAATACGCTTTTTTTAATTTTGTTTTTAACATGATACTGTTTTTAAGCTGGTGTCTAATTTTAAAATGACTAATTTCGCCCTTTCAATTTTGTTGAATTTTTGTTTGTTAAATAATTCTTTTTTCATAAAATTTTTTTGATCAAAACCATTTTTTCATTATTATTTATTTCTTTATTAAAAACTCTTTTTTTTCATAATTTTTGTTTTATCTAAAACTTTATTGAACATGGGATGAGATTCAAAGAAATGCATACAAATAATAACATAGCTACCAGTTAGCATAAAAGTATTGCTTACCAGTAAGAAAAAAATAATGCTTAAAATAAGAAAGAAGGTAATTGCCCAGGCAGAAAAATACAAACGGGAGAGCGCTGGCAAAGTACCTTTTATGGTCGCTTGTGTGCTGGGAAAGCACCATAGTTTAGTACTCTCCCAGCGTCCAAAATGATAACCACGGTAAACGGTATGCCGTTGCTATTTTAAAGCGCTTTGAAAGCGCTTTAAAAACAAAAAATATGGTACTATTATAGCACTTTTAGATCAAAGAAATGGGACGTATCTAAATTGCATACATAAGTCCATAAAACATAACTTTTTTTGGTGTTTATTTAAATAAAGAAATTTATTAAATTAGGATAAAAAAATTTATTGACTTATTTATTAGGATAAAAAAATTTTGAGCAACTTTGAACAATTTTCTAAGTCCCGGAAAAAAATTGTTTGCAGTTTTCTTTGCGTTTTGGAATAAAAAATTTATTAAAATGCTATTAGGAAAAAATTTGGAAAATTCCCGAAAAAAAGTGGTGTATTGAACCGAAACGGGTATGTATCCGGAGTTTAAGGGTGATGTATCCGAAGTTTAAAGCACTTCCTCACTAAAGAAACAGGTGTTTTTATATAAAAGGTGTCAAGTTTGTAATATGTAGGTCATTGTGTATAAGTGACATATCACGAAAACTATCAAGGACCGGCCACATATCCTGCAGGGAAATAAAAAATATTCCAATTGTTATGAAAATTAATCAATTTTAATAAAAAGTTTATAATTTGAACGGATTTAAATAGAAAAACATTGGCAAAGCGCTTGGAAAGCACTTTTTTGAATTCATACTACCTTCTACACAAAAAATAAAGTGCTTTGCCGAGACTTTTTCTTTGGAACGGTTGGCAGTTTCTGCCTGGGTGCTTTCTTTTTTGTATTACGTGCTGGTAACTTATCACAATGTAACCAATTAAACTGTGCTACAAAAAACACAAAATTGAATATACTTTTAAAATGAGGTAGTTTAGCTTATAGTTCTCGTCGAAAACATCACAAAAACGCCCATTAAACTTGCCAGACACCCTCAAATTTTTAAAGTTATCGTTTTTATACCCTCCACTCTAGTGATAGAGGGTATATATAAATTGGTCATTCCGTTTGTAACACCTCGAAATATTGGTCTAGGACCCCATAAAGTATATATATTTATGATCCTCGATCGATTTTAAGTCGATCTAGCGATGTCCGTCCGTCCGTCCGTCCGTCTGTCTGTCTGTCCGTAGAAAACACGCTAACTTTTGAAAGACTTTGCAGAGGCTACTGAAGTTTGGCATATATGTTTGTCATTTACCTGGTCAGGTTGGTATTGCAATCCAGCCAAATCGGTCCAGTGGTTCAAAAGTTATGACCAAAAGAGTAAATTTCGGCAAGGGTGTTTCGCGAATTTACGAGATAAAAAACACGATAACTTCCGAAAGACAATAATGAGACTACTGAAGCTTGACATGTATCTTTGCCGTTCCTCGGGTCTGTTTGGTTTTATATTTCAGCTCAATCGGTCCAGTGGTTCAAAAGTTATAAGCAAAACCCTGAATTTCAGATTAGTTTCATCTAAAATGCCACGTGTTTTAACAAGTTTAAAAAGCATTGGTGGAAACTAAACAATGCTTTTCAAACTTGTTTAATTTTAAAGCAATGATTTTTAAACTTTTTTAGTTTTAAAAGCATTGGTAACTTAAAAATTACACACGAAAAAAATTTTACACTCAAAAAAAATTTTACACTCAAAAAAATTTTACACTCAAAAAAAAATTTACACAAAAAAAAAATAGTTTTTTTTTTTTACAAAAATTACAATTTTTTGTGTACATACGTACGTGCATTCACTCAGAAATATTTTTAAAGTAAAAAAAAACATTATACTGGAAAAAATTTTTACACTCAAAAAAAAAATTAGTATTTTTTTTTTTTTTTTTTAAATGACAAAAAAAGATTTTTTACTCAAAATTGTTAATTTTTTTTCTAATCAAAATTGTTAATTTTTTCACGTTAAAAAATGTACTACCCTTTAAAAAAATGCATTGTGGAGGGTATTCATAGATTCGGCAAAGTCGAATTTAACTTTTCTACTTGTTTTTATACCCTCCACTTAGTGATAGAGGGTATATATAAGTTTGTCATTCTGTTTGTAACTCATCGAAATATCGATCTGGGACCCCATAAAGTATATATATTCATGATGCCCGATCGATTTTAAGACATTCTAGCGATGTCCGTCTGTCCGTCTGTCTGTGGAAAATGCTGTCGCGGACAAAATATTGCACAGAGATGACTGAAACTTAACATGTTTATTGGAAGTTCTCCCGAGAAGTTTGGTATTGCATTTGAGCGATATCGGTTCAGCGCACAGTGCCACATTTGGCCAATCTAGGACGACAAAAATCCAATTTTAATTATATTGACTTGAAATTCGGTATAAATGTTCGTTTTGACTTCGAAAATAACATTATGAAAAATGTGGGAGGAAGTTTAAGGGCCACGCCCACTTATTTAAAATTTGTAATTTTGGTTATAATTTCTTTAAATTTAGTATATATACTCTCAATGAGTATATATACTAAGAAGAAGAAGAAGAAGATTTATACAAAGCAGACGTGAAAAGTTGAAGCTCTTTAATAAAAAGGTTTAAACAGGTGTATTTACCAAACTGATGAAGTCGGGCTGTGTACTGGAACAGGCTGAAGACGTGGAAATTGTGTGGTGATTGAGGTTTAGTGCAATACCGTGCATTTTTTTCAACAATTTTAATTAAAATTTTTAATTTTTACAATTTAAATCATATACAAATCACTCAATTATTGGAAGTAAATAACACAAACGTACGTATTAAAACAAAAAACCCAATACTAACAATAAATAAAAACAATATCAGCTGACTCTTTCACACGTTGTTGTACTAAAAAGTGATACCAGATACCAATTTGTTAAAGTCGATAATAACGTTCATTGTATATTTGACATCAGCAGGATGCCAGATCATGAAAATAATGCATCCCAGCAAGCCAAAAGGAAAAATACTGAGCTTTCACCAGAAAAAGAATCAAGTTTAGTAGGAAGCATGAAGGTGACTGATTTAATGAGCGTTATAAAGGAGGCTATTAATAATAGCTTAGATGAAAAGATGAAAAACTTAGCTACTAAGACAGATATAGAAGACATTAAAAAAGAAATTGGCGAAGTAAATAGTGAAATGGGGGTTTTAAAATCTGAAAATAAACAGCTAAAACAAGAGGTCGAAAAGTTAAAAAGAGAAAAAGAAGTAGACAGGAAAAGTTTGTTTTGGTTGGATCATCAAACCTGTAATAAAAAATTGATATTTAAAGGCATAAAAACGGATATTAACCCACTAAAGGCAATTAAAAGAATTTGTAAGGATGAACTAGATATAGATGTTTGCATTATTAGAGCTAATAAAATATTTGAAAAAGAAGAAAAAATGTCTGTGGCTGTGGAGTTTGAATCAACGGCTGAAATTTCAAAAATATTTCGTAATACAAAAAAACTATCAGGCACCAGTATTTTGATTGAACGTGACCTAATGCCATTAAAGCAAGAAAAGAAAAAGGTGTTCTTACAAATAAAGAAAAAGTTACTTGAGTTCAGCACAAAATATAAAGTTATGGTTAGAGATGATAAACTTAAAGTGGATGATAAGTGGTTTAGTTGGAACACTGAATACAAGCTGGTCTGTGGTAAAGAAGATGGTCTTAATATATTGAAAAATTTGTACGGAGAAGGGGTTGAAGAATTAAATTTAAGTTATGAATCATTAATAAATTCAAAAAACTAAAAAAAGTCTGTCGTAAACCAAATGCTACTAATAAAAATGTTATTACAGATTCCGAAAAAACAGATATTAAAATATTATCATACAATATAAATGGAATTGAAAACAAACTTCATATTCCTTCATTTTTTAATTATATTCGGCAAGCCGATATTTTCTTTTTAATAGAAACCCATCTAGTAGATGAAAAAACAGAATCTATAAAAAAATATTTCCAAGGCTTTACAATATACGCGGTGCCAGCAACAAGGATTAGTCGTTTTGGTAGAGCAATTGGTGGTTGTTTATACGGATTTAAAAATAATTTAAAAAGTCGAGATATTAAACTGGAAGTGATTGATGGTGCACATGTCAAGCAAGCTGTACTATGTATAAATAATACAAAAATTACTTTTGTCCCATTGTATCTTAGAGGAAGTAATTGGTTGGAAGAGTTCAACATTGTAAAAAATTTTTTTGAAGAGAGTCATATTATAAATCCTGTGATTATTGGCGATCTTAATATAAGAATCGGAAATATACAACAAGATATTAATGATTTGTATAAGGAAGTGTTTAAGGCAGGAAAAGAAGAAAGAAAATCAAAGGATGTGATTGACAATAACAAAGGGCGTCAGTTTATGACATTTTGTTTGGATGAAAATCTTTTAGTACTTAATGGTCAAACGGATGGAGATGAAGAAGGCTCTCTTACATATATAAGCACTCTTGGTGAATCAGTAAATGATATTTGCGCGGTACATCTTGAAAACTTGCAATATGTTAAAAATTTTCAAGTGGATGATAACGTATGGTCTGATCACCTACCAATAAAACTAACACTAAATGTAAACAACTTAAGTAGCTCCACCAAAATCATAAATTTATTGCCAAAACTATACTGGCATAATAAAGACAAGCTAAGATATCAAGCAAACCTTAATGCAAACTTACAAAATCAAAATACGAATAATACTTTTTGCATAATAGAGTTGTCAAATATAATCAAAACGTCGGCCGCAATACCAAAAACCAGAAAATTTGAGCCCAAAAACAAATGGTACAATCATAAATGCAACGATGCTAGAATACTGGCTATGGAGTATTTGAATAAATTCAGAGCTACAAAAAGTATTGGTGATAAAGAAAATTATTTACAAAAGCAACACGATTATAAGTATATATGCAATCAAAGTAAACAAATATATTTTCAGCAGTTGGCAGAAAAAATAAATCAAATTAATGATAGCAAACAATGGTGGAAGTTTGCCAGAGAAGTCCGTGGTCAAAATTATCAAATCGGAGCTAGAATATCAGCATTGGATTTCAAAGAATATTTTACAAATTTGTTAAATCCGCCTCAATGTTCTCAGATGTTTCATTATGCGCCAATGCTTATCAGAGATAACAAACTTGATTCTGACATTACATTAGAGGAACTAAAATTAGTCCTTAAAAACAGCAAACTTAACAACGCCCCTGGTGAGGATGGTATCACATATGAGTTTATAATAAACGCTTCAGACGAATTTCAGAAACAGTTAGTTAAGTCTTATAATTCAATGTATCGTGATGCAAGCATTGATGAAGTGTTTTGCAAAACCGTGGTATTCCCAATATTTAAAAAGGGTGATCCCAACATGCCAGAAAACTATAGAGGTATATCCTTCATGAATTGTGTTGCAAAAGTTATGATGGGAATTTTAAACAAACGTTTATATAATTGGGTTGAGGAAAATAATATATTAACAGAATTTCAGGCGGGATTTAGAAGAAAATATTCCACAATCGATAATATATACAACCTTGCAGGTATTGTAAACATAAAGTTAGCCGAAAATAAAAAAGTATACGCATTTTTCGTCGACTTTAAGGCAGCTTTTGACAAGGTCGCCAGAAAATCTTTAATATTCAAACTCTATTCAATGGGAATTTCTTACAAATTTGTGAAAATGATTGAATCAATTTATACTGACACTAAATCTGCTGTGTGGAATGGCGAAGAGCTATCAGATTACTTCCAAACAACGTCTGGTGTTAAACAAGGATGCCTATTATCCCCTCTTTTATTTTCTCTCTATATCAATGATCTGAATGATTATCTTGGTGGTGGTTTGCAAATTGATCACCTTAAAATCCGTCTCCTCATGTACGCAGATGACATTGTAATCTTATCTGATGATATAAATACGTTGAAAAAAATGATTATTAACTTGGAAAATTACTGTCAATTATGGAACCTTGAGGTGAACTTAAGTAAATCAGAAATATTAGTTTTTAGAAAAGGCGGTAAATTGAGTAGAAATGAAAAATGGCAGTTTCAGGGAAATTATATAAAGGAGTAATATTTACACCTAAAATGAAATTTACTAAGCACGTAGAAAAAAGAAACGCACAAGCTAAAAACGCTATTAATTCCACCTGGAAACACTTTATTTCCAATAAACAAATTCAGCTCAGACAAAAATGGAACCTGTTTTTAGCTGTATGCAGGTCGATCCAAACATATGCAGCTCAAGTTTGGGGTTTTGGTTATTTCGAAGCGGTTGATTTACTACAACGATACTTTATGAAAAAAATTTTAAAATTGCCTGAATTTACGCCTAACTACGCACTAATGCTGGAAACGGGGGCTGTGCAAAATCATTTGTACTCCCTAGACCTACACCTACAGTATATATCTCGGGTTATGTTTCAATACCATCCTAATAGGCTACCGTTTCAAATCACTCATATGCTAATAAGGAAGGATTTGTTTTGGGTTAAGGAATTGAAAACTATTGCCAACAACAATAATACTCCGTGGTCTGTTACACAGCCTGACGAACATCATTGGTTTGCACAAAATAAGCTACTTATTGCTAAGCAATATTAAGGAAAATCATCATAACCAATATTTACAAAGTCAAGCAGTCTCTTCAAGATTATATAAATATCTCGATTATACCAAGGGTCAATGCTATATCCTTGACACCTTAAATTTAGAAAATATAACGTGGATTTTTAAGGCCAGATGTGGACTAATCAAATTAAATTACAACACTTTTGGGGCAGTTGATGATGACAAAGTATGCAAACTCTGTAATTTGGGTACGATGGAGACCTTTGAACACTTCTTATGTGTTTGCCCTGTTCTTAAGGAATTCAGATTAGCGAGCTTTGGGAAGTCCTTTTTACAGCATATGGAAATGATACAAATATTAAATGGTTCAAATACTTCACATTGGGGAAAACTAGTTTTATACTTAAAAACATCTTTAGAATACAGAAACTTTTTGGTACAAGAATTTAATTAAATGCTTTGTAATAATAATTATTTTTAATTATTTGGTTAATCGACAGACATTTTTTTATAAAATATTGTCGAAATTTATTACCTTTCCACTTTTTTTGTTTACATTAAATATATATGAATATATGTAATTTATTTTATAAATTTAATTTATTGTAAATAAAGAAACTACTACTACTACTATACTCTCAATTACTGCAGAAATAATATCACAAAAAAAGGGGGCGGTCAGACAACTGCCACGCCCACTTTTTAAAAATATGTTTAAAAAATATGCAAAAACATGGTTTACATATCGCCCCACTGTAGTCGGCGTCGTAGACGGTCGCAAAAGTTAGCCGTTGAAATAAGTACTATGGATATTGGTCAATATATCTGAAAACGTCCGGCGACCAATACGCCCCAAACACAAAAGTTGTATTCCATCAAAAAAAATAAATATATAATTTTCTTTTCAAAAATTTGTATTTTGTTAAAAATTTAATAAAAAATAGAAAAAATTGTTTTATAAAAAATTAAAGATATGACTTAAAGCATTTAAATATCCTTTAAAATTACCAAAAAAGAGTGGATAAATATCTCTTTTTGTTCAAAAGTTACAACAGTTTAAACTCGACTTAATTTATGCGAAATAATGTACACTAGTTACAGGATTTTACAAGATGCAACTTTATGCACCCACCTGTTAGTAACGAACAGAATTATCGATCTTATATGATTATTTCCGTGCTATTAGGAATGTTCTATAATACATACAAACATATCATGAAAATCGGGGAACTTTTTTTTTTTATTTTTGTCGTGCTAGATTGGCCAAATGTGGCACTGTGCAGCGGTTCAAAAGTTATGAACGAAAATGTAAGCACACCTCAAAAATTTCAGTACATTCAACATAACCTAAAAATACAAAATGCTTTTATTCGGCTTCTGGTTGGCATATGTGAACATAATTGAACACCAAATGGTATTTAAACAAGTACGAACATATTTTTGGACAAAAAAAGAAAAAAGTCGCGGATTTTTTTACCAAAATTTTTTTTCGCGGAAATTTTTTTTCAAAAAAAATTTTTTTTTTCAAAAGTAATTTCCTTTTAAATAAAGTTTTTTGCAATAATCTTTTTGAAATTGTGGAGGGTATCACTACATTCGGCAAGGCCGAATTTAACTTTTTTACTTGTTTTTCACTAAACCACGTGTAACTTAAATATTTTTAAACCGATTTTCAATTTTTCAACTGTTTTAGATAGAACAAAGTTAGGGCTTTTCATGTGTGTGAATTGGTTTATACATATAAGAAAGATATGTATTGATTTTTTCAAAAATATCTATTTTTTTGTTATTTTTTGAAAAGTTTTTGAGTTTATCGACTTTTTTTTTGCTACAGTTCGTTAAACAATGTTTACATTTATAAACGTATTCTTTAAGAAAATTTAATTATGAATACGATGAGCTCTATGCCGAAAAAATCGGATAATATTTGACAGAGTTGTGTAAATTTTTCTAAAAAAGAAAATTAAGATTTTGCATGAAATTGCCGTTCGGATAACCCAGGCAAAAAATATAATAAAATAAACGAACATACTGAGAGGTAGCGTATCATTATTTGAAAGGTTTTTGGCCTCCTGAATTCGAATTTGACCTTGAAATTGCGCTATCTTATTAAGTTTTTGATATATCAATTAATGTTAAATATCTTAGAAACCTGACGAGATAGAGCAATTTAAAGACCAGATTTGGATTCAGTG
Organism: Pegoplata infirma; assembly: GCA_963921195.1. Classification (NCBI taxonomy): domain Eukaryota; kingdom Metazoa; phylum Arthropoda; class Insecta; order Diptera; family Anthomyiidae; genus Pegoplata; species Pegoplata infirma. The sequence continues at coordinate 64,274,533 of OY992540.1, forward strand.
CGTCAAAAACGTTTAAAAATATTGTACATGATCTCTTATGATAAAATAATTTTTTTGCTTGGGTCTTAATTTTCTTTTTTAGAAAAATTATGACAACTCCGTCACTTTTTATCCGATTTTTTCAGGATAAAAAAAATAATATTCAGAATTAAATTTTCTTTAAAAATATGTTTATAAATATAAAGATTGTTAAACGAACTATAGCAGAAAAAAATCGATAAACTTGAAAAATTAAAAAAAAAAAAAAATAGATTTTATAGAAAAAATCCATTACATAAACATGATTATGTCATTAGAAGTAACCAGATTTTCTCTTCTTCTACATTTTTCTAAACTTCAACTTCTACATTTTTTGTGATATCTCAAAAACTATAAATAATCCCACACTGATATTTTCTGGGTGTTTCAAACACATAATTGGCTATTTGTATAAAAAATATAAAGAATCTAAAAAATATATAAAAAGAAAAAATATTTTTAATTTTTTTTCCAAAATTTATTCTCGTTTTCTTGCGTATATACTTCTAAAATTTTTGTGATATTTGAGATACGATTACGAATCGCACTCTTAAACTTTTAGGGTGCTTAGACCATATTATTGTCCGTTTTTATACAAATTTTGAAAAATCGCAAAAATACATTTTTTTTAAAAACTATTTTTAATTTTTTTCCAAAATTGTTGATAAAATAAAATTTATGGGCTATTTCACGTCAACGGGAGACCCCACCCCCCCCCCCCCCCCCCCCCGGCCACAAAATTCTATTCGTCGTAGAAAGTTTTATTATGGCTTAAAATATGGCGGCGCGAATCGGGATACCCCGATCGGTATATGCTGAAAACTAATGAAGCAGTTATCGGATTTTTCTGAAATTTGTTATCAGGGGGTTTATTGGAAAGCTTATTTCGAATTTTCATTCAGATTTCAAAAATTCAAAATGGCGGATCCAATATGTCGGATTATTTTTTCGAGTTTTTTGAATTCAAATAAAACTCGGTTTCCGGGTGTATTATGGGTCACTAAACACGAATTTGAATTTAGATTTCCAAAATTCAAAAAAGCGGATCCAATATGGCGTTTATTTTACTTTTTTTTTATTTCGATTTCCTTGAAACTTGTTATCCGGGGGCTATTTGGGACGGTGATTTCGAAATTTTATTCAGATTTCAAAAATTCAAAATGGCGGACTTAATATGGCGGATGATTTTTTTTTAAGTTATCGCATTTAAATAAAACTCGGTACCCGGGTGTTTTATAGGTCACTAAACACGATTCTGAATTTAGATTTCTAAAATTCAAAATTGCGGATCCAATATGACGTTAATTTTTTTTTTAATTTAGATTTTCTTGAAACTTGTTATTCGGGGGTTATTTGGGACGCTGATTTCGAATTTTTATTCAGATTAAAAAAATTCAAAATGGCGGATCCAAAATGGCAGATGATTTTTTTTTTAATTGTCGCATTTAAAAATCATCCGCCATATTGGATATTGGATCCGCCATTTTGAATTTTTGAAATCTGAATGAAAATTCGAAATAAGCGTCCAAATAAACCCCCTGATAACAAATTTCAGAAAAATCCGATAACTTCTTCATTAGTTTTCAGCATATCCCGATCGGGGTATCCCGATTCGCGCCGCCATATTGGCTCACTTACCATTGGATTCAACTTCCGTCACTCAGCATTCAAAAGTAGAGATCATTGGCTAAATTTTAAGCCATAATACAACTCTCTACGACCAATAGAATTTTAGGGGCGGGGGGTCTCCCGTTGACGTGAAATAGCCCATATATAATTTGTTTTAATTAATTTATTAATTCCCATAGTTTAACCTATCCTATGCAAAAAGAAGCTTGTCAATATCGCTTACACAACAAAAGTTATGACCTTTTGAGTGAAACCCTTTACCGCAAGTTCCAAAACTTCAAGGCATAAGAGTTGCCAAACTTTTAAAAAAAAAAAAAAAAAAAATTAATACATGTGTCCACTACCACACACACTCACAAAATTTTATAAAAATCGGAGGCTATCGAAAATTTACTCGTTGATGTTAAATGTTTTTGCTCCCGTATTTTTAACATTTTGCGAGATTGCTTTTAGTACGGCTTTTATTCGGATTTTCACGAAAGGCCATAACTTTTCATAATGTGGCAACCCTTTTTATACCCTCCACTCTAGTGATAGAGGATATATATAAGTTTCTCATTCCGTTTGTAACACATCGAAATATTGGTCTAGGACCACATAAAGTATATATATTTATGATCCTCGGTCGATTTTAAGCCGATCTAGCCATGTCCGTCCGTCTGTCTGTCCGTAGAAAACACGCTAACTTTTGAAGGACTTTACAGAGGCTACTGAAGTTTGGCATATATGTTTTTCATTTACCGGGTCAGGTTGGTATTGCAATCCAGCCAAATCGGTCCAGTGGTTCAAAAGTTATGAGCAAAAGAGTAAATTTCGGCAAGGGTTTTTCGGGAATTTACGATAACACGATAACATTCGAAAGACAATAATAGGACTACTGAAACTTGGCATGTATCTTTGCAATTCCCCAGGTCTGTTTGGTATTGAATTTCAGCTTAATCGGTCCAGTGGTTCAAAAGTTATTAGCAAAACCCTGACTTTCAGATTGGTTTCATCTTAAATGCCACTTGTTCAACAAGTTTTAAAAGCATTGTTGGTAACTTAAAAATGCTTTTCAAACTTGTTTGGTTTTAAAGCAATGCTTTTTAAACTTGTTAAGTTTTAAACTCAAAAAAAATTTTACACTCAAAAAAAAATTTACACTCAAAAAAATTTTTTTTTTCAAAAATGACAATATTTTGTGTACATACCAGACATGTGCACGGATGGTGTTTGTTTAGCCATTGCAGGCTATTTAGGTTAATAATTTGTAAATTTAAATCAAATCATTTTTACCTTGTTTCCCAGCATCTAAAGTTTTTTCAGTTTGAAATAAATTTAAATTTAACGTAGTTTGTATATATCAATTGCCAATAATTTGCTTATTTTTAACTGTCATTTATGTTTTCTTTTCTTTTGTGTGAATTTCTTTGTGCTTGGGAAATTTATTGTTAACCGCTAGTTTTAAGCTCTTTAGTTTTAGTAAATAAATCACTCTTGTTTTATAACCCGAAGTAACCACGTCTTATTATTTCAAGTGCGAATTAAACGTCCCAAAAATAAACAATTAAAAATTATAATTAGTTTGCCATCCCGAACCATTTAATCCGGCAAACAATTCCGTAAAAAACCTTACGGAAAAACATTTTGGCGCCCGAGCAGGGACTATTTTTATTAATTAAATTAAAATTTATAAATTAAAAAATTCGTTTTACAATTAATAAGTTTGTGTTCGGTAACAAGTGTCAAGTTTGCTAACCTAAAGCAAATCACGAAACTTCTTAAGCTCATAGAAGTACAAACAATTAAAAACGATTCTAAAACTAATAGAACAAAAAACAATATAAAAACAATATTAATCGCGTGTGCAATTTTTGTTAAAAACTTCTAAACCTAATAGAAGATCATTTAATTAGTTTATTGTAAATCTAATACAATAACGATTAAATTAAACAAGCCTCCAAATTTACTGGAGAGAAACGAAACAATAATCGTTTTATTCGTGCCGCGATTAAATTATCAAATTTAATTCAACAAATTAAATAAATCATCACTTTCATCAAAAAGCCGACGGCAATATCATCCCCAGGAATTTTCAACTACCGAAGCTGCTAAAACCAGGGAAGTACATCATATTAAAAAGAATAAATAATATTCGTGTGAGACTTTGTTTGAAATTAAATAAAATTAATCTAAAATTTTATTTTTCCAAAGTTAATTTGCCACACAAGAACTTATTTATTCTTAATGATCATAATTTTCATTAATTTATCGCCCTAAAAGTGAAACAATAACATATAAATATCATAAAAGTTTTTTATTGAAGAATATCAAACTTAATTATTAAGTTACAAGAATATATGAAACTTCATTAACTTAATACACTTAATAATAAACACACTACTTAAAATCCTCTATCAACTTTCAATTATTTCGCATTCAGTTGTCATTTCGCTGCAACTTTTATCATTACTTTCCGTTCCGTACTCTCTTCATTGTCATTCCTTTTTTTATTTTTCTATTCAAATTACAATAATTGAAGTAATTTTGTTAATATTATTCTTTTTTCTTATAAATTATCCCTTTTTCATCACTTTCTTTGCAATACATAATTACACGGTAGTTAAATTATTGTATTTTTCGTTTTGATTAGCTTTCTTAATTTTACTGTGTTGATAATTATTGTAATAATTTACACAACCGTTTCCCAACACTGATTTTTCGTTAAGTGTACTGATCATAGAAGTGGCATCACTGCTGATCATATGGTAAACAGACGGACAACGTAAACAATAGAAATAACAAAACAGAAGAAAGTGAAAAAGGAGAAATATTTAAAATATTTTCTTAATTCGTTAGTGAATAAAACTGAATAAAATAATTAATAAATTTGTGAAAAATAAATAAAAACAATTATAGAATAATTTGTGTTGCTATTTTAAAAGCAAATAAAAGAAGATCGAGATAAAGAAATTATACGCAATAATTCGGACGGACATTAATAGTGATAGTGCGAAATAAAATAATAACTATTACTGATTATAATTAATATCGAGGTAGTGGTAAGGTATAAAATAAATTTATTTTATTTAATAATTTAATAAAAATTATTAACGTAATTGTATTTATTGAAAATACATACATTTATTTGCAATATATTTATTGTTTGTTGTTTTCTTTTGTTGCATATTCTTACGGTTATCAGTGTGTGCAACCCAGCGAACATTTTTGTGAAAATTCAAAATACAAATTTAGAGAATTTTTTGGTGAAATTTTTTATGAAAATTTTTAAGTTTTTAAAAAAAAAAAAAAAATTAAATTCTTTCCCAGCAAACAATTTGGTAAAATTGTAAATTAAACAATTTTGTTAAGAAATTATTGAAATTTCTTGATTAATAACTCATATTGAATTTAATCGTAATTTGCTGGAGATTTGTGGTATTTGCAAATAAATTTTAGTGAAATTATTAAAATTTTGAGTATATCCCAGCAAACAATTTCAGTTCAATTGGGAACTTTTGTGAAAATTAACATTAAATTTATTAAAAAAATTTATAATTTTCGTTTGCTTTTGGAGATTTCTCAATTTGAAAGTGTAAAATTATTAATTTTCTGATAAACTAATTCAGAATATTTATTAAAATATATTCGAAATCGTTTAATTTTTCTAATTTTCGTGAAACTTTTCACTTGCATCGTGAGTAGATTTCGGAAATCTGTTATCTTGACAGGAAATATTAAATTTCCTTGAGATCCTTACGAATTTAAACTTGATTTCATATATTTTCTGTGTTTTTTTCTACATCTTTAAGAAAATCTCGACTTAAAAATGGCACCTGGCAATAGGCAAAAGGTTTCGACAAAGAGTCTCGAAGGTTTATACACACAGAAAAACACAGTTTTGACCAACATAACGAGAATGAAAACCTCTATTGAAGAGAAGACTATTTCATTTTCCCAGAACCAATTGAAATGTCGCCTCGAAATTCTGGACTCTTACATAGAGGAGGCAATGTACATTCAGTCCGAAATTGAAATTCTAGATCCCACAAATGGTGATCGGTCGGAAGTTGAAGATTTATGCATTGATACGAAAAGTCTTCTCATGGGATATTTGGCTCCGAGAGACCAAAGCCTAAGTGAGACTACCTTTAGCTTTCAAAATCATCGTAGCAGACTTCCACATTTGGAGTTGCCGAAATTCAGCGGCAAATACTCCGACTATAAGAATTTCATAGGTTTATTTATGAGTTTGGTACACACTGACACGTCTCTTACAGACATTGAAAAATTTAACCATTTAATTTCATGTCTTTCTGATGAAGCGCTTGGCACAGTCAAAGCGTATCAAGTCACTGAACAGAATTATTCTAAGGCTTTAGATAGTTTGAAAAGGGTTTATGACAATCCGTGCTTGATCTTTTATGACAATATTAATAAGTTGTTTGATCTGCCGGAAATATTCAGTCCCTCTTCTTCAGCCTTGAGAAGCATGATCGATACGGTTTCGGCAATTTACGGCTCGCTTTTGTCAATCGGTAATGACAAGGACATTGCTAATGCAGTAATTATACAGTTTGTCATGACAAAAGTTGATCCAGTCACTCGATCGAAATGGGAAGAGCAACTAGACTACCAAAAGTTGCCCCTATGGAGTGATTGCGAGGTGGCCTTGAACAAAAGATATCAACATATTTCAGCTGAAGAAGCTTCTAGTTCAAGACCAAAGCCTAATAATGCCTGCATACCGAAAAATAATAATTTTTCGAAGAGAGCAACATCGTGCTCATGCCAAACCAAATCGCCACAAAAATCAAAATGCTTTTTTTGCGGATCGAGTGAACATTTCGTATCTGCGTGCTCGTCATTCTCTGCAATTCCAGTTCAGGAAAGATTTGACTTTATTAAAAGTGTACCTGCCTGCATAAACTGTTTGCGAAAGGGACACACAGTCTCTAAATGCACTTCATCGAAGTGTCGAATTTGTAGTTGCTCGCACAACACATTATTGCATCAATACGATGCACCTAATTCTCAAACTGCTAACATTTCTAGTTCTAATTCAGATTCAGATGCGTCCGTTAATCTTCTGTCTTCAAACGAAGATAGTGTAATTTTAGCCACAGCATTGGTTAAAATCAAGGACAAATCTGGGCAGTATATAACGGCAAGGGCCTTATTAGATTCCGGTTCACAAATTAATTGTGTAACTGAGGAACTAGCGCAGCGACTACAATTAAATGCAGATGAAAGAAATCTCAATATTTTAAGCATCGGAAAAACTAATTCCTCTGCCAATTCTATAGTAAAAGCCACGGTGAAATCTCGAATCGAGTCCAATGAAATATCTTCTGACTTCTGGATTCTTCGGTCGATTTCCAAATATCAACCAAGCCAAATTATCGATACTACTGGCTGGGATATACCTGGTAATATTGAATTAGCCGATCCATATTTTTTCAAACCTCATAAAATAGATATGTTGATTGGCGCTGAGATTTTCTTTGAAATATTACAAGTTGGTCAAGTAAAAAATAAGCCAAACATTCCAACACTTCAAAAGACTTCACTTGGTTGGATTGTTTCTGGCAAATACACAAAGCCGCAGAGTTCTACTATGAATTCTTGCCATTTATGTTCAAGTGCTGAGAACGAGTTGACTCTAGATTCAAATATTCAAAATCTACGGGAGTTAAATAAAATTCCTAGAGAGGCTGATCTTCTTCGAATAGAATCACAGCCATACCAGGAAGGTGATCAGGCGATGATTGAACGATTTCCGTCTTTTAAATCATGTCCACAATATTTCTCTAATGCAGACGAAATTATTTCTACTTTTCCTGTAGTTGCCAATGCCTCTTATGAAATAGTAAATCAGCTCTCAATTAAGATCGAGCTCTTTACTAAATTCATTCGTTATTTAACGCACAGTTACGATTTTACTGTGGACATTAATAAAGTGTTCCGTAAACTGAAAAATTGTAAACAATTTCCAAGAACTTATGGCAATCGAACGGCTAAAAAATACCTGTTATATAATAGCGATTTGTTTTCAAATGGGAAAAATTTTAATACAGATAATTCTTTCAAAAAATCTCTGAGATTTTGCTCATATAAGCATGGCGGCTGCACATATATCCAGGGTAGAGCTTCTGACTTAACTCACCGAATACTGAATTCACAAGTCGCTCCTCTGGCACATGCAGCCCATTTCATAACTAAGTTATGGAAAATGTTCTCCCAGAACTTGAATAATAAATTCAAAGAACAAGTTCGCACAATTTCACTTTTCAGGGTAGGCGGGTGCTTAAATAATGAACCGATCTCATGTGTCGAAATATTTCCACATTCAAAACGTAAATATTACGCTTTACGGTTCTCCGCTTATTGGGTGAGATATATCCTCTTGCATGGGGTAGATATTTACAGAAAAATCAACTGTAATCCAGTACATCTTTTTCTACCACCCATTAATAAACATTGCGTTTTCTTTTGTTTCACTTCAAAGGCTATCCGTTCAAGTGTTTCAGACTTATCCAAAAAGGTTTTCATTTTATCTTTTCAAGGTTTCCGTACCGGGATAGGATGCATACTAACTTGTGGATCAATAATATTGAAGTTGCCAATGTCATGCCATATACGAAGGAAGGATGAAATGCAAAGTCTTGAAGTGAATAATGATGCATACGTTCAATGGCTACACCTTATGTTTATTGAAGACCGTTGGCCATTCAATGGGGCCGGCATGTTTAGCCATTGCAGGCTATTTAGGTTAATAATTTGTAAATTTAAATCAAATCATTTTTACCTTGTTTCCCAGCATCTAAAGTTTTTTCAGTTTGAAATAAATTTAAATTTAACGTAGTTTGTATATATCAATTGCCAATAATTTGCTTATTTTTAACTGTCATTTATGTTTTCTTTTCTTTTGTGTGAATTTCTTTGTGCTTGGGAAATTTATTGTTAACCGCTAGTTTTAAGCTCTTTAGTTTTAGTAAATAAATCACTCTTGTTTTATAACCCGAAGTAACCACGTCTTATTATTTCAAGTGCGAATTAAACGTCCCAAAAATAAACAATTAAAAATTATAATTAGTTTGCCATCCCGAACCATTTAATCCGGCAAACAATTCCGTAAAAAACCTTACGGAAAAACAGTGTTAAAATGCGTTTAGAGACATTCTAAAAAATTTAGAATGTGGACAATATTCTATTCTTATCGTTCAACACGAATGAGTTTTTCATTCTATGCTCACAGTGCAAGAGAAAGCTACACACACTAGTGTAACGACATTCGTAACACGAATGAACCAATAGACAGCCAATGATTTGAAAATACTGTACTCTGAAGCGTGTAAATAGAATGATTTTTTAAAAAAAAAAAAAAAATATTGTTTGGCTATTTGGGGGAATTCTTTTATAATAAAAATATATGTATGTATGCAAGTGCGAATTAAAATAAACATTTTGTTATGTAGCATAAATGAAGAGGTAAATAAAAAATAAGTATGGGGAAAATTAATTTATAAATAAGAGTGGATAAAAAAAATTTTAATACATAAAAATAAATATTAGGGTGGATTGAAAAATTATTTTTCTATTTCGAAAAATAATGTTCATTGTGGAAAAAAAAATGTTTTGCTTTATGGCAGAAAATGTTAATACCTATAATGATGAAATATGTAGTGTGTGACCAAATACATTTTTTTTACAAAATTTTCAACTGTTCTGCTAATACCGAAAGTTTGTCTATTTTTTTGTATGTGCATTAGGGTGAAGCAAATTATACTTTTTTCGAATTTCGAAAACGTCGGTGAAAAAAAAATTGTTTATTTTTTTTTTTTTAAATATTTAGGCTAATAAAATATTATGCACCCTTAACCGTAAACTAGCGTAGAGAGATTTTCGTTATATAAGAACAAATGAGTGCAATTATTCTTCTTTGCAGACTGTGATTTTCTATTTGATTTTGATCACTACGCTACGTAGGGGGACAGTTACGGGTAGCTAACCCAGCCTTTAGTTTATTTTCGGACATTACTGAAATGTGTTTTTATGGTAAACATTTTTTTTTTTCTGTAAAGAAATTTAAAAAATGTTCTTTAAAAACAACTTATTTTCTTAAAATTAATTTCAAATTGCATTAAAGGCCAAATTAAACAAAACGACAAATAAAAATAAACATCTTCTCAAAACTGAGTCAACATGACGTTATATTTTCAGCAAAAAACGAATTAAAAATATTTTTTGCAAAACAAGAAATAATAAAATAATTTTTTGCAAAACAAGAAAAAAAATTTACAGACAAAAACAAATTTTTACAGACAAAAAAAAAAATTACCATAAAAACACTTTTTAAGTAATGTCCGAATATTAAATAATTTAAGAAAAAAAATATATTTTTTTACTTTGTTCGGAACTCTCCGATTTTGAAGCCAAGGCCATTGTCTCACAGGATCAATATTTTAATGTGTTAATGTCAACCCTAAAAGGCAACTTTACCGACCCGACGTTTTCGAAATAGATCTAATTAGCTCCACCCTAATGTAAAAAACTTTAAAGCGGTACTTATTGTTGTTGGGAATACTTTTAGTTAAAAAAAAAAACACAATGTTTATGATTTGTTTCAACGACACAATAAGATTGTGCGTGTGCGTGTACGAGCAAGTGTAAAAAGACAAACAAAAAACTAACAGCATTATTTTGCACATTTTTTTTATACGTACATACATACATACATCCTAATACATTTTTTCACAAAGCATAATTTACTTTTTCATCAAAACGTTTTTTTTTACTACCCCCATATTTATAATAATTTTTTTTAAACATTTTTTTACAAAAACATTGTAAGCGATCAGTGTATGTTAAAAATATTCTATAACACGGTGTTATTTTTATAATCTCTACTATGTTTGTTATTCTAAAAACGAACGTTTGTTTCATTCTAATCGTTCAAACACGACATTTTTCGTGTTCGTTTAAACAAGCACAGCAAATTTTTTAATTTGTTGTTTAGCATCATAGTAAACATTCTCATTCGCAAACACTGTACTCTAAAAATAGTGTACTCTGAAGCGAATGATTTGGTGTAAGCGAAAAAGGGAATACATTTGAGCTCATGTCTGGTACATACATACGTGCATTCACTCAGAAATATTTTAAAATTAAAAAAACATTACACTCGAAAAAAGTTTTACACTCAAAAAAAAATTAGTATTTTTTTTTTAAGTGACAAAAAAAAGAGTTTTTTTACTCAAAATAAAATATTTCTAATCAAAATTATAATTTTTTTTCACGTTAAAATATATACTTTCCTTTAAAAAAAGGCATTGTTGAGGGTATTCACAGATTCGGCAAAGTCGAATTTAACTTTTCTTCTTGTTTAAATTTAAGATTGGGCAGCTTTAAAAACCAGGTAACTCTGATCTTTCTCCTCCCCCCCCCCCATTCCATCTAAGTTTCAGGATAATCGGTGGCTGACCTCTGAAATACTTTCCTTGAAATATTTTATTTTCTGTGTTATCTTACCAGTAGGTTTCTATTGGAAAACTTTTTTCTATAGAAAGTAAATTTGACAAGCCAAATAGAAATATATGTATCTATAGTAAAATCATTCATTTCGGTGTTTGGCTTAAAAGGATTTATTACAAAATCCTTATTGTATGGTCACCTTTTCTTAAACGTTTGGATGAATACCAAAATAATACACCGGATAGTATTTAGATTTTGTTTGGATTATTGGAATTGTGGATTCGTAGTTAAAATTGGCGATTTTCATACAATTTGATAGTAATTAAAATGTGCAGGACTAAGGACTTGGCATATTTGCTTAGGCAGCATATATGCTAAGTCCTTTTTTGTTTTCACATGTTAGAAGGGCAAAAAAAATATTTTTTTCATCTTTAGTTCATCTCGTTTAAATTTTTAAATCTTTTTTTTTTTGTAATTGATTTGTTTTGAGCTAGCAGAATACATTAAATTCTCTATTTTCATTAAAATAGGACTTAACATACTTCCAGACTAAGCCAACTTAGTTTCCAACGTATTATTTTTAAATCATAGTTCTTAATTCACTCCTACCTAATACACATATTGGTAAGCCAGTAATATTTATTTTTTTTGTTGGTCCGTTGTTTGTCGGTTGCACTGCCTCAATGTTTTTATTGCCGCAAAGTGATTGATGTTTCCATACATATGTATGTCCTTATGTTGTTTTGTTTATGTTGTTTTATATTTATTTAAGCTGTTGTTGTTGTTTTTGTGTTGTTGCCAAAGGAAAGTCCATTTATTTTACATCAGTTTTAGCGTTCACAAAAAGAAAGAAACAAAAAAAAAAACGAACACTTATTTATACACCAACATGCCAAACTTGAAAAAGTTTTCATTTCAAATACACACATACATACAATCTCCTCTTAGCAAAAAAGGCTTGTTGATAGTCCATTTGTTATTTTTAAGTTTATTGAGTTTGGTGCGACTATATAGATGTATGTTGCACTTCACATGTGTATTTGATTTAGGTTTTCTTTTTCAAGAAAACAGAAAACAAAAACACTTTCTCTTGATAAAGATCGAAATATATTGTTCATTAAATCAAAAAGCGGAAATTTTCTTTATAAAAGAAATAAAATAAAAACTAAATTTTGATGGACACAGCTTGAAGGTTAAGTTATTGTTTTTTTATAATTTATTGTTTATTTAATAAATTTTAAAGCAATGTAAAGTTAAAAATGTTTTGAATTTAAACACTTTACAAAAAAATGCTGAAACGATATTTGTTTAATATGAGTTATGTCTGTCGCACAATGGACGGTTTGTATGGAAAACGCGCCCATAATTTGCTCATATGTATGTAAAAAAAAAAAAAAAAATAAATTTAATATTTAAATACAACCTACTTCAAAAAAACCGGCAAGTTAGATTTTATTATACGCAACCAAAATAATTTTATCAAACTTATTCGATATTTAGCTTTAGAGTTTAATAACACCGCACACAAACAATTTTTTTAACAATAACTTAGGAGGATATGCGTTTTTAAAGTTTTTTACATTAATTATGACAAATTTTTTAACATTTTACCAAGTTTTTGCATAATTTTAGTAAAAGTTTGTAAAATTACAAAAGGCTAAATACTCTTATAAAATTTTTTTAAACTTTTATCAGAAACAAGCAAGAACTTGGTAAAATTATGCTATTTTTTGCTTATATATGCAAAAAACTTTAAAAACGCATATCCTCCCAAGTACTTGGTAAACATTTTTTTGTGTGCGTCTGACAAAAATGAAAAAAACCCTTAAACACCGACTGGATAATAAAGGTTTGAAACTAGAGAATAAATGTAGTAAAACTGCATTTATAGTTTTTCTTTTCGTGATCCTGTTTCCTTTTAAAAGGACTTCCTAGGATGCCACTAGTGATTGCAAATGAAAGAGGATGATCTTTCTTAATTTTCCTATTTTATAATTTTTATATATCAGGAAAAAGGAGGTAAGTTACGTCCTTTCAAAACATTATCCTGAAAAACTGTAAATGCAGTTTTACTCCATTTGATCTCTACTTTCAGACCTATATCATCGGGTTCATGTTTACTATTGGCTGTCGGACGGTATAATTAGCTGTCGGATAGTATAATTTAAAACATATTGTGTAGCTTATTTCTAAAGCTTGAATTTAAGCTTAATAGCGTCCTGATTGTGTAAATAATAAATGTTCTACGAGGGTCAATCTCGAAAATGAAATTATTTCTAGACATTTTTCAGAAAATTTTTTAAACATTTTTCTAAGTCGATTTTTTCTAAGTTCAAACATTAAAAATTTAAAAAATTGTTCAATAGATTTTATTCAGTTATCAACTAAATTTTTAAACAACAAAATAAAATATGTTATTGTTTATTAATATTAGTGCAGTTAAGTGTATCGTAAAGAGATATTTAAATAATTTAAATTTTTCTTTGTTAACCAAAAATTGGTAGTCAAAAAATTAAAGGTCAAAAAATGCGGATTTTTTCTTCTATATTTAAATTAGCGAAAAAAACCCTTGACGAATTTCCATCTTTTGCTTATAACTTTTAAACTACTACATTCAAAGAAAAGACTTCTTCATATTGATGAAAAGTTACATCAATATGATGAAATGTTACATCATTTTTGGTCCAATGTAACTTGTCATCAATATGATGAAGCGGTGTCATCAATAACGTTTTTTTTATTTGAAAAATAATGAAAAAAAACATTTTTTTTTGTTATTTGATTTTATTTAATTTATTTTTATTTACTTACAATTGTTTGTTATTTTTTTTTTAAAAAAAACTCAAATCTTTTTTCGTATCCAACAAGATTTGAACGCCGGACCTCTTGTTCTTTGGGCTTAGCCTCTAGCAACTAGCCTACAGAATAACAACAAATAATAAATCTAAAAAGCCGTTTTGTTTGTTGTGTGCTAAATATAACGCTAAAACTTGAGTGTAACTATGCGCTGCTAAAAGCTGTGAGAGGGAAAGATACAATAATAATATGCGTGTGGCTACAAACCCCCATAAGCAAATGTTTTAAAACATATACGAATGGATGTTTATAACAAAAAATGTAGAGTCTTTACATATACACATTAGCAAACGTTTAATGTTATCTAACAAACGAGCTAAGGCGTCGAAAATAAACTTTATAACTGGGGAACCGTGGGTTCAAGTCCCAGCCAGGGCAGGATTTTTTATTTTTTTATTTTATTGTTTTATTTTTATTTTTTTATATTTTTTAATATATTTATTCAATAGTTTTGTTTATTTTAATATTATTTTAATTATTTAATAAAAACATTTGAAAGGCCTACTGATGACACTTTTTGATGACATGATGAAATGTGTCATCACTTGTTTTTTTTTCAATTTCGATGACATATTTCATCATTTTTAAGAAAATCTTCATCAATATGAAGAAATATGTCATCAAAATTGATGACAGCAAGTAATGAAACCGTATCATCAATATGATGAAGTATTTTTCTTTGAGTGTAGACCGATTTCGCTGCCTAGGTTAATGAAAAACACATATGTTAAATTTCAGTTGCCTAAGTAAAGTTTTTAGCGTATTTTCTATTGACAGACGGACGGACATCGTTAGATCAACTTAAAATAGATCAAGAATCATGAATATATATACTTTATGAGATCCTAGACCAATATTTCGAGGTGTTACAAACGGAGTGACAAACTTATATATACCCTCTATCCCTAGAGTGCAGGGTATAAAAAGTTAAGAAATGTTTTTTTTTTTATATTCTCTAGTACATCAAAATGTACATACAACAACTAATCGTACTAGTTAACAAAGATAATTTAAACCACATCTACAAACTCATTACAATAGACTGTTACATTTATTTGTATGTGTGTGTGATGCTTTAAGCTGTATATAACAAGGAAATATTGTTGTCTAATATGTTTGTATTTTAGTTTTTGTGCGTTAGAAATGAAATAGGAAGATACTTCAAATACAAGAAGATACAGTTACTCAAACATGCAAAATACATTCGTACACACACATAGATACAAAATAACATGTACATTAACATTAAATGTATAGAAGATGAAAAGATAGACAACTCATGCTTACATAACATTTTCACAAACAACCACACTTAATTTAAGAAAATTTCTGAACATATACTACTTTGCTAAAACCTTCTTAAAATTACTACAACATAAACATTTACATATTAAGTGATATGTTGTTGTCTTGAACATAAATTCTAATATATTATAGTACAAGGATAGAAATATAATATCAGGGACTTAGAGGTTCAAAAAATGGGTTAAAAAGTGTCGAAAAAATGTTTATTTTTTATTTTTCAGCCATTTCTTTCTTAAAAACAATATGATGTTTCCATATAAGAAGAAAGGTTTTTTGAATGCCTATCCAACGGTTGCATATCCTTGTAGTCGGCTTCGTTAAGTATTTTTATCATGAAAATGTGTTAATTTTGGGGGGTATTTATGTGAACACAAAGACCTACGATATCCATATGAATAAGAAATAATCTTTATTAAATTTAAGTTCAGGCAAATCGGTTCATAAGGTTTGAGATACTTCTCTTGCGAGTTGAGATTATTCAGAATATTTGATGTTTGCACGCTAACCGTATTACCTAATTTTCTAAAGATTTCAATGATGGGGAAATTGGAAAAATTCCAATAAGATCGTAAATTCATTCTTGCAGATTGTCAAATTTTTTGTAGAATTTTTTCAGCAAATTTTTTGAAAGCAAAAATCTCTATGAGTATTTATTGAGAGATTGTCCTAATAAAGAAAGTAGAGTTAACATAAGTACTTGTTATGTTAATGCATAATGGGGAACATGAAAAGGCATCGAATCAGAATAAACTTTTTTTCATTGTTATACCCTAAAGATATTCCAAAATTTCTTTATTTTGGGACACGCTACTGATCAATGAGAATTTGTGAGGTCTTAATCTTAGACCCACATTTCGTTGCATATGGAATAACAAAGTGAGTATGTAAATGTAATGTTTTAAAGGATCACATGAATAAATTCAAAATAATTTTTGTAAGTGGATTGTTTGTAATTTTTTGTTACACTACTGTAGTTTAACATACACAGCATATCGTTCAGAGTTATTGTTATGTAAGTGTGTCATTGTTGTTGTGTGCATAATTATCAGCATTTGTTAGACTTTATATTTTTTTTGGCAAATGTTCTCCTGTTGTTAAAATGTATTAGGTAGAAATATAAAAAACACTGTGTAGCAGCAATTTAGGGGCATTTTTTTTTTGGGTTCCCAGTTAAATTTCGTTTATATTTTTTATGAATTCTCCTACAAATTTTAACTGCCACTAACTGCCCAGCAAAATTTTCCGTTTCAAATAATCGGTTCCAGAACGCATCATATTACCCTGCAAACGATTCTACCTAACATTCCAGAACTAATTGTCAAAAAGGCAATTATTTTTCAGAGCAAGTAGTTTTTTTGAAAAATAATTTTACATAAAACAAGTAGAAAAATTTAATTCGACTTGGTCGAATCTATGAATACCCTCCACAATGTTATCTGATAGCAATTTTCTAAAAAAAATTTAAAAAAATTGCATTACAAATTTTTTATTAGAAATATGTATATTATTTTGAGTCAAACTTTCTTTTAATCAATCCAATTTTTTTGAGTGTACAATTTTTTTGACTGTCAACATTTTTTCGAGTCTGCCATTTCATTAAAAAAAAAAAATAATAATGTGTAAATTTTTTTTTTAGTGTAACATTTTTTTTTTGAGTGTAAATTTTTTTTTGAGTGTAAATTTTTTTTAGTGTACAAATTCTTTGAGTAACAAATTACTTTGTAAAATATTTTTGTTGTTTTATACCTACATATATGTAATACAAAAAAAAACTATTTCACATATTTTCCTCTTTTTATATTACCATCCTTTTCTTTAAAAATCAAAAACAAATTAACATTCAATCATACACATACTTTATTTGATTTTTTCCCGTTACATACAGTTACACTAACAATAACAAATATTTACTTGTCTAACAACTAAACTGCACCCCACGACAAGAAAACAAACAACAACAAGTTTTACAAAACTGGTATTTCACCATGCTATTAAAACTTGTTTAACGAGTTTTCAACAGTTTAAGGTGAAACAAATCTGAAATTCAGTGCATTGCTTATAACTTTTGAACCACTGAACCGATTTTTCTGAAATTCAAAACCAAACAGCCTTGGGGAACAACAAATATATATGCTAAGCTTCAGTCCCCTCAGAATTGTCTTTCGAAAGTTATAGTGGTTTTAATCTTGTAAGTTCGAAAAATACCCTTCCCGAAATTTACTATTTTGCTCATAACTTTTGAACCACTGGACCGATTTCGCTGGTGCAATACCAACCTGACCCTGTAAATGAAGAACATATATGTCAAACTTCAGGAGCCTCCGTAAAGTCTTTCAAAAGTTATCGTGTTTTCAACGGACAGACAGACAGACGGACGGACAAACGGACGGACATCGCTAGATCGACTTAAAATCGATCAAGGATCATGAATATATATACTTTATGGGGTCCTAGACCAATATTTCGATGTGTTACAAACGGAATGACAAACTTATATATACCCTCTATGAGTGGAGGGTATAAAAATTAGTTGTTATTACCGTAGAATATATTCAATAATATATTGTAATAGGAATCTGTTCCAAAAAATTTTCCACGGTGGAATTGTTTTCAGACTTTTGGAAATTTAATAGTGATTACGAGGGATGAGATTTTCATGCACTAAAAAATCGAAAATATGCGCTTAAAATATGCGCTAAAAAACTCAAAATATGCTCTAAAAAACCTAAAAATATGCACTATAAAACACTGCGGAACACTAAAAAATAAACAAGAGTTACGACCATCATTTCCATATATTTCGGACATGCTGATTCGAATGGCGTACTCCGTTTTTCGATGTATGGTACAGTTTTCTTATAAAATGTCGTTAAGAATTTGCTGATTTCGAGCCAGTTTTTAACAAAAAAATTTGCAAAGTAAATGCTTTATAAATTTTATGACATGGAAAACAAAGATATGACTTGTGGCAACATTTCTTATGCAAATTTGGTTTAAAGCTTTTTAATTTAAGCCCTTAAATTCGCGAATTTCTTCATTTTTTTAGGTTTTCGCGAAATTATCAGCCAAATTGGTCTTTGATAAAAAACTTGCTTTTAATGAATCAAAAATGCATCCCTAACAATACGAATAGTGGACAAAAAACAGCTATGTTATATGGACCATCATGATGAAAATCGCGAAAACCCGTTTTTTTTGTATATGCCAGCATCACTTTACGAGATGATTTAAGGTTCGATCTTTTAGTATATAATGTGGGAACCTCAAACAACTAACTGACCAAAAATTCGGCCAAAAAATTTTCATTTGCAAAAGTTATCTTAACAAAAACTATTATTTCAGTGTTTGCGATACAATAATTATAGTTTTTGTTAAGATAACTTTTGCAAATGTAAACTTTTTTGAACAAATTTTGGGTCAGTTCATTGTTTAAGGTTCCCACATTATATACTAAAAGATGAAGCCTCAAATCATCTCCTAAAGTGATGCTGCCATATACAAAAAAACGGTTTTTCGCCATTTTCATCATGATGGTCCATATAACATAGATGTTTTTTGTCCACTATTCGTAGTGTCATGGACGCCTTTATGATCCACAAAATGCAAGTTTTTTTATCAGAGCATATATGATCATATTTGTAACATTTTTCACCGGGTAAGCAAGATTTTTTTAGAAAGTATGACAATCTATAAAAAAAGTAAAAAGAAAAAAAAAATTTTTCGTATTTTCAAAATAATTTTTTAGAATTTAAAATAGTTTTTGAAACAAATAAATTTTAATTTGTGTTTTTACTAATTTATGCAAAAATATGCACTTAAAAGTTGTAAAAATGCGCAAAATATGCATTTAAAACCAAAATATGCAAAAATATGCGTTTTCACCAAAATATGCAAAAATATGCAAAAACAAATCGATGCCATTTTACGCAAATTTCTTGATTCGGCAAAATAATTGGTAGATATCGTTTTTAGACTATCGACAAAAAACATGCATTTGCATGGAAATCTCATCCCTAGTGATTACTGTAGTATGTGTGGTGCACTTAGGGACACAGAGACGGAGCAAAACTATCTTATTTTGCACCAGTACACGAACTATGTAATAGTATTGAGTAAATTTTTAACAAAAAACCATTAAATTTTAAAAAAATATTTCAAAATTTATTAAAAATTTAATTGGCACAATTAAAAATTTACGCAATCAAAAAAATATAAATGAAACCATTTTTTTAATACCTGCACAGAAATTTCCTTAATTGTTGCTCAGTGTATATTATATGTTGCCAATTGTATGTGTGTGTGATGTTGTTTGAAAAACATTTACTTCATTTCAGTGTGCAAATGATTATGATAAAGAAAATTTTCTTCTAAATATTTTGCAAGTAGACATAGAACATGTTGTCTAAAAGTTTTATGTTTTTTTTTTTTCTTTTTGCTATTTTAAGCTCTTCTAATTGTAGCTAAGAGCAATTTTGCCAAAAAGATTTTTATCTTGAATAAATTGTTCAATGTTGTTTGTTATATGATAATAAAAATTTCCGTTTTGTTGGGTATTTAAAAGCCTACTAAAATCTTACCAACACCATAATAATTATGCGTATTTTTGTATATACATAGAAACTGACATCAATAGTTAACATCCGTTTATCTTATTATTATTTTTTTGGTGATTTTATGTTGCTAAATAAGAAAAAAAAAATAAAACATAATTTTGTAGTCGATTTTCACTAAAAATTTGTTTAAAGTAAAAATGTTTTATCATTAAATTTAAGTAATTTTAAATTTGATTCCAATGAAAATATTTTTTTATTTATTTCGGTTTGAGTCCATACTAATTATTTCTGAGAAATAATTATTTTTGTTGTACAATGAGAAAATCTGAAAAAAATTAATTGACAACACAGGCTAAGTGGAGATGTCGACAGCTTTCGGAAGAAGCCACCCTTCCTTCGTCAGCACTCTTCGATTGTCACTGTAGGTGGGTAAGATTAAGATCAGCTATTTAAACGTACATTAAGGTGAAAAAGCGAACGGGAATTATATCACATTTCATTACCCATATGTTACGTTTAGCACGAACTTAATGAATCTATTTTTAACTTTTTTCCAACACAGTTGTAATTTCTTACACTGTAGTAGATTTTCTCAGAGTTGCAACCCTTAGTACACTCAGAAAATTATGTAAGTTACTACATGTTAGTTATTTGTTTATTTTACAGTAGTTAGTTGTTTTCAACTACAAAGTCAGTTGTTTTTGTATGAGAAATATCAAACAACTGTTTCTGTTAGTTATTTTAAATCGTTTTTTTGAACTAATAAAAAAGTACTGTGATGTAGTAACAGTTATTTAAAGTAGTTAATTTTATTTATTTTATCTCTGAAAAGTTTTAAAGTTTTTTTTTCCAAAAAAAAAAAAAAAAATTGTTATTTTTATTTTTCACAACTTTTTTTTAAAAAAAAAACTTGGAAAAAATTTGGTCTTCAATTTTTTTTTCTGAAAAATGTTTTGAAAAAAAAAATATATATTGATTTTTTTATTTTACTACATTTTAGTTGTTTTGACTACAAATGTAAGTAGTTTTTACTACATAAGTCAGTTGTTTTTTTGTCAGTTAAAATAACTAACATTGTTAGTTGATTTAACTGAAAAAGTAGTTGACCCCAAAACAACTTACAAAGTAGTTATTTTAACTGACATTTTCAGTTGATATTACTAACATAATTTTTTAAGTGTAGGACTTTTCAAGTCTTGAAAAATGTCCGTTAGGTTTGAATTTATATTTCGTATTTCTAATTCTTAGAAATATTACTAAATTGCATTGTACCTTATGAGTTGAGTTTTAATTCTGTTTTATATATTGTTGGACTTTATATTCTATAACTGAAGTTTTTATTTATTTCGGTTTGAGTCCATATTAATTATTTCTGAGAAATAATTATTTTTGTTGTACAATGAGAAAATCTGAAAAAAATTAATTGACAACACAGGCTAAGTGGAGATGTCGACAGCTTTCGGAAGAAGCCACCCTTCCTTCGTCAGCACTCTTCGATTGTCACTGTAGGTGTGTAAGATTAAGATCAGCTATTTAAACGTACATTAAGGTGAAAAAGCGAACGGGAATGTGTTGTCAATTACCCCCATTATTTTTACCCTACAAATTTTTTTCAAAACATACCTACGCCCTATCTCCACTCCCTAAGTAGGCTCCCATACAAAATTACATTTTTATAAAATTTGCTCCAACTGTTATTTGTATGGGAGCCCACTTAGGGAGTGGAGATAGGGCGTAGGTATATTTTGTAAAAATGTTGTAGGGTAAAAATAAATGGGGGTCGGTCTCACTAATGACCCCTCTCGGACGCACCATTGGACCGGTAGAAGCTGATTAAATATAACAAATTTACAAAAAATAAAAAAAAATTGTATGGGGACCGCCTTAACAGTTAAAGATAGAGGGTAGGTGTGTTCAGAGAAAATGTTTGAACGAAAAAAATATTGTGGGTCGGTCATACATTTTGTTGCTCTAAGGGCACTATTAGGGCAGTTAGAGCGGTTGGAACAAATTTTAAAAAATGTCGTTTTGTGTGGGAGCCCCCTTAGAAATTGGAGATAGGGTATTAGTTTGTTCCAAAGAAATGTTAAGACGTAAAAATTAATGGGGGTCGGTCTTATAAAGGACCCCTCTATGACGCACCATTGAAGCAGTAGAAATGATTTTAAGATTGGAAAATTACAATATAATTTTTTCAAAAAATTTTTAAAAATTGTAATAATCGTTATCCCACGATCGTCCTGGGCAAAAAATTTGTAGAATTGATAGAAGTTTTACACAAAAAAATTACAAAAAAATCGAAGAGTACAAACAGTTTCAAAAATGAGATTTAAATTTTAAAACTTAAAAATCGCATACTAGAGCGCTTTTAAGAATTTTTTGGGTTTTTTTTTTAGAAAGTACTTAGAAAAACAAAAATTTTGAAAAAAAAAATTTGAAATTTGGACCATTGTTGAAGAAGTTATGCTTAAAAGAAGTTTGAGTAAAGGAACAAACTACCAATTTTTAAAAATTCGATATCTTTTGAACGGGTCATCAAAAAAATCTGAAAATATACCACGAAGGAGTTTTCGAAGGGTACTAAAAACTGTAAGCAAATTAGGAAAATCTAAAAAAAAAGTTTTTCAAAGTGTCCGATTTCACATGGAATGCCCCATATGTATATTAGAGTGTCCCTTATTTTGGAAATGTTGAGACGGTACCCACTCATTTTTTTCCATTTGACTAAAAAATTACTCAGGAAAAATTTTACGCCCCTACGATCACGCCTTCCCTACGCGACGGGGCCTTAAAGAGCAGGGACTTAAAAATCATTTTTCCATACAAACCAAAAAAATTTTTTTTTTATTTTAAATTTTTTTGTTATTAATTATAATTAGAGTTTGCAAATAATCGAGATATTTCATAATCGCGATTACGATTAAAAAAATTGCCGTTAATAGCGATTACGATTAATCGAATTTTTTTAATAATTTGAGTTTCAATATCTTTAAAAATATATTTTGAAACTTACATTTAATAACGTATTTTTTAGAACAAAAACTATTATTTTTAAGAAATAAAATTAAAAGCTTTCGAACTTTCCCAGTAAAAATAATTTGAGATTTTGGCACCAGAGTCTCTTTTTATATCCTCCACTTAGTGATAGAGGGTATATATAAGTTTGTCATTCCGTTTGTAACTCATCGAAATATGGGTCTGGGACCCCATAAAGTATATATATTCATGATGCCATATCGATTTTAAGACATTCTAGCGATGTCCGTCTGTCCGTCTGTCTGTCTGTGGAAAATGCTGTCACGGACAAAATATTGCACACAGATGACTGAAACTTAACATATTTATTGGAAGTTCTCCCGAGAAGTTTGGTGTTGCATATGAGCGATATTGGTTCAGCGGTTCAAAAGTTATGACCGAAAATGTAAACACACCTCAAACATTTTAGTATATTCAACATAACCTAAAAATACAAAATGCTTTAATTCGGCTTCTGGTTGACATATGTGAACATAATTGAACACCAAATGGTATTTAAACAAGTACAAACATATTTTTTGACAAAAAAAAAAAGAAAAAAATCGCGGATTTTTTTTTTTCGCGGAAATTTTTTTTAAAATTTTTTTTTTTTTTTTCAAAAGTAATTTTTTTTTAAATAAAGCTTTTTGCAATAATCTTTTTGAAATTGTGGAGGGTATCACTACATTCGGCAAAGCCGAATTTAACTTTTTTACTTGTTTAAGTTATGTTTTAAATTTTTTGTTAAAATTTTTTTTTACAACTTATAATTAAAATTCTTTGTTGAATAAAAAAATTTATTTAAAAAATTTACAAGGCATCATTAGTCAAACAGCGGTCAAAGTATGAAAAAATTAAGTTTTTTGACAAAATTTCATGTCCAAATTTTTTGACCAAAGCCTTTTCAGTATATTTTAAAAACAAAACTCTTTAAAATTTACTCACAATCTGGTCAAAATTTAAAATTTATTTTAAATTTGAATGACTTTTACGAGAAAAATAAAGAAAAATTGTAAACAATTTAAATGAATAATGGGCCAACTCATCAAAATTTTCCGTTCTACTTAACATTCCAAAATCAATGATTTTTGTTTGAAATTGTCCCGAAAATAATCGTTTTTAAGACTAATTTCTTTTTTTGGCAAATAATTTTAATAGAAACTTCAAAATGGGTTTAAAAAAAATTTGAAACTGATTTAAATTCGTTGTAAATATGTATAATATTACGATTAATTGGTGCGATTAATCGCGATTACGATTACGATTTTAATCGTTTTGCAAACACTAATTATAATATTACTTGGTTAGCTTGTTCACGACAAAAAATTTGATTTCAGTGGATTTCAGTGCTAAAAAATTAAAAAAAAAAAAAAAATTTGGAGCCTTGGGGTCCTACAGTAAAAAAATGTTAAAAAATATTTTGTTTTAGTTTTGACAAGCAACGGTTTTAGTTGTAATGTTGCTTTTAATGATATATATTCATAAAAAAATATTATTCCTATCTGGGACATCTTTATCGTGTTCAAAAGAAGGGTAAAAAATGCAAAACTTTGATCGATGGGCGCCACGGCTTAAAATGATCGGAAGTGGCTTAAACTAGTTTTAAATGAAAGATTGTCTCAAGCTCTACAAAAGGGTCGGCGGAATGAAATTTTAAGACTTTTTTTTAAAAATTTCTAGAACGTAGGAAAAAACCGCCATTTTTTACAAATTTGGAATGGCGATATCTCGAAAACCGATCGAGCGATTTTAATTTTTTTTTGATATTCGTGCTCAGCGCATCGAAATTAACAAATATGATGTGTCGAAAGATAAATATTTTTTGTAAATTTTATTTTTAAAAATTTTTCAAAAATCCAAAACTTTGACCGCCGGGCTCCACTAGTTAATTTAATCCGATTGACCTCAAATTTGGACCACATAAGTTTTAGACAATAAAAATTTGCCCGGACACTTGGGAAAATCGAAAGTTGACAAAAAAATGCCAGTCTAATGTATACTATGCTATAAGTTAAAAAATGCTGCTTTTGCGACGTTGAATTTGTACAAAAAAAAATTGCTGTTTGGTTGATTTTTTTCTTGCTACCCGAGTAAAAAAACTAATCTGGTGCTTTATGTAATTATATCTTAATTAATCTGGTAGCAGCTCTTAATTGATCTAATCTGATCTCAAAATTGGCTGTATCAGAAATTATCTAAAATTGTCTAATAATATCATATATGATATTGTTAGATTTAAATAGATCCGAATTTTGGTCTAATATGGATTTGTAAAATTTTATCAAATTATATTAAAAATTATATAATCTGATATTTTATATAAATTTTTAATAAAAAATTTGGACCCAAAATATTAAAATGCGTCACTGAGGAAATTTCTACAGTGATTCTTTGAGGAAATGTCTTCAGGTTCTGAAAAATCATAGGCAATCCTTGATGACATGTCCTAACATTGTCAGCACTGAATGTTTGCTTTAAGAGTGTGGACAATTCCTCTAAGACGTCCAAAAGGAAATGTCTTCAGAATAGCGGTATATTAAATTAGAATTTTAAATCTGGGCAACTCTTCAATTTCCAAGAAAAAAATGGCAACATTATCGATTTATTTAAAATAAAATCAAAATCTAACAAGTATAATAAAAGTAATAAATAGACAAACCATTTCAAAATAAAGTTTGGAACAAGTAGTTAGGTGTGGGACTAATAAACTGGAGGTTCCAGGTTCAAATCCAGTTGGGACTAAAAAAGACGAAAAGTTTTTTCTAAATATGAAAAAGATAATTTATAAAGGAAAATGGATAAAAGTAAAAACTAAAGGAAATACTAAATTTTTTTGTATTTTCGCATGACCTATGTCAGACATTTCCCCAAAGAAGTCTTAGGTGACATGTCCCCAAAAGGTCAGCCCTGACCACTGCTGACTTTGAGTGAGGACATTTTGAAAATTTGTATGAAACTGACCTCAACTCAGTACATAGAGATGTCTTGTGGATGTCAGCAGTGACTGTGACATGTCACCGCTCCGTCAATGAGAATGGCTCGAGGACGTTGCCAACTGGGTTAAAACAAATATTTTTATGAAGTTATTGAATTCATTTAGGGTTTTTTCTTTTTATTAAAATTAGAATTAGCAACAATCTTCCAAGTTTTGTTTTTTTTTAACCATTTTAATTTGGTAAAAATATAAATTAATTTTTCTCATAATTTTTATTATTTGTTTTTCTTTTCAACAATTTTGATTTTTTTTGTATAAAATTACATAAAATAATATCAAAATTAACTTAGAAAATTTTAGCTTTTTTGCTGTAATATAATAATATATTATTTGACATGGTACCATATATATTTATATGTGGAGTTGTATTTAATTTGGCCAATCTTGTATATTTATATACGGCATATATAATAATATATGTGACCACATATAATAATATATAACATTATCTGACACAATATTGGAAATTATTGAAATATTTTTTCCAATACATAATTTTATCTAGAAACATATAGTGTCATATATAAACATATACAAATCTATATTCCTATACAATATTGTATATGACTATATCATTTCTTTTTTACTCGGGTACTTATAATTTTTATAGTATGTGTGTGCTTTCCAAAAAATGAATTAAAAAGAATTAAATCAAAAAAAGAATTAAACAAAAAAAAAAAGAATTAATTCAAAAAAAAATTTAATTAAAAAAATGAATTGAAAATTAATTAATTCAAAATGAATTAATTCATAAAGAATTAATTCATTCTTGTATTAATTCTTTGAATTAAAATTGAATTATTCGCAGAATTAATTAATTCTTTTTTAAAAAATTCAAATTTAATTCAAAGAATTAATTCAAGCATGAATTAATTCATTAATTAAAAAATTAATTAAAAATAATGTGCATTAATTCACAAATTGAATTAATTCTTCAAAGGTCTGGTAAATAGGCGTAAATCGTAAAAAACTGAAAAAGGTCAACCTTTCCCCACACAAATCAACCCCCCTAAAATGAGTTTTGGCAGCTAAAAAAATACGTGTCGAATTAATTTTCGTTCCAAACAGCATATCCAAATTTCATGAAGATCGGAGGGTGACACCAGGGAAACTTTCCCTGTTGGTATTACAGTCTGAAGGTAGCTTTAGATCGGCATTAAATTGATTGACAATCCTGAATGCTTTTATAGTGTTCCAGACCGATATTTCGCTAAGTTACAAACGGAATGTCATACCTATACACCACTCTCCTTCAATAAATGGAAGGCATACAAAAAGTATACAATAACACAAACTTAAATTGATTTTCATTTACAATTCATGCATACATTATGTTAAACTCATTCAACCACTCAGCCAGCCAGTCAGTCATTCAAGTATTTATTTACATACACACATTTACTGGTATTTGTTTGTCTATCTGTATTTGTAAGTATGTTTGTGTAAATTTTTTATGTGCTTGTATATTTTATACAAAAAATTTTTTTGCATAGATTCTTGTCTTAACCTTTATTTCTTTAGCTTTACTCCACTACAACTACCACTAAGCTTTAAAATCATGCAAACCAATCATCCCCTTTTTACTCGTTGATTAATGACCATAAATAAATCAAAGTTGTGTTCTTCTTCTTCAATTTTCTCTGTGTATGTGTACAAACACTTGTTTTAATTCAGGTTTTTTCTTTCAGATTTACCTGCCGTTTATTTGATATATTTCCTTAAATTACCAACTTAATGCTATGAAATCCTTTTTTCGGGTACCTCCCATTTAGACTAAAAATCGAATTATAGTGCTCATTTAATATTTATGTGTTAAAATGTCTGTGATTTTAAGAAAATTTATACTTAAATGTTTGTTTTCCAAGTATGTGTGCGATTTAACCCAGTACTAAAGTTACTAAAGTTGAAATATTTAATGTTATAAAAGGTTCAATATACATAAATGGCAGGCAATATGTGTTATTTGAGGAAAAAAGATTTTACGTTAAATCTTAAATTCTAGGATATATTAAGTAAACATAAAAATAAATTAAACACTTGTTACAAAACAACTTTAAGCTGCTTAAAAAAAATGCCTGCGAATTTTGTAATCTTGCCAAAAATATTAAATTATGAGAATGTTTTGCTGAGATATTATTAATTTATTTGTCATCCCATGCAAAACGAATTGAAACGTCGGTCGAGGATCATATTAAGTTCGCATATTAACGATGACATTGTGGCGATATATGTACTCATCCGTCCGTCCGTCTGTCTGTGGAAAGTAAGATGCAGTCCAAACCAAAAGTGCTGTAAATTTTATAGATGAGCAAAATCGAATTTAAGACATTCTAGGGATATTTTTCGGTCGGTCTGCCTGTTTGGCACAAAATTTGGTCTTGTGTTCAGAGGCTGGTAATGTTCATAAATGGACGAAATCGGACCAGGGCAAAAAGCTTTCCATTGAAGAATTAAACCAACCTCTGAAAAACTCCAACTTAAGGCCAGATTACTTAAAAGTTTAATTGTTTAGTTCCACCCCTTTTGAGGGCGTTGATATAAAAAAATAATAATATTGTATACAGAAAATAAAATCGTCAAATTTATATCAACAAATATCAATTGTAAATCAACCAAACATGATATCAACAAAACATTTAGTAAAAACGGCAGCCTGTTAGTCCATAATACAAAACATCGATTTTGTTTTCAACAAACTAACAAGGGAAGTCTCCCTAGTGTCACCCGCGGATCTTTACGGAATTGGTTTTATTTTGTAGATCAGAAAAAATAAAGGGACACGTTTAGCGGCACAAATTCATAGGGTGGTGGAAGGGGGAAGACAGGGCCATTTTTCAGTTTTTTGCGTTTATCTCCTATATTATGCAAAGAAATCTAGTCATGTTACATACCAAATGAAAGGTCTTTGGAAAACCTATCTACATGTGCTAAGAAAGTGTCCAAACATGAACAATTTTTCGTCGTATTGAGTAAAGTACCAAAATTTTAGGACATTTTTGTTAATAAGTTGAAAAATATTAACTTCCTTGGCCCGTTGTTAGCACCAAAAGAGAGGTATTTTTAATACCTTTAATCTGATACCACACATGTCAACATTAATTTTGTTAAAATAGGCTAAATCGTAAAAAACTGAAAAAGGTCAATTTCCCCCCATACAAATCGACCCCCCCCTAAAAATGAGTTTGGGTCGCTAAAAAAAAATACGTGTCGAATTAATTTTCATTCTTAACAACATATCCAAATTTCATGAAGATCGGAGGGTGACACCAGGGAGACTTCCCTTGTTAGTTCATACACATTTGAGGACCCCATTGGGTTCGGACCAGATAGGTCCAGACCCTGATGGGCCTAGACCTAGTTGGGTTCCTTAAAAATCGTCATAGTTTTTGATATAAAATTTGTGCTCGTTTCGATCTACCTTGCTTAGTTTTTGAGATACGTGATTTTAGGGGACCACCGGGGTTTTGAGAATTACAAAACTCGATAACTTCAAAAATATTACTCGGAGAGCTTTTGATTATTTTGCAGTCTTGTTTTACATGTTTTTGGACTTTTTGTTGTGTCGGCAATATTTACCGAGATATGAGCATTTTAAAATTTTCGGGAATGCTAACTTTTTTGGATCCAAAGTTAGGGCCCATTAGGGGCCACACATGTGAAGAGGACCGGCGATACTATGCCCGAGAACAAAAAATGGCCTCCATTTTCCTCCATCTGGCTTAGTTTTCGAGATAGTGTCGTTTTAAGTTTTCTGAAAATAAAAAATATTTACAATTTATTTTTGCTAATATTAGCAAAAAAGCTTGTAAAAATTTGGTCAACTCATTTTTAAATTTAGCAAAAAAAAAATTAGTTAAAATCTAGTTTAAAATTGCTAATGGGCTAAATGAAGTTTACAAGATATTTTTGCTAACATGCTAATCTCAACTAAAAATTTGCTAAAGGTTAGCTTAAGCAAAAAAAAAAATTAGTTAATCTTGAATTTTACTTTTCTACGTGTTTTAAAAATGTCAAATTTAAAAAAAAAACTTTTGTTAAAATGGCTTTTTGTTTTTCTGTGGTTTAAGCCATATACTAAAAAAAACGTTGTAAAATTACAAGAAAAGTTTTTGCTACTACCTATTTTTTTTTGCTACCTCCTATTTGACAAAAATTTCTTGTTATTTTACAAGCTTTTTACTAATAATTTTGTAATTTTACAAGATTTTTACCAAAAAAATTGTTAATTTACAATTTTTTCGACGCGATAAAACTTACAAGGAGGTTTCGTGATTTTACTAGATTTTTTGCTACCTCCTATTTTACGAGAATTCCTAGTAAAAATTAGTAACTTTTTTATAATTTTACAAGATTTTTACCAATAAAATTGTAAATTAACAACATTTTTGGCGAAATGGAATTTACAAGAAATTCTCGTAAATTTACTAGATTTTTTTGTAAAAAATCTTGGAAATTTTTAAAATTACAAGACAAACTGTAAAATTACAAAAAAATGTGAATTTCGATCGAAAATTATTTGTTAAAAAACAGGGAAAACTGTCAAATATTGATAAAATGGTGATCTTTTTAGGCTGGTGTTGCAGGACGCCACCTCAGTTTGACTATATAAGCTAACAATTAAAGAAAAATAAAACAAGAATTACTATTTTCATTTTCTTAAAACCCAAAAATTTTAATAACTTGGGTTTGTAACTTGGATAGTAATTCACATCGTGGTGAATAAAACTGTTTTCCACCAGCTGGTGAATAAAAAGTAACATAAATATTTTTCAACAAAAAACAATTTTTTTTTGTCATCAATTTCTTTTTTTCATAATTTTTTTTTTTTATCAAATTTTTTTTTTCATCAATTTTTTTTCCATCAAATTTTTTTCCATCAAATTTTTTTTTTGTTTTTCATCAAATTTTTTTTTTATCAAATTTTTTTTTTTTTTCATAATTTTTTTTTTATTTTCTCATATTTTTTTTTCATAATTTTTTTTTTATCAATATTTTTTTTTATCAAATTTTTATTTTTTCTTCAATTTTTTTATCATCGAATTTTTTTTTTTTGTTTTTCATTAATATTTTTCACCAAATTTTTTTTTATATAAATTTTTTTTTTTCATCAAATTTTCCATCAATTTTATTTTTTCCATAGATTTTTTTTTTCATCAATTTTTTTTTTTTCATCAAACTTTTTTTTTTCATCAAACTTTTTATTCATAAATTTTTTTTCATAAAAATTTTTTCATCATTTTTTTTTAACAATTTTTTTTTCATCAATTTTTTTTTTCAAATTTTTTTTTTTTTCATCAAATTTTTTTTTCATCAATTTTTTTCATTAATTTTTTTTATCAAATTTTTTTTTTTATCAAATTTTTTTTTTTCATCAAATTTTTTTTCATAAATCTTTTTATTATCAAATCTTTTATTATCAATTTTTTTCTCACCAAAAAAATTTTTTTTTCATATTTTTTTTCATCAATTTTTGTTTTTTACATCTTTTCATCAAAACTTTTTTTCATCAAAAAAAACTTTTTTTCATCAAAATTTTTTTTCAACAAAAATTTTGGCTTCATTAAATTTTTTTAACCTAATTTTGTTTTTCGTGAAAAAAATCATTGTTTTTAAACAAAACTAGTTTTTCACCAAGTCTAAGCTTTTCGCATAAACATTTTCCATTTGTTTATCAAATGTACATAAAACAAGTGAGAGTGTTATATTCTTTGGTGCCGAATCTTTTATAATCTCCAAAATGTAAAAACACTTTTTTGCACTCACTTACGAAATGTACAGCTCTTTTGGTTTTTTAATGGGGTCCGCGTCTGATAAATTCAATTAACGAAAAAGAAAACAAGAATTACTATTTTTATTTTCTTAAAACCAAAAATTTTAATAACTTGGGTTTGTAACTTGGATAGTAATTCACATCGTGGTGAATAAAACCGTTTTTCATCAGCTGGTGAATAAAAAGTAACACAACTATTTTTAAAACAAAAAACCAATTTTTTTTTGTCATCAAATTTTTTTTTCATAAATTTTTTTTTTTCATCAATTTTTTTTCCATCAATTTTTTTTTTTATCAAATTTTTTTTTCATAAATTTT
Source organism: Pegoplata infirma (assembly GCA_963921195.1). NCBI lineage: Eukaryota > Metazoa > Arthropoda > Insecta > Diptera > Anthomyiidae > Pegoplata > Pegoplata infirma. The sequence continues at coordinate 64,306,445 of OY992540.1, forward strand.
TTTTTCATCAAATTTTTTTTCATAAATTTTTTTTTCATCAAATTTTTTTTATCAATTTTTTTTCGTCAAATTTTTTTTTTCTTCAATTTTTTTTTCATCAAAATTTTTTTTTTCATAAATTTTTTGTTCATCAATTTTTTTTCATCAAATTTTTTATTATCAAATCTTTTATTATCAATTTTTTCTCACCAAAAAAAAATTTTTTTTTCATATTTTTTTCATATTTTTTTTCATCAATTTTTTTTACATCAAAAAATTTTTCTTTTCATCAAAAACTTTTTTTCATCAAAATTTTTTTTCAACAAAAATTTTGTGTTCATTAAATTTTTTTAACATAATTTTGTTTTTCGTGAAAAAAAATCATTTTTTTTTACCAAAACTACTTTTTCACCAAGTCTAAGCTTTTCGCATAAAAATGTTCCATTTGTTTATAAAATGTACATAAAGCCGAATCTTTTATACTGTCCAAAATGTAAAAACACTTTTTAGCACTTATTTTTGCACTCACTTACGAAATGTACAGTTCTTTTGGTTTTTAAATGGGGTCCTCGACTGATATTTCAATTCGTTTTGCATGGAATAGCAAAGTAATATAACATTATTTTTTTCTAAAAAAACTTTGCTTTGGCAAGTACACCCAAATCTTCTGGAAAACATTATCATGATTTAATGTTTTGGGCAAGAGTACAAAATTCGCAGGCATTTTTAAATACTCGATAAGAGTATTATCTAGCTCGAGGCCAAATTTTGAGTGTGGATTTAATAAATTTATATATTTCCAAAGCTAAACAGGTAAACAGATTTAGCAATAGGAAGTATTTATTTTTTCAATGTAATGGAAAGTGTAAATTATATTTAAAATCTGCTTATCAGTGTTATCATCCTTTGAATGCATATCGTAATATTATTATTTTATTGCCTTTGGTAATTTCATGATTAATATTGCCATAATGTAACATATTTCAACACTAAAAAACATATTGCAATTGCAATTTAATTTTAATTACAACATGCTTTGTTTTAAATTTTCAATTATATTTTGTAATTAATATATTTATGCACAGGTGCATAATGCTATTTGTTAATGATTTATCTTAACTTCTGTGAATTGTATTTTGTGAAGAAATACAAACATTTTATTTAAATGAAACAACAATTTCAATATCATTAATATTTTCCTCTGGAGACAATATACTCAAATGATTATGTGTTGTATGATTGTAAATATTCGTATGTGAGTACACTCAAAAATTTATGTTAGGTCAAAAGTTTGAAGTTGTAAAACAAAAAGATGTAATGTTAGTAAAACAGATTTATTTTTATAATATCGGTGAACTTAAGGAAAAAAAAAAATATTTTTTGTGAAAAAGATAATAGAAGTTTTTTTTTTATTTTTAAAATAAGAAATGAATTTATCGCCAAATAGTAGACAACACTTTTTTTCCGATTGTACAGATGCAATATGTTTTGTCTGAATAAATTTTTATATCTTTAAAAGAAATATTTATTAATAAATCCTTTTTGAGTGTATATTATGAATATTGTTTTATGTTTACTTTGGTATTTAATTTAATTAAAAACATTTGCATATGAAAATCAAATTCATACATTCGAGCATGCAAATGAATATCGTTTAATTCAGATAATTGTTTTGTATTTATTTTTATTTTTTCAAGCAAACATAAACAATCAATAATATTAATGAGAAAATATAAAGTTTAATGAACATGACAATGAATACATGACGTATAAGTGTTATTTAAGGTATGACAAAGAACAATCATACGTATGGTAAACAAAATGTTTAATGAAACACAATTGAAAAGAGCATATAAATAAAGAAATCTTTGGTTATTTTACACGTCTGGAACACTCTTAAAAATACATGTGAAAACACTACACTCAAAATAATACATTAGTAGATTTACTAATTTTTTTTTGTTAATGCTGGTTAGCTAACTTTTAGCAAATTTTTAGTTGAGATTATCATGTTAGCAAAAATATCTTGTAAACTTCATTTAGCGCATTAGCAGTTTTAAACAAAATTTGAACTATTTTTTTTTACTAAATTTAAAATTGAGTTGACCAAATTTTTACAACCTTTTTTGCTAATATTAGCAAAAATAAATGGTTAATTTTTTTTTATTTTTAGAAAACTTAAAATGGCTCTTTCTCGAAAACTAAGCCAGATGGAGCAAAATGGAGGCCATTTTTGGTTCTCGGGCCCTCCATAGTATCGCCGGTCCTCGTCACATGTGTGGACCCTAACTTTGGATCCAAAAAAGTTAGCATTCCCGAAAATTTTAAAATGCTCATATCTCGGTAAATATTGTTGACACAACAAAAAGTCCGAAAGCATTTTTGTAGCTCTCAAGAGGCAGAACAAGACCGCTCTCCGAGTAATATTTTTGAAGTTATCGAGTTTTTTAATTCTCCAAACCCCTGTGGTCCCCTAAAATCACGTATCTCAAAAACTAAGCAAGGTAGAGCGAAACAGACACAAATTTTGGATCAAAAACTATGACGATTTTTAAGGAACCCAACTAGGTCTAGACCCATTGGGGTCTGGAACTATCGGGTCCGAACCCAATGGAGTCCTCAAATAAGTATGAACTAGGTTGAAATAAAAAAAAATCCGTTAACTAATTTTTGGCAAAACTTTTTTGCTAACTTTACCAAAAAAATTGTGGGTTCAAAATCTGCAAATTTTCTTGTAGGTTTACAAGCTTTTTTTGATAACATTACAGTTTTTTAACATGATAATGTTTTTAGGCTGGTGTCTAATTTTAAAAAAGTTGCAGGACTCCACCTCAGTTTGACTATATAAGCTAACAATTAACGAAAAAGAAAACAAGAATTACTATTTTCATTTTCTTAAAACCAAAAATTTTAATAACTTCGGTTTGTAACTTGGATAATAATTCACCTGGTGGTGAATAACCCCATTTTTCACCAGCTGGTGAATAAAAAGTAACATAATTATTTTTCAACAAAAATTTTTTTTTTTTTTAATCAATTTTTTTTTTCATCAAATTTTTAGTTTTTCATAAATTTTTTTTTTTTCATCAAATTTTTTTCATATTTTTTTTTTTCATCAAACTTTTTTTTCAAATTTTTTTTTTTATCAATTTTTTTTTCATAAATTTTTTTTTTTCATCATTTTTTTTTTTTCATTAATTTTTTTTTCATCATTTTTTTTTTTTTTTCATAAATTTGTTTTTCATAAATTTTTTTTTTCATCAAATTTTTTTTTTCATCATTTTTTTTTTATCATATTTTTTTCATCAATTTTTTTTACATGAAATTTTTTTTCTCACCAAAAAAATTTTTTTTTTCATATTTTTTTTTACATCAACAAATTTTTCTTTTCATCAAAAACTTTTTTTCATCAACATTTTTTTTTCAAATTTTGGGTTCATGAAATTTTTTTTAACATAATTTTGTTTTGCGTGAAAAAAAGCATTTTTTTTACCAAAACTATTTCACCAAGTCTAAGCTTTTCGCATAAAAATTTTCCATTTGTTTATTAAATGTACATAAAACAAGTGAGAGTTTTATAATCTTTTATACTCTCCAAAATGTAAAAATACTTTTTTGCACTTATTTTTGCACTCACTTACTAAATGTACAGCTTTTGTGTCCTCGACTGATATTTCAATTCGTTTTGCATAGAATAACAAAGTAATATAACATTATTTTTTTCTAAAAATGCTTTGCTTTGGCAAATACACCCAAATCTTCCGCAAAACATTATCATGATTTAATGTTTTGGGCAAGAGTTCAAAATTCGCAGGCATTTTTTTTTGAGTGTAGAGTCAACTATTTGATTTTTTGCCAAAATTAAAAAAAAAAATTAGATATTTGGCTCCCTAACAAACTTTGGAAATTTATTGCTCAACAATACGAAAAACCACCTCTCTGAAATTTTTACAGCGTTTAAAGGACATTCTTAACTTTAACACAAAATTTAGTTTTTGGAAATCCATGGTGTCCTTTCAAGGAAAAAAGAAAATTCAAATATGGTTTTCAAATTTTTTGTTGAAATTTAAAAAAAAATTGTTTGTTTCTAAATTTTTAATCTCCATAATTTTATAAACAATATTGTTTTTATAAGTTTTTTTTTGTACGACTTACGGTTTCTGAAAAATGTTAAAAAACTATCTTAAAATCAATATTGTCACATATTGTTTTTTTAAACGCCAATATCTTCCATTGATTGGAAGATTGATCCAGAAAAAAAATATGGTTTTTAATCATTGACGAATCTCTATCAAATAACCAAAAATAAACAAAATCGGTGATCCATCAGTTACATTTCCCATGGATTTGCTCATATAAAGAGGCGATTTTAAGGTTGGGGTGTTTCGGCTTATCGGCCATATCAGTGTTTAAAAGTTTGGTTGCACCCTAATGAAACAATGTGGACTTTTGGGAGAATTCCAAAAACTCCCGAACTAACAGGAATATCGTCTATAGCAAAAATTTAGTAAAAAATAATTCGTAAATACCCCACAAAATTTACACATTTTTGTAAAAACAGAATTTAACGAAGCAGAATTTTTACAAGGTTATTCTTTGGCCAACCCATTTTCAGCCATATGAGAAATCTGCTGATTTTAGCAGACGCGGCTTGCTAAATATCTGTCATGATTATCTAGGTGAAATTAGCACAGAATTCTATCGAGTCAGCAAAGAAATCTGCTGATTTTGGCAGATCTTAGCGGACTCAGTTTGCAAAGACTCTGCATTGTGCAATAAAAAATTTAGAATTGTAAAAAAAGTCTCCCTGGTGTTTGGGCCGTAAAAGATTAAAATACCTGTCGAATTAATTTTCGTTCTGAAAAACATATCATACAAAAGATAATAAATTTTGGTCGAAAAAACGTAATTTTTTTTTAAACTTTGACCGTTGCACAGTGGGGAAAAATGGACTTTTTTTGTCCGATTTTGCCTACAGGTCACAATTCTTAACCGATTTGAGTTTTTCTTTTTTTGAAATTTATCTAATAAAATTCCTAATTGGTCTGTCATGGTGGATTTCTAAAAATCGTTTTTGTTTTATTTAAATAATTTTTTAAAGTTCAGAAAATTTTATTTTTTTTAGAATTTTGGCTCTAAAAAATGTAATAGGCAGGGGACAAATAAGCTGTATGGTCAAAATTGAAGGTATTTGAACCCCTTATAAATGACATTAATAGCATTTGTTAATTTATTGTTATTTTGGTTTTTATAAACATATGAAAACTTAAAAATGTTCACTTTTAAGTACCTATATTATTTTAAATAATGTGCCAATTTCAATGAAATTTTTTTTAGATTAAAGCTTATCATTTTCTAAACCATTATTGGTAAACAAAGTATTTTTGCAAAATTGTTTAACTCTTTTTTTCGAATTTACAATGTAACAACTTTTTTTTTTAAAAACAGACTAAAAAATAATATTAAAATTACAAAAATCATAAGGTAAAATTTAAGCAAAAAATTAAATATTTTTTGAAAATAATTTTGTGTACCAATTATGACTAAGCAAAACATAAGCTTTAATCTAAAAAAGATTTTATTGAAATTTGTTCATTATTTTTAAAGATATAGGCTTTTAAAAGTGAAAATTCTTGAATTTTTGTCTGCTTATAAAAACCAAAATAATAATATATTTTCAAATACTAATCACGTCGTTGATAAGGGGTTCCAATACCTCTAATTTAGTCTATAAAGCATATTCGTCCCATGCCTATTACATTTTTTATTGCAAAAATACTGAAAAAATTAAAATTTTCTGAACTTTAGGAAAATATAAAAAGTAGTCCGAAATTTTTTTAAAAAATCCACCATGACAGATCGATGTGGAATTTTATTATCTAAAATACAAAAAAAGAAAACCCAAAATCGGTTAAGAATTGCGACCTGTAGGCAAAATTGGACAAAAAAAGTCCATTTTTCCCCACTGTGCGTTGGTTGTCGACAGAAGATGCACTTGCATAATTTTGACCTCATTATGTTTGTAATGAAAGAAGAATAGTAAATTTTCCATTTTTTAAGCTTACATAACTGACGCAAAAATCAATTTCTCTACTAATTACCACGGTAATTAGTAGAGAAATTAATAATCTACAAACCAAACAAACTTTAATCAAAATCGGTTCAGTAGTTTTTACTGTGCAACTGCAGCCGATTATGTTTTTTTAAAAATTTGCGTATTTATATTTTTATAGTTGTTTGAAAATTGCTCACATTAAGGCTGTCTTTTTCCTCCTTAAAACACACAAACTTTAGAAACCTAACTTGGAGGCTGCTGAATGCTCGGTGAGAAATACCCACATTAATGCAGTTTTTTCGTTTAAACCTTCCTTAATCAACAGACAAACGGACGGACATTACTTGATCGTCTGTAGTCAACTTAATCTAACTCCGACACAACATACCCAACCATTTCACCCTTTCCAAAGTTTTTCTGTTAAATTTCCATAAAATTGTCAACCCTTTTAAAAAATTAATTGAAATTTTTATGCAAATAAGAACTTAAATTTTATTTAAAGTGCACTTTATGTGCATGTGGTACTAATGGAAATGTTTTCTATTCACTCACAATGAGACATTCATTCATAATAAATGCATAAATATTTTACCAAAATTGAAAATTCATGTTTATGCACATTCATGTCTAACTAAACATTTGTGCATTTGTATAAGAGTGCCTCAAAAAAAAGTTGTCAAAATAACTTTGATTTTTTTTTATGGTGATCCCAAAACACTTACTAAAAAAAGGTTTAAAATCAAAACAGTTTCAAAAATTTGTTAATTTCTTAAAATTTTCCAGAAAAAAAATATTGTATTCAAAAATACAAAAATTGTATAATATAAGGGTTAAGTTTATCCAAAACTATAATAAGAAGACAACAGCTTTCCAGTGCTGTTTTGAAAATTTAAATGGGAAATCAAACAAACACAAATTGAGGTACTTAATATTCTTGCTTTGAATTTTTGCAACTCTTTTCGCATACAAGAACATTAGAGCGTCATTTTTTTTTCTTATATAATACTTTTTAAGAAAAAAGTATAATTTTTTCAAAATAACTACTTTTTGCTAAATAAATACTTTTTCCAGAAAAATAAGTTTTTTTCTTAAAGGTGCTATAATTCTTTTCTAAAAAAGGACTATTTAGTATTTTTTTTCTAGGAAAGTACTATTTTTTCTAAAAAAAAGTACTATTTTTTTAAAAAGTAAAATTTTTTCTAAAAAAAGTAAAATTTTGTCAAAAAAGTACTACTTTTTCTAAAAAAGTAATATTTCTTATAATAGGTTTAAATTTCTTAAAACAATTATTGGAGAAAAAAAAAAACATTTGAAATGTGCCAAGAGCCCATTACATGGCACACGGCACATGTGGACGGTACAAGCTGGCTCAAATTAGGTTAAAATAAAATTCGAACTTTATGAAGGGGACGACGAAAATAAATTTTTATTTTTATACCCTCCACTCTAGTGATAGAGGGTATATATAAGTTTGTCATTCTGTTTGTAACACCTCGAAATATTGGTCTAGGACCCCATAAAGTATATATATTCATGATCCTCGATCGATTTTAAGACGATCTAGCGATGTCCAACCGTCCGTCCGTCTGTCCGTCTGTCTGTCTGTTGAAAACACGCTAACTTTTGAAATACTCTACGGAATTTATCTGGTCAGGTTGGTATTGCAATCCAGCGAAATCGGTCCAGTGGTTCAAAAGTTATGAGCAAAAGACTGAATTTCGGCAAGGGTTTTTCGTGAATTTATAAGATAAAAAGCACTATAACTTTCGAAAATCAATTCTGCTGAAGCTTGGCATATATATTTGTCGTTTCTCCAGCCTAGTTCAATTGAATTTCACCCAAAGCGGTCCAGTGGTTCAAAAGTTATTAGCAAAACCGTGAATATCAGATTAGCTTCGCCTTAAATTCACGTGGTGAAAGCCCGTTAAACCTGTTTTAAAACCATTGGTAAGTCACAAAAATATTTTAAAACGTATTTTTGTCACTCAAAAATATTTTTATACCAAAACAAAAAAAAAAATACACTCGAAAAAAATTTTACACTCAAAAAAAATTTTACACTCAAAAAAAAAAAATTAGTAAATTTTTTTTTTAATGTAAAATTTGAAAAAATTTACACTTAAAAAAAAATTAGTAAATTTTTTTTTTATTGTAAAATTCGAAAAATTTTTACACTCAAAAAAAATTTTACACTCAAAAAAAATGAGTATTTTTTTTTCAAAAATTACTAAAAAAAAAAATTTTCTATTCATAACTGTTATTTTTTTCCACGTTAGAAAATTTACTATCACTTAAAATGGGCATTGTGGAGGGTATTCATAGATTCGGCCAAGTCGAATTTAACTTTTCTACTTGTATTTTTTTTTAACTTTTTAAACGTAGAAAAAACGCAATTATTTAGAAATTTGTTTGGAAATTTCAAATGGCAATATCTCGAAAACCGTTAGTTTTTTTAATATAAGTTGTACAGCACATCAAAATTACCCCCTAATTTTGTAAAACGCAACGCGCCACATTGTCAAAATTTTTGTGTAATTTGTTTTTGTTACAACAACAAATTGTATTGAAATTTTGACAACGCGGGGCGTTGCGTTTTACAAAATTAGGCCATTAATAAATTTTATTTATGTACACTCAAAATAATCACTCTTTTAAATTACAGAGATACTCTGCTTAGCCAGCAGAAAATACCATAGATTTCCAACCAGCAAGATTTTTTGTTATTTTACGAAGAAAACTCTGTAAAATTATTTCGATAAAAAAACAGTTAATTTACAAAATTATCTGTAAAATGCTGATAAAAGCAACTTAAAGAATTGGTATTCATTTTCTTCGACTGTGCTATCATTTAAATGCGCCCGCTTAAATGTTTCGCACGCGAATATTTAACTTTGTAGAAATTATATTTTTTAATGTACTTTATATTTTACACAACGGTCACTATTATGATAAAATTCTCCTTTCTTAATGTGCAAGTAGTGTTGACAATAGGGAAATGCTATCGTGTTAATTTGCCCGCTTTAATGCTTCCAAATTGTAAATTTGTTTTTTTTTTTATTTTTGGAAAATTACGGGTTTTTTACGAGTACCTCCTAATTTACCAGCTTTTATTGTAATTTAAGACACTTTTTAAAGAGGGGTTGAAATATTTGGAAGTTTTTTGAAGAGATTTTTATTTAAAAACTGTATTACAGAGCAATAAGTAAAATTACAGATGAAATTTAGTATTTTGGTTACAAGAATAAAAACAAAGTATTTTCTTAAATCTGTAGTTAAACAAAAGAACTCTGTTTATTATCTGTCAAATAGAGATTACAAAGTAAACAAGTAGAAAAGTTAAATTCGACTTGGCCGAATCTATGAATACCCTCCACAATGCCCATTTTAAGTGATAGTAAATTTTCTAATGTGAAAAAATAACAGTTTTGATTAGAAATATTTTATTTTGTGTAAAATTTTTTTCGAGTGTACTTTTTTTTGTTTTGGTATAAAAATGTTTTTGAGTGACAAAAATACGTTGTAAAATATTTTTGTGACTTACCAATGTTTTTAAAACAGGTTAAACGGGTTTTTAACACGTGAATTTTAGAGCTGCAAAACTATCGATAGTCGTCCCATTCGATATTTTCGATAGTTTGTTTTTAAACTATCGATACTATCGATAGTATCGAATATTTTAAAGAATTGTAAGTTTTTGAATAAAATTACGTTTTTTTACGTTAAAACGGGGTATTTCTAAACACACACATAACAGTTTTTGTCATTCACTGCCATTCCAGTCTATTTTAACAGACTACGGCGATCTTACACCGTAACGGCTTATTCTGTTTAGACCTTTTATTTCGATACAACATTAACAGGAGATTCCCATCAATGCCTTAATTCTTTAAAAAGTAGGATTATTCCAAAATAATTTTAAAAACTGTTCATTTTTTGATTAATTTTTCAGCAAATGGCAATCTATTTGAAGCTGATTTTTTTTCGGCGATAGTATCGCTATCGGGTAAAAACTATCGATAGTCCATTTTAAATGAAACTATCGATAGTACCATCGATAGTTTTGCAGCTCTATGAATTTAAGGTGAAGCTAATCTGAAATTCTAAATTAGAAAAAAGAACTTCTACTTTAGAAGTTCTAAATCACCAAATAAAAATGACATAATCACACCCAAAATGCCAAGAAATATGTACTTCTAAAGAAGTGATGAAAAAAGTGCTTCCAAAAGGTCAAGTTATATTAACATCCGGATCACTACTTCAGAAGTTGTGATAAAAACACTAGTGATATATGTTATACTTAAGTGTCAATCTTTCGCCACTGAAAAGTGGCGATAAAAAGAACATACTTTGTATGTCACGCCCATATTAAATTCATCATAAGTTGTGGTGAATTTTGTAGTGAATGGTAAGCTCTTTTTTTGCTGGGTTATAGTGCTTTTTACCTCATAAATTCACGAAAAACTCTTGCCGAAATTCAGTCTTTTTCTCATAACTTTTGAACCACTAGACCGATTTCGCTGGATTGCAATACCAACCTGACCAGGTAAATGCCCAACATATATGCCAAACTTCAAGAGCCTCCGTAAAGTCTTTCAAAAGTTAGCGTATTTTCAACAGACAGACAGACGGACGGACTTACGGACATCGCTAGATCGTATGAAAATCGGTCGAGGATCATGAATATATATACTTTATGGGGTCATAGACCAATATTTCGAGGTGTTACAAACGGAATGACAAACATATATATACACTCAAAAAATTATGTAGGTAAATTCCAGTGAATATTCACTTAAAACAAATGAAATTTTATTAAAAAACCATTCCACTGTTTTTTCGTTTAAAATAAAAACACATTACAGTCAATTTTAAATGTTAACTTAATGACTAACCAAACTAGTGAATATTCACTTATTTTGTATTGAAAATCAGTAAAACTATAGAAGAATTTTTTTACTGCCGAAATTGAATGTAACAGAAAATTCAGTTTTAAGACAGTAAATTATTTTTTTTAAACTACAAAAAAAAAAAAAAAATAGAAAACAAGTAATCCTTTATAAAATTAATGATTTTTCTTTTAAAATAACTTTACTGATTACTTTTTAAAATAACCTACAAACAGTTAATGATATAATTTTCTTAGTGTACCCTCTATCACTAGAGTGGAGGGTATAAAAAGCAAAGTTACAGATAAAATTTTGTTTTTCGGTCACAAGAAAATACAAAGCATTTTCTTAAAACCAGTATTTTGGCAGATAACTTTGTCAAATTTCTGTCGAATTGAGATTATGTCATTTTACAGAGTATTTAACAGATTAATTATTTTGAGTGTATTATGAGCTAGAAACCAAGTGTATTTTATTTTTTTAAATTCGATATTTTTCAAAACAACTGCCACCCTAGTGTCCATTTGTATACAACCATTATGTATTCAATGACTGCATGTGACATAATGCATTTGAATTCATTTTCATTTTATTTTTGTCAGTATCAAAATTTTATTTCTATTTACGTTCTCCCTAGTTTAATTCAATGTCTGATATGATGCCATTGAAATTTCAATGTTATTTTTTGAAAAACCATTTATTCCTGTTTTTTTTTTGTGTCGCCGTTAATGTAGTTTGATAACGTTGGGTTGGTTTTAAGGCCGTGTGTTGGACTTGGTAAAGAGGAAAGAATCTCATATTTTAAAAAAATTTTCTTTAAAAAATATTGAAATACTTTCTCTAAGAAAATCCTATCAGTTTTTTTCTGAGATGAATCCGATCTTTCAATTATGATTAAACTCCCCAACGCCAACAACCCTGTTTAGTTTATAATGCTGCCAATGCATAATTTTCGTTTAATGTTGATCGAATGGAATAGTTATTTCAAATTGCACTAGATGATACCCATGTTGATTTTACCTCAAGCACATTAAATGCGTTTGATACATGTTTAATCATTGGGGTGTTTGGTTGGTTGTGTTGATGTATTGATATCAAAATATTCAAAAATTAATGTGTCTTTGGGATTGGAAATTTCTTTAGGATAGTTGCGTTGAAATGTTTTTCAATGATTTTGGCAAAATATTTCAACAAAGGTAATCATAGTTATCACTTGGCGACGGCATGTATTTTGAATTTTAATGTTGTTGGTTAATTATGTATAAAATTGTGTTGTTGATATTAATGAGGACGAATGAGTGATGTGATTCCAAAAAATTCAGCTCAAATTTTTGTCATTTTTTGAAATGGTGTCTTCAGATTAAATTGAACATTGAAACATAGATATCCTACACTCAAAAAAAAAAAAAAACTTGTCAAATTACTCGAAAAAGTCTCGTAATCCTATTTTACCAATATTTGTCAGTTTTCCTTGATTTTTAAAAAAATACACTCAAAGTAATACATTAGTAGATTTTTTTACTAATTTTTGCTAATGATAGTAAGCTAACCTTTAGCAAATTTTTAGTTGAGATTAGCATGTTAGCAAAAATATCTTGTAAACTACATTTAGCGCATTAGCAATGTAAAAAAAATTTACTATTTTTTGCTAAATTTAAAAATGAGTTGACCAAATTTTTACAAGCTTTTTTTATAAGAAAACTTAAAATGGCGCTCTCTCGGAAACTAAGCCAGATAGAGCAAAATGGAGGCCATTTTTGGTTCTCGGGCTTTTAGTATAGCCGGTCCTCTTAACATCTGACTTACCCTATTGGGTCCTAACTTTGGATCCAAAAAAGTTAGCATTCCCGAAAATTTTAAAGTGCTCATATCTCGGTAAATATTGCCGACACACATTGGTTGAAGAGTGTCAGAAATTCATTTTTTTTTATGTTCGCCGATTTGGATATTTTTTTGGTATTTTGTTGTCAGATATCTGAATATTATGATTCCGTAATATTAGGCTGATATATTTATTATTTGTTTGGACAGACACGCTCAAAGTTCATATATGTTCGCTTGTTTAAAATGGCATGCAAATTTACTGTATATTCAATCTTTTGTTACAATCATAGTAAACTTATCATTTGACTCTGTTGTATATTTTCGTAAATGACAATTGCCGTGGATGAGATTTGCATTAAAAAAAGTTGTAAAAACTGCCATATAAAAAATTTTGTAGAACAAAATATAAACAACATCAAAATTTCTATATTCATCAACTTCAGTGGACTGCATCTTTCTAGCGCTGTGGAGCGCTGTTTAACGAAAGATGTCAAATTACAGCTTGAAGTCTCAGCTAAAAGATAAAAAAAAATTCAGCTGCTCTTACCTGCTCCTTTCCAAAAAAAAAAAAACAGTAAAAACTATAAAATAATAAAGTCACAAAACATGAATTTTCGTTCATTCTTCAGAAAATCTGATTTTTATACCCTCCAACCAAAGCATGGGGGTATACTCACTATGTCATTCCGTGTGTAACACATCGAAATATCGGTCGGGGACTCCACATAGTGTATATAATATTGATCCATGATAGAATCTTCGACATTCTAGCGATGCCGTCCGTCTGTAGAAATAACGATGCAGTCCAAACAAAAAGAGCTACACCCTTGAAATTGGGCAAGAATATCTCTTATGTTACTAGTAAGGTTAAGTTCGAAGATGGGCAAAATCGGAACAGGGGGAAAAAAGTTCCCACTTGAAGAACTAAAACGACCCCTGAAAAATACGATATTTTTATGAGTTTTTTTTTTAATTTTTGCTCAACAAATGCAACATTTGTATGCCATATTATGTTCATAGACCTGCGCTTGGACCAAGGGGGTTAGAAAATTCGATTTTTTTCAGGCCACCCCCTTTTGGGGCGTGGTTATAGAAATTAATTAAAAATAACGATACAAATTTGTTATTTAAGCGTAAATATCATAAACAAATAATTTGTAAATATATATAGCGGGGATACAAGTGTCCCCCACCAACTCCGCCGACCCCCCCAACAAAAAAACGACGCCCCTGCAATTTATTTTTTTTTTATTTTAAACGTGTTGGAGAGTATAAAAGACTCGGCACAGCCAATTTTAACACTCTTACTTGTATCTATTTGTTTTTTCTATTGGAGGTGGGCGTAAAAATGGGAGGATCAGGTATATATTTTCAGAAGCCCATTCTACAATTATAATATTTATTTTTTGTGAAAATTGAGTTGATGCATTAAAAATCAAGGGAGTTATGCCACTATTTCAATACAAGTTGTATGGGAAGTGGGCGTAAAAGCGGGCGAATATTTTTCAAATTTTACACAAATGATTCTGAGTGTCTAAAAATGATATGTGCCAAAAAACAATGCCGTAGGTCAAAACTTAATTTTCACTTTGTATGGGAGGTGGGCGTAAAAGTGGGCGGATCATTTTGATTTTTGCATTTTTTTCTTGATTCAAACAAAAAATGCATATGTGCCAAGTTTCATTGTACTTCGACAACTTCTTCTATTTTTAGCCGCTAATTCTATGAACATCAACCAATGTGCGACACATCAAAAAGTCCAAAAGCATTTTTGTAGCTCGCTTTACGTAGAACAAGACCGCAAAAGCTCTCCGAGTAACAATTAATAATTTATAAAAGTACCTTTTATAAAAAGTACCTTTTATAAAAAGTAACTTTTATAAAAAGTACCTTTTATAAAAAGTACCTTTTATAAAAAGTACCTTTTATAAAAAGTACCTTTTATAAAAAGTACCTTTTATAAAAAGTACCTTTTATAAAAAGTACCTTTTATAAAAAGTATCTTTTATAAAAAGTACCTTTTATAAAAAGTACCTTTTATAAAAAGTACCTTTTATAAAAAGTACCTTTTATAAAAAGTACCTTTTATAAAAAGTACCTTTTATAAAAAGTACCTTTTATAAAAAGTACCTTTTATAAAAAGTACCTTTTATAAAAAGTACCTTTTATAAAAAGTACCTTTTATAAAAAGTACCTTTTATAAAAAGTACCTTTTATAAAAAGTACCTTTTATAAAAAGTACCTTTTATAAAAAGTACCTTTTATAAAAAGTACCTTTTATAAAAAGTACCTTTTATAAAAAGTACCTTTTATAAAAAGTACCTTTTATAAAAAGTACCTTTTATAAAAAGTACCTTTTATAAAAAGTACCTTTTATAAAAAGTACCTTTTATAAAAAGTACCTTTTATAAAAAGTACCTTTTATAAAAAGTACCTTTTATAAAAAGTATCTTTTATAAAAAGTACCTTTTATAAAAAGTACCTTTTATAAAAAGTACCTTTTATAAAAAGTACCTTTTATAAAAAGTACCTTTTATAAAAAGTACCTTTTATAAAAAGTACCTTTTATAAAAAGTACCTTTTATAAAAAGTACCTTTTATAAAAAGTACCTTTTATAAATAGTACCTTTTATAAAAATTACCTTTTATAAATAGTACCTTTTATAAAAATTACCTTTTATAAAAAGTACCTTTTATGAAAAGTACCTTTTATAAAAAATACCTTTTATAAAAAGTACGTACTATAATAAGTACCTTTTGGTAAAAGTACCGAAAGTACACTTTTGGTACTTTTTTTATTTCTACTTAATTAAAAGGTACTTTTTAAATAAGGTATTTAAAAAAAAGGTATTTTATCCCACAAAATCTTTATTTTCGTGAAAAAATTGGTTCAATACAAATATTTTTAGTTTGATTTGAATTTACGTCAGGCATCTATCTGGTAAGGCTAGTTCGTGTGCACTAAATCCCATTGTAATATCAGTTTTTCAAAGTTATTTATATTATTTTTTAATATTATTTAGACAATTGCTGAATGTTTATTATCTAAACTCTATTGAATATTAAAAAAAATGTATTCGCCGAAACTTTTTTTCGCGAAATTTTTTTCCAATTTTTTTTTTTTTTTTCTATTAATTTATGAAAATAAGTAGAACACAATACATAACAGACACAAAATTTTTTGAAAAAAAATTTTTAAGAGGATTTTTTTTTTCGCGGATTTTTTTTTTCGCGCTTTCTAAATTTATATTAAAAAAACTATCCTAAAAGCATAAAAATTTCATTTTTGTAGTAATGTAGTACTGGCTGTACAATTTTAAATCGCGAATATCGCAAATACGAGCGCTTACTTTTAAAAACGGCTAACACCATTGAATTCAGCATACCCGAATTAGCTTTACCAGTAGGGTGCCCAGCTTGTTAATTTTTGCAACTAGCACAGTGTAATTAAAAAAAAAAAATAGAGTTTTTAGACAAAAAAAAAATTGCCCGGCGATCGACAAAATTCGAAATAAGTCATTATTCACCCCACTCTAATATGAAAGTATTAACTTGATTTAATAGCTTGATAAATAGGTAAATAAATTCCATTATAAAATCAAAAATTAATCAGTTATCTTAAAATGTATCCATATTGTCATCCCTTTTTTAATATTTCCTTTTGTTGGTAACAAATTAATTAAATTTTAAAGTATTTTCCACCTAAAGAAGAGTCATTAAACATCACGATGAAAATAACCATGTTTAAAAATATAAATATTCATCAAGAATTTTGGATAAAAAAAATTAACTGTATAATATTGGCAACCTTTAATCAAAAATGTTAAATTTTCCAACAAGAAACCCTCTCCCCTCACCCAATTTCCTTTAAAAATTTTATAGCAACAAGAAGACAAATAGTAACAACAGCAAATGGCAAATCATAAGTTATATGGAAAACAACACAAATATTGTTGGCTGTTTCTAACTAGTCGACAACAAGAAATTTTTTAAATCTCAAAACCACTTAATGAAGGGGAAGGTTGGCCAAGTGAAACATGTTAAATTTATTCAGAAAAATGTCTTGGAGTCATGAAATTTTATAATGAAAAATATTTTGTATTTCTACATAGGAGTCATTCCACACCAACTGTTCCACTACAGAAAAACCATGGTGGTTTCAATAGGATATCATTTGCAAAGTATTCGCCCTTAGGGCACTATTAAATAACAAAAATAAAATTTAAGATTTTTCAAAAAGTGGGCCTTGGAGGCATGGTCAAAAATTGAAAATTTCATCATTTTTTGCCTAAGTATCTTTATTTGAATATTTATGCCAATAAAATGAAACACAGTGATGTCTTTAAAATAAAAGTTTTTTTATAGATTTTTGTATGGGCTATCGATTAAAAAAATAAAAATTGGAAAATTTTCAGAAGAAGTTCTGAATTTTTTTAATTTAAACTTAAACATTATTTATCAAAAAACATTCCACAATTTTATTTCTTTTTTAAATGTTTAAAAATTAGTTAAGGTGTATATCTATCTGTTCTGAAATTTTCAGAGATGCATTTTTCCTTGTTTTCGAGAAAAAAAATGTTGAACATTGCACTATGCTAATAATTTACAATAATGGGGTATATTACGTATGCGAATGAGTAATATTAACTCTTAAAAAACATTTTAAATAGAGATGTGATCGTGGGTAAGTTTTTTTTTTACCATCACGCACTCTCACCAAGGAAATTATTTTAATCACGCATGATCATTTATTTTGCTCAAGCTTAGTCACGCTCACGTGAGTATCGTGCCCGTGACAAAATTTTTCTACTCACGCGAGCGTACGTGAACGTGAGGAAAATTAAAAATCGTGCGTGATTAAAACTTATCCTTCGTGAGCGTGCGTGATCGTCAAAAAAAACTCACCCACGAAAACATCTCTATTTTAAATGTTTTTTAAGAGTTATTATTACTCATTCGCATACGTAATATACCCCATTATTACAAATTATAAGCATAATGCAATGTTCAACATTTTTTTTCTCGAAAACAAGGAAAAATGCATCTCTGAAAATTTCAGAACAGATAGATATACACCTTAACTAATTTTTAAACATTTAAAAAAGAAATAAAATTGTGGCATGTTTTTTGATAAATAAAGTTTAAGTTTAAATTTAAAAAATTCAGAACTTCTTCTGAAAATTTTCCAATTTTTATTTTTTTAATCGATAGCCCATACAAAAATCTATAAAAAACTTTTATTTTAAAGACATCACTGTGTTTCATTTTATTGGCATAAATATTGAAATAAAGATACTTAGGCAAAAAATGCTGAAATTTTCAATTTTTGACCATGCCTCCAAGGCCCACTTTTTGAAAAATCTTAAATTTTATTTGTGTTATTTAATAGTGAACTAAGGGCGAATACTCTGCAATTGAATTCATATTGACACGACATCACTTTTTTTTTGCTGAACATTTGGTGTGGAATGCCTCATAGTTATCGTGATTTCAAAGTGTTTGTATTTCAAATGAGGCAAAATCGGTTCATTTGTTCAAAAGTTACAAGTAAAAATTTAAGAAAACCTTGAAAATTTTGGGGTATTTCAGAAGAAAAAAAAAATAAAATCCTTATAATATCTAATTGGAAAACCGCTTCACAATCCGACAATTTTATGCATGAAAAAAATCTTTGAATCAGAGAATTTTTTTTCAAAATCTATGAAATTTTTGGGGAATACCTTCTCTTTTGCTTAAGTTTGTTTAGAACATTAAGAACAACTAACCAAAAATCACAAGAGATGAAAATTTATACACACACACATATAAACATACTAAAACTGTGCAGTTGTAGTAGAAATCACAAAACCATTTTTGAAAGTTACAAGTGAAAATAATACTGAAAACATCAAACTAAACAAAATTTAATACCAAAAGATTCAAGTTCATTTTCATGTTCAACGCCTTTTTGACGTTCGTTGAGTTTTTTGTTTTATATTTTTGTGATTTTCGTAGTAACAATATGATGAGAAATAATGTTAGAATAAATTCATTTTAAGTTTCTCGAAAAAATAAAAATGAAAATAAACACATATGGTAAATGTTTGTTACTTTCTGACATTTAAAATACAGAATATATATTTTTGAAAAGTTGTTTTTGATGTTTGAAAGTACTTAGAAAGAACAATAACCAAAAAATTTGAAACAAATATTTCCAGTTACTATTTTTTTAAGGATTTTTCCTTTTTAGGTTTTTTCTTGTTTAAAAAAAAAACAGCATATGGCTTTTCAGTTTGCATGTAGTTTTGCTTTTTGTATTTTCAGTAAACAAATGTTTGTTTGTATTAACTTTTATAGGTTAACATAAGTTTGAATAACTTAACTAAAATAAGTGACAGTGGTGTTAAATTATTTAATTTTAGATTTTGAAAAAACAGTTATAACTATGAATAGGCTCTTTAAACTCTAAATTTTGTCAATTTTTTTATAAATACACCTTAGGAAATAATTGAGACGTATGAGTGATATTTTCAAATATTTAATATTAATCATTCGTACTGATGACCACTTAAACTACCCAAGGAGAAATTGAGAAAAAATGGGATAAAAAAATTTTGAAAAAAACAATTTTAAAACAAACGTCTGATAATTTTTTTTTGGTGTATTAAATAATGTTTTTGATCAATGAAAAAAGTTTTGATAACAAAATAATAATTGATAAAATAATTTGATAAAACAAAAACTATTTCCATAAAAAAATATATAAAAAAAAAATCATAAAAAAGATAATTTTGATGAAAAAACAAAAAAAAAATTCATAAAAAGAAATGTTTGGAAAAAATGTTTTTATAAAAAATAAAACAATGTGATAAAAAATAAAAATATTAATAAAAAAAAAAAAAATTGTTGAAAAATTAATCTTTTTTGTTCGTCAATATTTTGGGCATGTATGTATCTCAAAATTAATAAAGTGTATTGACATTAACGATTGTCATTAAAGACCCTTTGCTACGTGTAGTATTGGAATTTTATTTTTGCTAAATAATCTTGACAATGGGATCTGACAAGTTATAGTGAATTTTCAAACGTGAAAAAAAAAAACACTTTTGATTAGAAATATGTTATTTTGTGTAAAAAAACTTTTTTTTAAGTAATTTTTGAAAAAAAAAAAAAAATAATTTACTAAATTTTTTTTGAGTGTAAAATTTTTTTTTTAGTTTAAAATTTGTTTCTTTTTTTTAGTGTCAAAATATTTTTGAGTGACAAAAATACGTTGTAAAATATTTTTGTGACTTGCCAATGTTTTTAAAACATGTTTAAGGGGTGGGTTTTCAACACGTGAATTTAAGGCGAAAATAATCTGATCTTCACGGTTTTGCTAATAACTATTGAACCACTGGACCGCTTTGGCTGAAATTCAATACGAACCAGACCAGGGGCACGAGAAATATATAACCTAAGCTTCAGCATTCTCAGAATTGTTTTTCGAAAGTTAGCTTGTTTTTTATCTCATAAATTCACGAGAAACCCTTGCCGAAATTCAGTATTTTGCTTATAACTTTTGAACCACTGCACGGTGGCCGAAACATCCAATCTAGCGGCGCTTAATTCGGAAATGTAAAACAATAAAGCCCAATGCATATTTGTGATTATAAAACTTATAAAGAATTTAATTTTTAACCATATTTATTTATTTCAGTGTTTTTATGCATTTTGGGAAATTTATGTGAATATCGGGAGGGTGGTCTGTATGAGGACTAGAAGTTAAAATCTTCCGATTCCGTTAAAAATTTAGAGTGATTATTTATAGCTACAAAAAACATTTACCAGTCGAACTTCAAGAGGATATTTGTTAAAATACCATTGGGGTAAATCCATCTATAACCATCCAATAAAATGAGCATTTTGGACATGACCCCTCTCAAACTTGACGAAACTTACAAGGGAAGTATCTCAACCCTTATGAACCGATTTGCATGAAACGTAAAATATATATAAAAGAGACAATTCTAAGGTTGGGGTGTCTCGGCTTATTGGCCATATCGGGGATTTAGGGGTTCAAAACATGGGTCAAAAAATGTCGAAAAAATCGTTTTTTGGATTTTTCAGCCATTTCTTTCTAAGAAACTATATGACGTTTACATATGAGAAGAAAGGGTTTTTAATGCCTATCCAATGGTGGCATAACCTTGTAAAAGTTTGGTTTCGTTAAATACTTTTTTCATGAAAATGTGAAAATTTTGTGGAGTATTTATATGAAGACATAGAGTTACGATGTCCATATGAATACGAAATAATCTTTATTAAATTTAAGTCGACACGTATTTTTGCTCTAGAGGATATTCCTGTTACTTCGTGAGTTATAGAAATTTTCCCGGAGGTCCATATGGTTTCATAAGGGGATAACGAAATTTTGAAACACTGATATGGCCGAAAAGCCGAGACACCCCGACCTTAAAATCGTCTCATTTATATATATTTTAAGTTTCAGGCAAATCGGTTCATATGGGTTGAGATACTTCCCTTGTTAGTAAACATATTGTATTCATGTAGGAAAAGAAAAACTTAAATTTTTGGGCCGCTGGACCAAATAGTTTCGGAGATAACAGGGTTTGAAAAATGAAAAAATCATAAATATCTTACTGAAGTGGTCATACGTTTTTTACCATATCTCTGTCAATCTTAATGATACAAATCTCAGTGAAATCTCATTTTAAAGGTAATGGGGTCCACATTAAAATAAATTTTAGCAAATTTTTTTTTGTTAATGCTAAAATGTCATATTTAGGAAATCCGTGGTTTAAGATGAAATATCTCAAAAAAGGGTATTTTTAAATCTTTTAGAAAAATATATGTTAATCCTTTATCCCTTCTTTATACGTATGTTCAAACCGTAGAGTGGTATCTCAACTGGTTCTCGAGTTATGCAAAAAACTGTTACGCCGCATTAGAAAAAATTTGTTATTTTCATGGTCAAATTTACAAAAAATTTTAAAGTTGACAAGTTAGTGATGCTCTTTTTCGATTGTAATAGGTTTTGGGATGTAGATTACGAATATGATCTCAAAGTTGCGAAATTAGCGCTTGTTCTAGTGTTATTTGCAAAAAAAATTGCATTTCTTATGCCACACTTTGTTTCTAATAGAAACAATAGATTTTGGGGTGAGGATAACGAATATGATCTCAAAATTTCGAAATATGCAATTTTTCTGGAGTTTTTTGGGAAAAATTCGTACTTTTTTAAATTTTATTGCTACGTGATGCCGTACTTTGTTTCGAACGACGAAGATCAGGAATACGATGTCGAAATTTTAAAATGAGCTCTGGTTCTTGAGTTTTTTGCAAAAAAATTGCAAACTTTTTTTTGCAAATATTTAAAAAAAAAAAAAAACAGTTAATATTGCAATTTTAATATCATATTCGTCTTCTGCATCAAAAAATCTATTAGAATCGAAGAACAGCATCACTAACTCGTCAATTTTAAAAAATTTTGTAAATTTTACCTTGAAAATAACAAATTTTTTCTAATGAGGCGTAACACTTTTTTGCATAATTCGAGAACCAGTTGAGATACCACTCTACGGTTTGAACATAAGTATAAAGAAGGGATAAAGGATTAACATATATTTTTTCAAAAGATTTAAAAATACCCTTTTTTAAGATATTTCATCTTAAACCACGGATTTCCTATATATGACATTTAAGCATCAACAAAAAAAATCTTGCTAAATTTTATTTTAATGTGGACCCCATTACCTTTAAAATGAGATATCACTGAGATTCATATCATTAAGATTGACAGAGATATGGTAAAAAACGTATGACCACTTCAGTAAGATATATATGATTTATGATATTCATGAACGTATGACCACTTCAGTAAGATATTTATGGTCCAGCGGCCCAAAAATTTGAATTTTTCTTTTCCTACTTGAATACAACATTTAAACCAATTTTTATCCAGTTCTGAAAGGGAGATGCAGATCGGTCAGATGGTTATATATATTTTTACCCATTGCTAGTACTTTTTAGTAAAACTGGAAGGAGAAATTAATATGGGGGCTATGTGATAACATGGACCGATTTTGTCAAAAATTTAATAGGTTTTATTCTTTCGATAAAAAATTTCAAATTTTTGCCAAATCGATTGAAAATTGTGGTCTGTATCGCGTTTATACTGTTTATTTGGACAGGCAGATGGAATTGGACAGAATACGATCGAATTTCAAAAGTTGCAGTCCATGAAACTATAGTTTATATCACAAATGTAAACTGCCATAATGAATTAATAATAAACTAGATAAACACAGGCCACAAACATTTATTTTTTAGTAAAAACCATAGCTGTATGCTATGATTGAAATAACGAAATGAATAAATAACAATATTTTTTCAAAAATAATCAAATAACAGATTATTTAAATATTTGAAAATGAATAATATTTATTTTGATTTTATTTGAATAACGAAAAATCGAATAATTTTTTCTGATTTTTTTTATTCAAACAAACAAAATATAATTTTTCAAAATAATCAACAAAAATTTGTGATTTTTTTTTGGTTATTCACAAAAATTCAAATAAATAACGTATTATTCAAACAACAAAAAATAAATATTCTTGAAATTTTGTGTTTGAAAAAAAATCTATTTCATTTATTTTGTACAGAGAAACACAAAATTATTCTTACAACACAGTTTTGTTTTGATGTCAGGTTCTTATAAATTGTAATTTAATAAAGTCCATTGAAATTCAGAAAAGTTAAGTTGTAATTTAGGAAATTCCAAGTGCAGATATAAAAACTTTTATTTTTTTAACAAAAGTATAAAAATCTGAAAAAAGGTTTTTAGAGGTTGGTTTAAAAGGACTATACTCACTTTGTCATTCCGTGTGTAATGAATCGAAATATCCATCTAACAGACTATACAATATATGTTTTTGATTAGAGATAGATTGTAACACATTCTACAGATGTCCGTCCGTTTGTTTGTGGAAGACATGATGCAGTCCAAACTAAAAGAGCTAGACTGCGAAAATTTGTCAGAAATATGTCTTTTAGTCTGAGGCTGGTTATGTACGAAAATGGGCCACATCGGATCATATTTCAACATCAGAACAAATGCAAAATTAAATAAAATATTTCTATGTCAGAAGAAGTTCTTGCGAAATGGAATGATATCTGATAATTATTATATACAAATTTTTTTCTTAATTCACTAACATATAAAAAAACAAAGTTTTGGGTGACGATATCTTTAATCTAAAGACCCTTACGAAATTTTAAAACCCGGTTTTCGAATAGTTCGAAAATCAGCGTTTTTTTAAATTGACAAAAATCCGAATGAACCCGTTTTTTCGTTTTTTTTGCAAAATAAGGCAAAAAATATTTATTACGGCCAATATAAAGCAGAGATTTGTCGGTGTTTCGAAAAAATTGGTACTTTATACCACCATTTCCAATATTACTTCAGAAAATACAATTTGTATTTAAGAAATTTGCAATTATATTTCAGAAATTTTTAAATACGTTTTAGAAATGTTCAATTTTATTTATATGTATTTCAAAAATTTCCATTTATGTTTCGGAAATTCATTTACGTTTCAAAAATTACCAATTGTATTTTAGAGGTTTTCATTTCTACAAATTGTAATGCAAATGAAAATTTCTGATATAAAAATGAAAATTTCTTAAAAGCGTTTAGAGAATTTGGAATATCAATGAAAAATTTTTAAAACAAAAGGAATTTTTGAAAACCATAGAAATTTTTGAAATACAAAAGAAAAATTTAAAAAACCAATGGAAATTTTGAAATACAAACCGAAATTTTTTAAATACAATTGAAATTTTATAAAAAGCATTTAAAAAATGTTCAAACTTCAATGGAATATTTTTTACTGCAAACATTTTTTATTAAAAAAAAGAAAAAATAACTAGCAAACATTAAAAAATTACTTAAAATAAAATTTTGATAGTCGACAAAAATGTTCATTAAAAATTTTTGCTTATTTTTTTTTATATGTAAAGATTTGCCACATCCAGAAATGATTTGCACTCAAATTTATGGATTCAGCCAAGGCGAAATTATTTTTTTTACTTGGTATTCATTCATTTGAGATTTTTTTTAACACCTTTACACTAAAAAAATCGAGTTTAACTGCTTTTAAAGGTTGATTTATAAAAACCGGGGTTCGACAGTAAACCAACCGGTCTAACCGGTTTTCAAATAGTTAAGATTTTAAAAATTCGGAAGTTGCAAGCCACATAAAACCGGTTTCGAAAAACCGGTCTAATCACCCTAGTAAATATACATCCTTTCAGGACTGTCTATTGTTTTAAAAAAATATCGAAAAGTTTATTCAAGTAGTGTATTTTCAATAGCAAAACGTTTTAACAGTATTTTTTAAACATTAAAAATCAATTTGCGAAAAAATTAAAAAAATATTCTAATTAATAGCCTTGTTTTTTGGAATAACTTTATTTTACTTTAAAAAGATAACTTTATTTTACTTTAAAAAGGTTCAAATCTGGCCAAACAATTTTTTTTAATTTTTTTCTGAATCTACATCCTATTATCAATAATAAAATAAAAACATAATTAAGCTAAGGTAAAAATTTGAAGTATAAAAACTAAATTTAGTTAAATCCTAGGATTAAATTGGATTTATTTATACCATTTTACATTATGGACACCGCTTAGTTTCTTACCTGTTTATATGTATTTACTAATTGTATGTAGATTTAGAAAAAAAAATATAAAAAAAAAATTCTGGACTTGATTTGACAAATTTTTACAATAAATAAAGTAAATCCCAATCTTAATCCGGTCTGAAAAAAAAACAAGCCTAATGTTTTAGTAAAGAAAACCTTTAATAACAAGCTAACAATAAAACAATAGTGGTTTGTAAGAATAATTGTGTGTTTTACTGTATAATAAAATGCAAAATAAATAAAAACAAAATTATTTTTCAAACACAAAATTTTCAAGAATATTTATTTTTTTTGTTTAAATAATACGTTATTCATTTGAATTTTTGTGAATAACCAAAAAAAATCACAAATTTTTGTTGATTATTTTGAAAAAATCTATTTTGTTTGTTTGAATAAGCAATCAGAAAAAATTATTTGATTTTTTTGGAAAGAAATATTATTTCATTTTTATGAATTTGAATAAAATAAAATTTTATTTTATTCAAACCAAAATAAATAAAATAACAAAACATTTTATTTTTTGATAGCCAACTAAAATATCAAAGTATTTTATTTATTTCCAAAAAATCCAAATAAAAAAAATCAATAATACAGCTATGGTAAAAACATACCTTTTACTTTCAATTAAAACTTTTTGGTTCAAAATGTAAAAACAATTGACTTAAAAGTGTCAAGAAAAACTCACTGACAATGAGTAATTAGGCCCCAAATTCCTTTAATGCACTTGCTGCAGAAAATGTATATTTGACAGCATACAGCTGTGCGATTATTGAAAGCAAATTTTTTCTGTAAATTATAGGTAAACGATGCAGTGCAAAAACATTTATCGATCTTAATTTTTAAATTTTGACTTAAGCGCCGCTAGATCAGTGACTTCGGCCACAGTGCACTGGCCCGATTTCGCTGGATTGCAATACCAATCTGACCAGGTAAATGCCCAACATATATGCCAAACTTCATGAGCTTCCACGACAGACAGATAGACAGACGGAAGGACGGTCAGACGGACGGACGGACGGACATCGCTAGATCGTCTTAAAATCGATCGAGGATCATGAATTTATATACTTTATGGGGTCCTTCGAGGTGTAATAAACGGAATGACAAACTTATATATGGGGCGAAACGCGTTAACGGTCCACACCAAAAAACCGATTTATGTGTAACTTTGCCAAAATGTTAGGATAATAGTAAGTAGTCTAAAACTCAAATAAAAAAGATTTTGTTGAAATATTTTTAAAGTTATAGGGATGGGAAGTATTCATTTTTTTGCAAAGAGTATATTTGGCTGAATTTTTATTGACCCTTTGATCAATAAAATTCAAGGCAAAATTATTTAGAAACAAGTTAGAGTGTTAAATTCGGCTGGGCCGAATCTTGTATACCCTCCAACATGCAAAAAAATAAAAAAAAAATGCAGGGGCGTTTTATTTTTTTTGGGGGGGGGGGGGGTCAGGGCGTCGCTTGTAGTAATTGAGGGGGCAAATTTTCCCTCGAATTTGTGTTTAAAAATTCATTCTTATGCTTTTTGCACTAAAGAAATACAAGATTATCAGTATTTTAAAAAAATGTTTTATTCCACGCCCATAAAAGGGGGCGGGCCGAAAAAACGTAATTTTCTAATTCTCTAGGACCAAATGCAGGACTTTGAACTTTTTGTGGCATAAAAATGTTGCATTTGTTAAACAAAAACACAAAAAATCATGTAAAAATATGGTATTTTTCAGAGGTTGGTTTAGTTCTTCAAGGGGGAACTTTTTTCCCCTGGTCCGATTTTGCTCATTTACGAACTTAACCTGCCTATGAACATAAGACATATTCGTGCCAAATGTCGGGAGTCTAGCTCTTTTATTTTGGACTGCATCGCGTTAACTACAGACGGACAGACGGACAGACGGACGGAGGGACAGACGGACGGACGGACATCGCTAGAATGTCTTAGAATCGATCACTGATCATAAATATATATCCTTTATGGGGTCCTAGACCGATATTTTGATGCGTTACACACGGAATGACAAAGTGAGTATACCCCCATACTGTAGTTGGAGGGTATAAAAATTGTATCTCATAGAGCGCCTATTTTGAGATTATTTTAACTAAGTTTTTTAGAAAGCTTGACGTTTTTTACATTTAAATTTTTTTTTCTAAAAATGGATCGAGAGTTCCTTCCTGCGAAAAAAATTGTTTTTGTATAAAATAACACTCAAAAAGTATGAATATCGCGTGAATAATAAGTAAATAAATAAATAAAAAAATATTTTCGCAATAAGGAATTCTCGATGCATTTTTTGAAAAATGTTTTTTAATGTAAAAAATATCAAGCTTTCTAATAAACTCATTTAAAATAATCTCAAAATAGGCGCTCTATAAGATCAAATTTTTTTTAACAATTTGACCTTGAATTTTAAGGTCAAATTTATATTTTTTAAAAACCCATCAATATCATTGAAAAGCCCGTAAAAATACTTTAAAATCGTTTTTTAAAAATAAATTTTTATCTCATCAAAGGGTCAATAAAAATTCAACCAAATATGATCTTTGCAAAAAAATGAAAACTTCCCATCCCTGTAACTCTAAAATTATTTCAACAAAAACTTTTTTATTTGAGTTTTAGACGAACTACTACACTCAAAAAAAAAAAATATTGTAAAACTAGCAAAAAAAATGGTTAAAATTAGCAAAAAAAACTGTAGTTTTGGACGTTGCAAAAATTTTGGTAATATTAGCAAAACCATTTTGCTAATCAAAAAATTAGGAAAAAAAAAACGGTAAAATTACAAGAATACCATTTTATTTTTGTAAAAAATCAACCTTGTAAAATTATCAAAAAATATGGTAAAATTACCAAAAAAAAAAATGGTAAAATTGAAATAGATAAAAAAATTTGTAATTTGGTAAAAAAAACTGTTTTATTTAGTAATTTTTTTCTCTCTGATTAGTAGATGATTTAAAATTTGGTGAATATACTAAAAAAAATTTTGCCTGTTTTTGAGCCCCACGTAGTAATAGCAACATCAACTATTACTTCAGTTGTTGGATGGTTTCTTCGGCTTGATGGTGGCAGCATCTTCTTTTGCCTTCTTCTCAGCAGCTGTAGTTGCAGTAACTGGACTTCCAACAACATCAAAATCCAAAATGATTTTTATTTCACTTAAACACTTTAAACAAAAAATTTAAAGAACAACACTTCACTTTTTTATTTTTTTTGCGTCATTTTTTTAGCTTAAGTAGAACAAATGAGAATTGCGTAGTAGTCTACACAAGAAATTTCTTACATTTTCAGGTAAAATTTGTAAAAAATTAACAATTTTTTTTCGAATTTTTAATTTTTTTCACATGTATTTAAAAAAAAATAAAAAAAAAAAACTTTTGGATATTGAAGATTAGATATCTAACTATGTGTTAAAATTTTAAAAAAATATTTTTTTAAAATTATCAACTTTTTATTAACAATTTAGGTGGCAAATTTTAAAAAATTTTCATATAAAATTAGCAAAAAATATGGTAAAATTAGCAAAAAATATGGTAAAAAATACTAAAAATTGTGTAGCCTATTTTTGAGCGCCCATGCAGTTGATGGGTGGCTACTTTGCTATGGTGTTGGCAGCATCATCAATCTGCAATGATTTTTTTTCACACTAGAACACTTTAACCCTAGGAGGTTCAACCAGGTCTGAGCAGACCTTTTGCGTAATAAACTGTGTATAAATCTATTGTTGTTCGTTTTAGAGACGAATCCGTTTATGACTTCCTAGAAGCGGGTCTTGAGAACAAACTTAGCTCAACATCAGACTGCTTATATGTTTCTATAAGGTTTTATTCGTGTTTAGAAAAAAATAGTCATAAACGTACAAAATATGTCTGTACAGACCTATGAATTTGAATGAATGGTAAGGCATGTTATTGAAATTAGTTTTGTCTTTTGTGCTCGTAAAATGTGTAAGGGGACAGTACAAACACATTGACATTCAATTTTATGAAATTCGCGTACGTTTTCACTTACTTGGCTAGGTTCAAATTTTGGTCCAAAACCAAACAAAAATATAGGTCTGCGCTGACATAGTTTTCATGTTTGCCAAGGTCTAGTCAGACCTAAAAGTTA
This sequence comes from Pegoplata infirma, assembly GCA_963921195.1. NCBI lineage: Eukaryota > Metazoa > Arthropoda > Insecta > Diptera > Anthomyiidae > Pegoplata > Pegoplata infirma. The sequence continues at coordinate 64,335,981 of OY992540.1, forward strand.
TTTGAATGGTGTGGCATGCGATTGAACTTTTTTTTGAGTTTTTTGTGCTAAAAATGTGTATGCAGAACGTACAAACATATTTACACAGACTTTTAGGATTTCTGCTTATGTAAACCCCTACAAATCACAATAGGTATGCGCAGACCTAGTTGTTACGTTTGTGACTTTTTTTCCCTGATCATCCTAGGGTTAAACAATTTTTTTTTTTCTTAAAACTAACAATAAGAAAAAAAAAATAAAAAGTATTACCATTTCTTTAGGGAAAATACTAATATTTTTGATAAAAATATAGTAAAATAAAAAAAAAAACTAGCAAGAAAATATAGTAAAAGTACCAAAAAATTGTTGTATTTTACCAATAGTAAATTGCCAAAAAAAAATGTAAAAGTTTAATTTTTACAATTTTTTTTTGCTAAAGTTTGGTTGAAGTAAATTACAACACCTTTTACTAATATTTTGACTAAGCTATTTTTTGAGTGTATTATCCTAACATTTTGCCAAAATGACACTTAAATCGGTATTTTTGGTGTGGACCGTTGACGCGTTTCGCCCCATATATATCATATATCACTAGAGTGGAGGGTATAAAAATGTTGGATGATTTTACTTTGGCTTGAAGTTATGGCTTGTTTTATATGAAATAAAAATCCAAAAAATCATTTATGAAGTTTTTTTTTAAATAAATTTATTTTATTTCAATATTTCAGTAAGCATCGCTGATCATCTTCAGGGATACTGAAAATATTATTTTTTTTTTGATAAAAAGAAAAGTTTTTTACGATGAAAATAAACTGAAAATAAAAATTTTAAACAAAAAAATGTGATAAAATAAAAAACTTTTTTTATGAAAAACAAAATATGATAAAAAAAAATTGATAACACAATATTTAATTTTGACAAAAAAAAAATAATTTTAATAAAAAAAAATTTTTGTTAAAAAAAAAATCCATAAAAAAATCATCAAAAAAATAAATTTGATAAAAAAAAATAATTTAAATTCTCAAATATATGCACTCATCTTTAACGTGTATAAACAAATAATTCAGCGCTAAAATTGTAATGTGCTAAAACGAGACAAAGATAGATTAAGGAATGTTGTTGTTTCTAAGGATCGTTATAATGTATGTGTAAAATAAAAATCTTCTGTTGACGTCATACACTTAACATCTGTAATGAAATACGAACCAACTTCTGCTGTTAGTTTGTCAAGCAGAGCAATAGCCTAGATGGTAAGGTACTAGCTTTGCAAACTGATGGAAAATTTCATGAACGTGGGTTCGATTCCAATCAGAGTTAAGTCTGATGATGAAAAACATATAGAAAACACAGTCTTACAAAAATCAAACAATTTAAATCTAATGTAATTTGCTCCACTGAAGACGTAGAGGTGGCTACAGAAACCATGGTCTGGAATAAATCCACATTAAAAATAATCTTTCGAAATACAATGTTTTCTTCTTCAATCACAAACCCTTAATAACAAACAGAAATGGCATACGCCGCATCGGCGTATACAGATGGGGCCCAACAACAACAACAAAAAAATATTTTTTTTATATGTATTGGAAAACACAAATCTCACGAAAAAAACAACAACAACTTTTTTGTTGTTGTTGTTGGGCCCTGAAAAAACAGTCCTGCATACGCCATTCATACTCCGATAAAAACACTAAAATACAAAATTATTAAATAAAAGAAATATTTTGATAAAAAAATATTTTGATGAAAAAAAAATTATGAAATAAATGTTTATGAAACATAAAAAAAAAATTATGAAAAACAAATTTTCGTATTCTATACAAAGAATTAAAAAAGTTGGTCATTTTATTAGGTCTTTTTATTTTAGAAAAACCAAAATAATACAAAATCTGTAATTTTGAAGAGATACTTAAATTTTTCTAAGAACTTATTGTTTTGTTATGATAAATGATGTAAAGTGCATTTTGATGGTATTAAAGTCTTCTTTTAACATGATAATGTTTAGGCTGGTGTCTAATTTTAAAAGTTATACAGGACACCAAATTAGTTTGATTATACATATAAACTAACAACAAACAAGGGAAGTATCTCAACCCGTATGAACCGATTTGCCTGAAACTTAAAATATATGGGGCATTCCAAGCCAAATCACTCACTTTTAGACCCGACCCCTTTCGATTTATTTTATTTTTGGATATGTTTTAGTCCTTATTAAATGGAACTTGGACACCAATTTTCAGCCTTTTATACCAAGATGGTGTGGAGTAATCAATTTTTCAAAATGGCGATTTTCTCCAAAAAATTAAAAAATTTAAATTTTTAATTAATTTGACCATTAAAAAATATAGATATTTTAAAAAAAGTTGAACAATGTTTTGTTGGTATTTAAATGTAGTTTTAGAAAAAAAAAATATGAAAAAATTATTCGAAGTAATTATCACTTATTTTTTGACGTTTAAATATTAAAATCGACTTTTTGAAAAAGTCCGAAACCTTCGATTTTTTTGTAAAAAACTATAAAAATTCTACTCTAAATTACGCAACTTTTAAGCCATAATTCGAGATGTGATCACAATTATTTCTATTTTTTTTTTAATTTTTAAAATTGCACCTTTTATGTTTTGGCTCTGATTTATTTTATATGGAGCTCCAAAAAAAAAAATTGGTAGATACTGACCCTAACTTACCCTAAATATATTCATTTGGAGGTAAATATACGTCTCACAAAAATTTAGGACGATCGGACATGTGTAAGGCGTTTAGGATGGTCCTTGAAGTTTAAAAAACCGATTACAAGGAAAAATATGAATTTTTTTCTGTTTTCGCAATTTTTTTGCTATTTTAAGTTAAGTTTTAATTCAAGTGATTACAGAAGTATGATGTGGAGTAAAATGCCTTTCTAATAAGGTACTAAAAACTAAAATCGGTTGAAAATCCGCCAAGTTATTACAACTTCCCCAGGCATCTAGCGTGTGCCATACCACTTGATTAAAAAATACGAGTCCCTTTTTTTAAATTTATTGAAATTTTCTACTGTAATAACATTTTTTTATTATTCATGTTTCAGTGTAATATTTTTTTGGTTTTTCCAAATTTTAAAACAAAAAAAAAAAAATTTTTTTTAAAATAGAGATTTCAAAAGGGTGTTGAAAATGCAGGCATTTTTAGCACTAATTTAAAAAATGTTAGCAAAACACAATATGAAAAATACTTGTCATCTGATTACATTTGAACTTGAAGAATAAAAAAATGTTATTACAGAAGAAAATTTCAATGAATTTCCAAAATCGTATTATATTGCTTAATCAAGTGTTCTGCCATACGTTAGATGCCTGGGGAAGTTGTAATAACTTGGCTGATTTTCAACCGATTTCAGTCTTTGGTACCTTATTAGAGAGGCATTTTACTCCGTATTAAAGTTCTGTAACCACTTGAATTAAAACTTAACTTAAAATACCAAAAAAATTGAGAAAACAGAAAAAAATTCATTTTTTTCCTTGTAATTCGTTTTCTAAACTTCAAGGCCCATGCGGAACACCTTATCCATGTCCGATCGTTCTTAATTTTTTTGAGGCGTATTTCTGCCTCGAAATGAATATGTCTAGGGTAAGTTAGGGTCAGTATCTACCAATTTAATATTTTTGGAGCACCATATAAAATAAATCAGAGTCAAAAAATAAAAGGTGCAATTTTCAAAATTTTAAAAAAAAAATAGAACAAATTGCGATCACATCTCGAATTATGGCTTAAATTTTGCGTAATTAAGAGTATAACTTTTAGACGTTTGTAAAAAAAAAATCGAAGGTTTCGGACTTTTTCAAAAAGTCGATTTTAATTTTTAAACGTTAAAAAATAGGTGATAATTACTTCGAATAATTTTTTTAATATTTTTTTCAAAAACAACATTTAAATACCAACAAAACGTTGTCCAACTTTTTTTAAGATATCTATTGGTGTCCAAGTTACATTTAATAAGTACTAAAACATATCCAAAAATAAAATAAATCGAAAGGGGTCGGGTCTAAAAGTGAGTGATTTGGCCTGGAATGCCCCATATACTTTATGGGATCCTTGACCAATATTTCGATGTGCTACAAACGAAATGACAAACTTATATATACCGTCTATCACTAGAGTGGAGGGTATAAAAATTACATCTGTGCTCAAAACAATAACTAATCAAATCTTTTTACTTAAAGTAATATTTTCGTAGTCAACATTTTTATAAAAATTTTAGCTTTTTCGTAAAAAATTGAAAATCACTTAAAAGTGTTTTTGCACTTTAATTTGTATTCAAATAGTTTTAGGCATCTTATTAATGGTCGAATTTATTTTTTTTTATTTGTTTGTAGATGGTGTTGTTGATAGATTACTATTTGCACTTGTTTTGATATCATTACAGTTTTATTTTTGTCGTTATTTAAGTCGCATAAAATGTTGATTTTTTTTTTATAAAAATCCTTGATATCGTTCAATAAAGCATTTTTTTTTATTATTTACATGTGATTAATTTTAAAAGAGTATTCGCCATACCAAATTTTTTGGTGTTTTTGCAAAAAACCACTGTTTAACATTGACATGACATACATTTCAACAATATTTTCTCAAAAAAATATGTTATATTGTTTGTTTTCCAAACACTTCTATAAAAATGATGAATGATGATGTTTGTTTTTAACTTTCTTTTTTTTCAGGGTTAAAATCTTTCTCCTCTACATTTCAACATATTTTATTTGTTTTGTATAGAAATACAGGGCAAAGATTGAAATCACACAAAAACGAAAAAAAAATGAAAATGAAAACTTCACCCATCTGTTTGAGAAAATTAATGATTATATTTATATTACAGCATGAACGTTTATAGAAATGACCAGAAATACACATATTTTATGTAGTTTCAAGTATAAACGCAAAATGTGAATCAATTTTGGTGAGTTTGAGTTTATGTGCCCGGGTGTCAAAGTTGGTGACATTTAATTCTTTTTCTATGTTTTTTTTTTGCTTTTGTTTAATGTTGTCCAATGTTTACATTGGCATCATCAATATTCGTAAACTCATCAATTATTTAAATTTAATGTTAACAAAACTATATTTAAATAAATTAAATAAATAAATGTGGTTGGTCAAATGTGTTTTTGTGGACGTTGAAAATTTTATTAAATTAAAAAAAATATGATTTATATGTTTGATGAGCTTTAACATGATTGGTTAATGAATATTAAATTTCAATATATTAAAATTAAAATTAATTTAATGAAAATGCAAATAAGGGGGAGGTGAAATTTTTATATTGAAGTTACTACCTCTCAAATAGTCTTCATCCGCCAATCTACAGAAGTATAAGCTTTTAAGTGCTGATAAAAGAATTATAAAAAACAAGTGTTCTATAATACTAGGTGCCGTGATATAGCATCCGCGTAAATTACCCCAATTTTTGGTTTGGGGATGAGGCTCGAAATAAATTCGGTCATAATCCTTGATCTGATCTGGATGATATACGTCTGAAAGTAGAGATCAAATACAGTAAAACTACATTTACAGTTTTACATTTCGTGATCCTGTGTCCTTTTAAAAGGACTTCAATTGTTTAAAGGATACATTTTGTAAAATATTTTTAATTGTTTTAGGTTGACACTGGTGACTGCAGATGATAGAGGAGGATCTCCCCTAATTTTTTCATTTTTATATTTTGCCATATCAGGATAAAAGGATGTGAATAAAGTCATTTGAAAACTTTATCAAAATATTTTGTTGAAAAATTTGAATGATATTGAAGGACACATTTTGAATAGACGAAATTTACCTCCTTTTTCCTGCTATATAAAAATTATAAAATGGGAAAATTAGGGGAGATACTCCTCGTTCATTTGATATCACCAGTGGCATCCTAGGACAAGTAAAAATATTAAAAAAATATAAAAAATATTTTATAAAATTGAATTCTCTAAAACTTTGAAATACTTTTAAAATTAAACAGGATCACGATATGAAGAACTGTAAATGAAGTCTTACTACATTTAGTCTCTAGCCTCAAACATATATTATCCAGTTCGTGTTCAACGACTTTTTTCATTTTTGTCGGAAGGTGTAATATGATCCAATAAAAAATGGGTATTGCTCCCAGAAATTACTTGGATAACAACCGCATAACAAATAGCAATAATCCCCATTACAGGGATTATGTCGACTATACTTCATGGTCATCATCCCAAAAGTTATATGAATTGTTTTTTTTTCTTTAAAGTTTTTGTCTCAAAAGTGTTTCTGGGTATTCGGGATTACAAACTCCTTGCCTTAAACCTATCCTGTCCTCAAAATAAAACTTTTTTGGCAGCAGACCTTTATTGGCAATTCCCTTATAGAGCCGGAGTTATTAATCCATTTTGATCCACTGTTCGATTTTTCGATCAAACATTTACAAAAAAATATTTATGTACGAAAAGGTGGATTTTCAGGTAATTTTTTATTATGAAAGTTAAATCTCATCTTTCCGCAAATGAAAAAAAAAATATTCCCCTTTGACCACCACAATTCATATGTGCAAGAAATGCAATGTGCATAAGAATGGAAATTGTTTTAAGCAAAAATGTTTAATCATTTTTTATTTTCGGCTTCTGTTTTATCAAATTCCTCTAAATCAAATCATTTTTAAAATATTAATTTTGAAAATAATGAAAAAAATTAATAAAATACCAAATAAATCCAAATATTAAAATTGCTTAAAAAGTTGAAATACAGGCTTTTATTGGGATAATGGAACATTGAAAAAAAAATTTATAAGATTTTTGAGATCAGGTTGTTCTTATACCCATAAAATGTACCTTTTCCAAAAAAAAATAATATTACAAAATGAGTTAACTGTGCAAATTTTGTTTATCTCCAAAGTTTTTCTGCGTAGTTGGCATTCGGCCGAAACTTCAGTAGCCTCTGTAAAGTCTTTCAAAAGTTAGCGTTTTTTCTACGGACAGACAGACAGACGGACGGACGGACGGACATCGCTAGATCGACTTAAAATCGATCGAGGATCATGAATATGAGGCATTCCACACAAAATGTTCAGCAAAAAAAAAGTGATGTCGTGTCAATATGAAATCAATTGCAGAGTATTCGCCCTTAGGTCACTATTAAATAACAAAAATAAAATTTCAGTTTTTTCAAAAAGTGGGCCTTGGAGGCATGGTCAAAAATTGAAAATTTCAGAATTTTTTGCCTAAGTATCTTTATTTCAATATTTATGCCAATGAAATGAAACACAGTGATGTCTTTAAAATAAAAGTTTTTTATAGATTTTTGTATGGGCTATCGATTAAAAAAATAAAAATTGGAAAATTTTCAGAAGAAGTTCTGAATATTTTAAATTTAAATTTAAACTTTATTTATCAAAAAACATGCCACAATTTTATTTCTTTTTTAAATGTGCGAATGAGTAATATTAACTCTTAAAAAAACATTTAAAATAGAGATGTTTTCGTGGGTGAGTTTTTTTGACGATCACGCACGCTCACGAAGAAAAAGTTTTAATCACGCACGATTTTTCATTTTCCTCACGTTCACGTACGCTCACGTGAGCTGAAAAAAAATGTTGTCACGTGCACGATACTCACGTGAGCGTGACTGAGCGTGAGAAAAATAAATGAGCATGCGTGATTAAAATAATTTCCTTCGTGAGAGAGCGTGATGGTAAAAAAAACAACTTACCCACGATCACATCTCTATTTTAAATGTTTTTAAGAGTTAATATTACTCATTCGCATACGTAATATACCCCATTATTGTAAATTATAAGCATAGTGCAATGTTCAACATTTTTTTTCTCGAAAACAAGGAAAAATGCATCTATGAAAATTTCAGAACACATAGATATACAACTTTACTAATTTTTGAACATTTAAAAAATAAATAAAATTGTGGCATGTTTTTTGATAAATAAAGTTTAAATTTAAATTTAAAATATTCAGAACTTCTTCTGAAAATTTTCCAATTTTTATTTTTTTAATCGATAGCCCATACAAAAATCAATAAAAAACTTTTATTTTAAAGACATCACTGTGTTTCATTTCATTGGCATAAATATTGAAATAAAGATACTTAGACAAAAAATGCTGAAATTTTCAATTTTTGACCATGCCTCCAAAGCCCACTTTTTGAGAAATCTTAAATTTTATTTTTGTTATTTAATAGTGTCCTAAAGGCGAATACTTTGCAAATGATATCCTATTAAAACCACCATGGTTTTTCTGTAGTGGAACAGTTGGTGTGGAATGACTCATATATGAACATTTCCATTTAACTTTTGATTTTAAGGTTTAAAAAATATTAAATTTTTTTTTTGAAGTCATATAAAAATAGTTTAGTACACGTATAAACATGCATTTAGTAAGAGGGTATTTTACTTGCAATTAAGTCTTGCAACTTTTTTTTGTAGGCAAACGGGGGTGAGAAGCATAGAAGAAGGAAAACAGAATTTGTGATTTTTTTTCTACCCCGTTTTCTTTTCACCCCCGTTTGCCTACAAAAAAAAAGTTGCAAGACTTTATTGCAAGCAAAAAAAGGCTGTGTATAAATACCGTCCAAGTTCAAATCCGTTCACGTAAAGAACTTTCAGATGACGGCGCAAAAGTTATGGCGGTTTAAAAATTTTATCTGAAAACCAAAAATCCGAAAATTACAATTATTATTTGAATTTAACAAAATGAACGTGAATAAATGTTTCATACTATCCCCAACACAAATTGGTTACATTATATACATTAACGTGGATTTATAAAGAGATTTTCCCGTTAAAAGTTAGTTTTTAAAAGTTGTTATTTTTATGATTGTTATGCAATTTACGCAAAATCTAAAGATGATGGACCAAATTAAAGGCCATATTCGTGTTTAGCACCCTCAAATAAGTTAAGAAACTTGTGCATTATGTTAAATTGTGAATTTTTAAAAGTGATGCAGTTTCTGAATAATGAAATTTTGAGAGAAATTTTGATCATTAAGTCCACAATCTTTAAAATTTTTGAATGCCGTTTTTTTCATACAAATTTGGCAAGAAAACACGCTCGACCGAAAACCGCTTGAATAAAATCAAATTTGTGTCGGTTTCTCTCTCTCTCTTTTAATTTTTGATATTAAAATGTTGCCACATTTTTATAATTATTTCGATTATTTTCGATAAAGTAAACAAAAAAATGTGATCTCTAACAAAAAAAATATTAAAAATTATTAAAAATTCTAAAAAAACACAAAAAAAACTAATCAATATGAAAAAATCACATTTTAAAATAAAAAAAAAAACAATAAAATCAAATAAAAATATGTGGAAAAAGTGAAAAAATACTGTAAATATCAACGTATGACGTAATTTCCCGCTGCCGCTTTTGTTTTGCGCCTATACTCTCTCATGACCGAAACCGTCAACCGCTCCGACATTGTTGTGCGGGGACTCTTAAATGGAAATGTCCATGTATACTTTATGGGGTCCTAGACCAATATTTCGATGTGTTACAAACGGAATGACAAACTTATATATACCCTTTATCACTAGAGTGGAGGGTATAAAAATAAGAGATTGAAAAAAAATATAAAAACTAGTAGTATTAAATTTTTATTTATGTAGTTACTTATTCAAATTTCGTTTTAAATTTTTGAGTAAATTTTTATTTGTGTCCATTAAAAAATTACTCAATTTTTTTTTTAATTTAAGCAAGTGCTTACTTAAACAGTTTTCAACCATGTTTTTTTTCAGCGTGTATCATATTATCCTCTTAAAATCTTAAAAAAGAATTCTTAGAATTTTTTACTTTGACATCTTTATTAAAATTATTTACAATAATTTCAATATTACATTTGAAATTATGACCCAATTACTTATTATTTACACATCATTTACACATAGTAATCATCTACACACAGTAATTTACTCTTTATATAATTGATTTGTTATTTATATGTAATTAAGAAGAAACAAACAAATAAATAAACAAAATTGTATGTTTATAATGTCAAAATCATAAATACCAACATACCATACAACATCTTTTTACAACATTGAACATAAATGATTGCCAATAATATTTCATATGCACGCACAAGAAATTCATTACAAAAAAAGAAAAATCCAATTTCTGCAGTTAAAATAAATGAGTAAAACACTTAAATATTATTGGCTAGATTGTGTGGTTGTAGCGGTTTTCTGAAATGTAATGACAATTTAGCTATTATTTTTTTTGTTTGTGCTAATCGGGTTTTGGCTTGTAAACTTTAATGCATCTCAAAAAACATGATACACAACTTTGAGGAGGAGTAGAAATAGTACATTTATTGTTTTAATGGTCCTCTGTTGATCCAATTTATCGATCTAGCGTTTAAGAAGTTACGAAAAAAACAGTGATAGATTTTATTTCGAATATGGATCATTAGACTGGCATTTTTCTGTATAGCAAAATTTTTCTTCTCCGATTTTCAAAGTCCGGGCATTTTTTTATTCTACTAGGCCTAAACCTCATGTGGTACCAATTTGAGGCCAATCGAATTAAAATAACCCGTGGCGCCGGAGGTCAAAGTTTTGGATTTTTGAAAAATTAAAAAAAATATATATCTTTTGACAGATCATATTAGTTAATTTTGATGTGCTGAGCACGAATATCAAAAATTAAAATCGGTCGAACAGTTTTCGAGATATCTCTATTTGAAATTTGCAAAAAATGGCGGGATTTTCCTACGTTCAAGAAATTTTTTAATTTTGTAGAGCTTGAGACAATCTTTCATTTAAAACTAATTTGAGCCAAATTCGATCATTTTAACCCGTGGTGCCCTTAGATTAAAGTTTTGGCAGTAGGGTAATTAGTCTTTTTGTCTTTTTATACCCTCCACTTTAGTGATAGAGGGGATATATAAGTTTGTCATTCCGTTTATAACACCTTGAAATATTAGTTTAGGACCCCATTAAGTATACATATTCATGATCTTCGATCGATTCTAAGACGATCTAGCGATGTCCGTCCCTCCGTCCGTCCGTCTGTCTGTTGAAAACACGCTAACTTTTGAAAGACTTTACGGAGGCTCCTGAAGTTTACCATATATGTTGGGCATTTACCTGGTCAGGTTGGTATTGCAATCCAGCGAAATCGGTCCAGTGGTTCAATAGTTATGAGCAAAAGGCAAGGGTTTTTCGTGAATTCATAAAAGATAAAAAACACGCTTGCGTTCGAAAGGCAATTCTGAGGATACTGAAGCTTGGCAGTATCCTCAGGATTGCCTTGCCTGGCCTGGTTCGTATTGAATTTCAGCCAAATCAGTCAAATGGTTCAAAAGTTATTAGCAAAACCGTGCATATCAGATTAGGTTCACCTGAAAACTCGTTAAACATGTTTTAAAAACATTGTTAAGTCACAAAAATATTTTATAATGTATTTCTGTCACTCAAAAATATGTTTAAACTAAAAAAAAAAATACACTCGGAAAAAATGTTACACTCAAAAAAAATTTAACACTCAAAAAAAAATTTAGTAAATAATTTTTTTTCAAAAATTATTTAAAAAAAAAATTTTTTACACAAAATCAAATATTTTTGATCAAAAGTTCTATTTTTTTTTCACGTTAGAAAATTTATCATCACTTAAAAAGGATATTCATAGATTCGGCCAAGTCGAATTTAACTTTTCTACTTGTTTTGGTTTGTTATCATCAAACATTTCGATTGCTGCATCTTACTCATTGGCCAATTTTCTTTCTATATTCAATAGCCGCTTTTTCTGTTCGAAAAAGGTAGACATCACTTCTCTACAAGAAAGTAGGAAACTAGTAAAGAAAACCTTTATAATGCATAAAGCAAAAATCAATTTCATGGTACATTATTAACCATTCAGTCAAAAGAAATATATAAAAAAATATCTTGAAATATAGAGAAAAAGTGGAAGCACAAAAAAATGAAGGGATATAAAAAGAAAAATCATTAAATTAAACTACTGGCAAAAAGTCATAATCATTATTAGTTATGAGCAACAATAATGTATTGTACATTATTTTTAATATTTCCCAAACAAACGTACATTTATTACAAATACATATATGCCAACTCTCCAGCCATATATTTATGCGACAAGGAAAACATATGAGGCCTATCAATAAAAAAACAGCATGAACAAAAAAAAGAAAAAGGTTTTTCATAATAACAAGCAAACATTGACTTTTAGCAAAAGAATTCTTACACTCTAAATATTTTGTAGGCAAAACCAAATGAAAAACACTAAAACAAGTGATAAAACAATTGAAAACCATCCCAGTAATTATTCATTTGTTTTAACAAACATCAACATTTATTTTTTACTGTTAATAAAATTTTCCAAAGTAAATAACATTGAACATTAAAAATAACGTAACTTTCATTTTTTTACCAAAAAATTCGAAAAAAATAACCTACGAAAACATTGAAAATTTATGATTGTTATGTTATTTTTACCAACAAATTAAAAAAAATTACATACGAAAACATTAAAAATTAATGATTTCGTAGGTTATTTTTGCAATTTTTCTATTGAGTTATTTTTTTTTTTTTAATTTTTAAATAAAATTTTGGGGAATCGATCCCCTCGTGCCAAAATCAATTGATACAAACATGGTTTTATAATTATATAAGTAATTTTTTGAATTTTTTTTTCTACAAAAAAAAAATCACACAAGTAGGTAAAAGCTAATGATTTCTCTTTAATATATGCCAAAAAGTAAAAAAAAACGTACAAAAATCATTAAAAATTAATGAAAAATCACTTATATTTACTTACAGAACAAAAATAAATGATTTTCAAAATTTTTACATTTTTGGAATGCTATGCTTCCAAAGAATATACATAATAAATATCAAATTAATAGGATTATCGTAGTGGCTTTGCTAAACTACTACTCGAAAAAGATCGGCGAGTTTTCATACAAATGTATGAAAATCCGCCCTCCTTTAAACTTTAATATCAAATTATGAGAATATTTTCAAAAAAACATGTCATTATTTTTTACCAATTATGATCGCATATACGATTAGAATACTTCCTCGAAATTTCAACTCATTTCTACAAAAAATGTGGCATTGGCGATCTACTACTCGAAAAAGATCGGACGCTTTCCATACAAATTTATGAAAATCAGTAGAATTTAGTTCTTTGAGTAGTAAAACACACAGTTTTATCTTTGAACTCCTGTAAAACAAAAACTATTATACCGATTTTTAAAGTTTTTACATTTTTGAAATGGTATGGTTTCAAAGAATTAAAATAATAAATATCACATTAATAGGATTATCGTAGTGGCTTTGCCACACTACTACTCGAAAAAGATCGGCGAGTTTCTATACAAATGTATGAAAATCCGACCGCCTTTGAACTTTAATCGCAATTTGTAAAAAAAAATCAAAATAACATTAAATTATTTTTTGTCAATTATGATCGCATATATGATAAGAATACTTCCTAAAAATTTCAACTCATTTTTACCAAAAATGTGTCATTGGCGAACTACTACTCGAAAAAGATCGGCTCATTTCCATACAACTGTATTAAAATCAGCCTACTTTTGAACTTTGACGTCACTTTATGAAAATGTTTTCAAGAAAACATAACGTTATTTTTTGCCAATTATGATCGTATATATGATGAGAATTCCTCCACAAAATTTTAATTCATTTCTACAAGAAATGTGGCATTGGCGAACTACTACTCGAAAAAGATCGGCCGCTTTCCATAATAACACTGTGCTACAAAAGACCAAAAATAATTTATGCAGGGGTTCTCATATGATAATTCGGGTTGGTTGGAGTCCATAGAGTACTGATATACTCATAGTTTTTCTGGATCACTTCGTTAAGTACGTTTTTTATTGGCAAATGTTTTGAAAAACGGAAATTCTTAAATTACAATTTTAAAAAATTATTACTTTGTTAGTTTGCAACCGATTTTCGATTTTATGGATTTGTTTTAAAGGTATAGGTCTTACCTTTCAAACAAAACAAAAATATTAAAAATCGATCAAGAATTGGCTGAGCTACGATCGCTTAAGTAAAAAAAAAACGTATTTTTTGAAAAATTTGTCATATTCTTTACACTCTAAGTTGAAAGTGCATCATTAAACAATTTTTTTGAATTTTTTGTAAAAAAGTATAGTAAAGTAGCTTTCCAAAACACCAAAAAACATAACAATCGGTTTAAAAATGAATGAGTTATGCTAAGTTTTGTGATAGGGCATTTTTAAATTTTTTCAGAAACGCTTGTAATTCAAGCATTATTCATAAATCTTGTTACTAGTAGTAATTTTATGCGCATATGCATATAAACTAGAGATGGGAACGTAATTAGATTTGTGCGTGATTCACACATGATCAGAAGTGAGCGTGATTGAAAATTAATTTTACTCATGTGGTTGTTAGTGAGTGTCAGTGTGAGTGGAATAAAAAAATGGGCGTGTCAGTTACTTCCAAATCCTATTTATAATTTTTTGGGTTTGTTTAAAAAATATCAGTGTTACTTCTTAAACAAAAAAATATTGTGAATCGGTTGAAAACTGGCTAAGGTGCGCTTGTTTAAGTAAAAAGCCTTTTTTGAAGAGTTATACCTGCAACATTTTTATGACAAAAAACATTTGACATTTTTGAAACGAAATTGGTAAAATTGTGGGATCATTTGATGGAAATTTTACCTGTTTATAAATATACGTATGAGGCATTCCACACCAAATGTTCAGCGAAAAAAAACACATATGAACCGTAAATTTTTAAATGGGTTGTATGGATAGCCATGTGAGGCATTCCACACCAACTGTTCCACTACAGAAAAACCATAGTGTTTTCAATGGGATATCATTTGCAAAGTATTCGCTCTTAGGGTACTAATAAATAACAAAAATAAAATTTAAGTTTTTTTCAAAAAGTGGGCCTTGTAGGCGTGGTCAAATATTAAAAATATCAAACTTTTTTGCCTGAGTATTTATTCACGATCACGCACGCTAATGAAAGAAAAAAAATATTCAAGCACGATATTTTATTTTACTCACGCTCACGTGAACATCGTGACCGTAACTTATTTTTTTCTACTCACGTGGGCGTGAATGAGCGTGAACAAAATAAAATATCGTGCGTGACTTTATTTTTTCTTTCATAAGCGTGCGTAATCGTTATTAAAAACTCACTCACGCTACCATCGCCTCTTAAAATATTTTTTAAGTATTGATATTACTCATACGCACACGTTTTAAATACCATTATTGTATAAAATAAGCGTGTTGCAATTTTTGAATTTTGATTTTTCGAAAACAAGGCAAAACACATCTCTAAAAATTTCAGATCAGATAGAAAATTCCTTTAACTTTTTTTAAAAAAATAAAAAACAAATAAAATTGCGGCATGTTTTTTGATAAATAAAGTTTAAGTTTAAATTTAAAAAATTCAGAACTTCTTCTGAAAATGTTCCAATTTTTATTTTTTTTTAATTGATAGCCCATTCAAAAATCTATAAACTGCTTTTGTCTTTAAGACTTTACTGTGTTTCATTTAATTTGCATAAATATTGAAGTAAAGATGCTCAGGCAAAAAAGTTAGATATTTTCAATTTTTGACCACGCCTACAAGGCCCACTTTTTGAAAAAACTTAAATTTTATTTTTGTTATTCAATAGTACCCTAAGAGCGAATACTTTGAAAATGATTTCATATTGACACGACACAACTATTTTTTTTGCTGAACATTTGGTGTGGAATGCCTCATATATGGAGCTAAGAAAATTACGTTTTTGGTTGTTCAATTTTTCAAAAACTGGGCTTAGGAGGCGTGGTCAAATATTGGAAAAATGGTCAAGTTTGTGTCAAGTTGCCTTGTTTAAATATATATCAAATAAAAACGAAATGCACCAAAATCTCAAAAATTTACATTCTTGTATAGTTTTGTATCGGCTATCGATTAAAATTTTTTTTGTAATTTTTTTTTTAAAGATTAGATGTTTGTCTAGCAAGATTTTTTTAAAAATTAAGAAAATCTATAAAAAAAAATTAAGAAGAAAAAAAAGTAATTTTTCTGATTTTCAAAATAAATTTTTAAAATTTAAAATAGTTTTTGAAAAAAATTAATTTCAATTTGTGTTTTTGCTAATTTATGCCAAAATATGCAATAATATGCACTTAAAAGTTCGAAATATGCACAATATATGCATTTAAAATCAAAATATGCAAAAATATGTATTTTCACCAAAAAAATAAAAAACTTTTTTACCCGGGCCTATTGAAAAAATTTTGGTACACAATTTTTTTCTCACTGAACATTTGGTGTGGAATGCCTCACATGTATATTTATAAACAGGTAAAATTTCCATCAAATGATCCCACAATTTTAGCAATTTCGTTTTAAAAAACATGTTTGCAAGCGCACAGCTTTTTCTGTCATAAAAATGTTGCAGGTATAACTCTTCAAAAAAGGTTTTTTACTTAAACAAGCGCACCTTAGCCTGTTTTTAACCTATTCTCAATATTTTTTTGTTTAAGAAGTTACACTGATATTTTTTAAACAAACCCAAAAAATTATAAATAGGATTTGGAAGTAACTGACACGCCCATTTTTTTATTCCTCTCACACTGACACTCACTAACAACCACGTGAGTAAAATTAATTTTCAATCACGCTCACTTCTGATCATGTGTGAATCACGAACAAATCTAATTACGTTCCCATCTCTAGTTTATATGCATATGCGCATAAAATTACTACTTGTAACAAGATTTATGAATAATGCTTGAATTACAAGCGTTTCTGAAAAAAATTAAAAATGTCCTATCACAAAACTTAGCATAACTCATTCATTTTTTAACCGATTGTTATGTTTTTTAGTGTTTTGGAAAGCCACTTTACTATACTTTTTTAAAAAATATTCAAAAAAATTGTTTAATGATTCACTTTCAACTTAGAGTGTAAAGAATATGAGAAATTTTTCAAAAAATTCGTTTTTTTTTTACTTAAGCGATCGTAGCTCAGCCAATTCTTGATCGAATTTTAATATTTTTGTTTTGTTTGAAAGGTAAGACCTATACCTTTAAAACAAATCCATAAAATCGAAAATCGGTTGCAAACTAACAAAGTAATAATTTTTTAAAATTGTAATTTAAGAATTTCCGTTTTTCAACACATTTGCCAATAAAAAACGTACTTAACGAAGTGATCCAGAAAAACTATGAGTATATCAGTACTCTATGGACTCCAACCAACCCGAATTTTTATATGAGAACCCCTGCATATTTTTGGTGTAGCACAGTGTAATGTATGAAAATCTGCCCTTATTCCAATTTAAATGTTAAATTATGAAAATATTTTAAAAAAACCATGCATTATTTTTTACCAATTATGATCACATATACGATAAGAATACTTCCTTGAAATTTCAACTCATTTCTACCAAAAATTTGGCATTGGCGAACTACTACTCGAAACAGATAAGCCGCTTTTTATACAAATGTTTGAAAACCAGCACTTGTTTGAAGTTAAATTTCATTTGTGAAAATCTTTTTAGACCACTAAATTTATTTTTTTACATATTATAATTGCAATGATAATATCACTTCTTAAATGATTATTTTAATTTTGACATAATTTACCTGTTGTGAATTTTTTAACCCAAATTGTTTTATTACCTAAAATTTCCCATTTATAATGTACCGTACATTTTTATACCCTCCAACTACAGTATGGGGGTATACTCACTTTGTCATTCCGTGTGTAACGCATCGAAATATCGGTGTAGGACCCCATAAAGTATATATATTATTGATCAGTGATCGATTCTAAGACATTATAGCGATGTCCGTCTGTCCGTCCGTCCGTCTGTCCGTCCGTCCGTCTGTGGAAGACACGATACAGTCCAAAATAAAAGTGGTAGACTCCTGAAATTTGGCACATATGTGTCTCATGTTCATAGGCTGGTTAAGTTCGGAGACGGGCAAAATCGGACCAGGGGGGAAAAAGTTCCCCCTTGAAGAACTAAACAAACCTCTGAAAAATACCATATTTTTACATGATTTTTTGTTTTTTTGTTTAACAAATCCAACATTTTAATGCTACAAGAAGTTCAAGGTCCTGCATTTGGACCCACAGAATTAGAAAAAATCGTTTTACGGTCCGCCCCCCCCCCCCTTTTATGGGCGTGGAATAATTTTTTTTATATAATGATAAATTTGTATTTCTTTAGTGCAAAAAGCATAAGAATTATTTTTTTAATCCTTATTCGAGAGGAATTGTGCCCCCAATTACCACTACCGACCCCCCCCCCCCCCCAAAAAAAAGAAGACGCCCCTGCAATTTTTTTTTTTAAGTTTTTTTTTTAGTTATTTGCATGTTGGAGGGTATCAAAGATTCGGCACAGCCGAATTTAACACTCTTACTTGTTTTTTTTTCATATTACCTTTTAGTGCAATATTTATAGGCAGTGTTTTAAAAAAGGCACAGCTAAAGATTTTACAACCTAATAAATGAACACGTGGTCTCAGCAAATTTTACTGCCATGGATTTTCCAAATATTTGTTTATGACTCCTTTCATAAAAAAACAATTATCTTTAACATGTTTACGTAATTTATTTCAATTTTTTTTGTTTAATTTTTACTGAAGTTATCTAGTCTATGAATGGAAAGCGGCCGATCTTTTTCGAGTAGTAGGTCGACAAGCCACATTTTTGGTAGAAATTAATTAAAATTTTGAGAAAGTATTCTTATCATTTATGCGATCATATTTGGCAAAAAAATAACTTTATGTTTTCGTGAAAACATTTTTACAAATTGACATTAAAGTTCAAAAGAGGGCATATTTTCATACATTTGTATGAAAATGGGCCGATCTTTTTCGAGTAGTAGTTCGCCAATACCACATTTTTGGTAGAAATGAGTTGAAATTTCGATGAAGTATTCTTATCATATATGCGATCATAATTGGTAAAAAATTATTTCCTCTTTTCTTGAAAATTTTGTCACAATTTGACATTAAAGTTCATAGGAGGTCGGATTTTCATACATTTGTATAGAAACTCGCCGATCTTTTTCGAGTAGTAGCGTGGCAAAGCCACTATGATAATCCTATTAACTTGATATTTATCATGTTTATTCTTTGGAACCATACCATTTCAAAAATTTAAAAATTGTAAAAATCGGTATAATAGTTTTTGTTTTACAGGAGCTCAAAGATAAAAACTGTGTGTTTTACTACTCAAAGAAATAAATTCTACTGATTTTCATAAATTTGTATGGAAAGCGTCCGATCTTTTTCGAGTAGTAGATCGCCAATGCCACATTTTTTGTAGAAATGAGTTGAAATTTCGAGGAAGTATTCTTATCGTATATGCGATCATAATTGGTAAAAAATAATGACATGTTTTTTTGAAAATATTCTCATAATTTGATATTAAAGTTTAAAGGAGGGCGGATTTTCATACATTTGTATGAAAACTCGCCGATCTTTTTCGAGTAGTAGTTTAGCAAAGCCACTACGATAATCCTATTAATTTGATATTTATTATGTATATTCTTTGGAAGCATAGCATTCCAAAAATGTAAAAATTTTGAAAATAGCTATGATAGTTTTACAGGAGTTTAAATATAAAAAAATGTGTGTTTTACTACTCGAGCTACTCGAGTAGCTCGAGCTACTCGAGCTGCTCGAGTAATTGACGAGCTACTCGAGCTGCTTGAGTAACGAGCTACTCGATTACTCGAGCTACTCGAGTAAAAGCGTAGGCTCTGAAATAAACTACAAACAGTTAATGACAATGACATAATTTTCGGAGTGTAAATATTATGGAAATGGAAATTTTTACAGATATTTTTTTTTTGGAAATAATTTTTGCTTTAGTCTTTTACATAACATTTTATTCTTACAAAAATGATCGATGTTCAAGTTAAAAATGTTCTTCTCTGTTGAGTTTTTAAGGGTTTTTATATAAAAAAGAGTGTAATATTTAGCTTCCCTGAATCTTAGGCACCCTCCGCAGCACTAAGGAATTTTATGGACTTGTTTACATTTTACTGATTTTGTTTTGTCTAACGACTGAAAAAAGAGAAAACAAGAATTACTTTTTTCATTTTCTTAAAACCAAAAAGGTTTGTAATTTAGATTTGTAACTCGGATTATAATTCACTTGCTGGTGAATAACTGTTTTTTTAACCAGCTGGTGAATAAAATGTAACTTTACTATTTTTTGCCAACTTTTTTTTTTTCATCAACATTTTTTTTTTCTTAAAAATTTTTAAATTATATTATTGGTTAAAATTTTTTTTTTTATACAAATTTTTTTTTTAATAATTTTTTTTTCATCCAAAATTTAATACCCTCCAACCACAGTATGGGGGTATAATCACTTTGTTATTCTGCTTGTAACGCATTGAAATATAGGTCTAGGATCGATATTTCGATATGTCTTAATATCGATAAGTGATCGATTTTTAGAAATTTTAGCGATGTCCGTCTGTCCGACTGTGGAACACACGATGCAGTACAAAGTAATAACGGTAAACTTCTGAAGTTTGTCATGAATACGAGTATGGTCTTGGGGTAGTTTAGTTTAAAAATGGGAAAAATCAGATTTGGGTAAAAAAAAGTATCCCCTAACCTCTAAAAAAACTAAATTTTTCTTATGTTGTTTATAATTTTGCTAAGCAAATAAAATATTTTTATGTCAGAAGAAACTCAAAGTTCTGCAATTGGGTCCAGAAAACTAGAAAATGTCATTTATTTGGTCCTTAGTGCAAATGAATAAAAAAATAATTTCAATAATGATATAATATAGTGAAAAAAATAATTCAATAATGATATAATATAGTGAAAAATGAAATGTACGATGATGGATGGTACAAAAGTTAAACCATTCTCACTTGTTTTTCATTAAAACCTTTTTTTTAAGTAAATTATTTTTTTCGTCAAAAACTCCTTTTTTTATCAAAATTTTTTTTTTTTTGTAATTGTTTTCCTAAAATTTTTCTTATCATTTTTTTCTTGAATTTTATTTTTTTTTTTACTTTTTTTACTATTATTAAAATCTTTCATTTTCATCAAAATGTTTTTTTTTTACCCTCTAACTACTCAATTTGTCATTTCGGAAGTAAGGCCTCAAACTATAGGTCGGAGACCCCATAAAATTATATAAATTATTGATCACTGATAGATTACATGACATTCTTTGAATGTCCGTTAACCCGTCTGTATAAACCACGATGCAGTCCAAACCAAAAGAGATAGACTCCTGGAGTTTGGCACGAATATGTCTTATATTACTAGAAAGGTTTAGTTCGTAAAAGGTCAAAATCGGATCAGGGCGAAAAAGTTCACCTTTGAAGAACTAAAACAACACCAAAAATCATAATTTTTTTGCATGTTTTTATACCCTCCACTCTAGTGAAAGAGGGTATATATAAGTTTGTCATTCCGTTTGTAACACATCGAAATATTGGTCTAGGACCCCATAAAGTATATAATATATTCATGATCCTCGATCGATTTTAATTCGATCTAGCGATGCCCGTCCGTCCGTCTGTCTGTCTGTCCGTCCGTAGAAAACATGCAAACTTTTGAAAGACTTTACAGAGGCTACTGAAGTTTGGCATATATGTTGGTCATTTACCTGGTCAGGTCGGTTTTGCAATCCAGCCAAATCGGTCAAGTGGTTCAAAAGTTATAAGCAAAATATTAAATTTCGGCAAGGGTGCTTCGCGAATTTACGAGATAAAAAACACGATAACTTTTAAAAGACAATAATGAGACTGCTGAAGCTTAACACATATCTTTGCCGTTCCCTATGCCTTTTTGGTACTAAATTTTAGCTTAATCGGTCCAGTGGTCCAAATGTCCCTGCACCGGGACCGGGACAAAAGTCCCTGGTCCCTGGACCGGGACAATCTGATATTCAGATTGGTTTCATCTTAAATGCCAAGTTTTAAAAGCGTTGGTGGTAACTTAACAATGCTTTTCAAACTTGTTTAGTTTTAAAGCAATGCTTTTTAAACTTCCCGAGTAAAAAAGTTTATATATAATTATATATGATTTGATAAAATTATATATAATTATATATATTTGATAAAATTAGATAAAATTATATATAATTTGATAAAATTATATATAATTATATCCGAATTTTTTTTTATAAAATTTTATAAAATTATATCAAATTATATATAATTTGATAAACGTTTATAAAATTATATAAAATTTGATAAAATTTTATATAAAAAAAAATTCGGATCTAATTTCATATAATTTTATCAAATTATATATAATTTTATATAATTTGATCAAATTTTTTGAAAACAAAAAATTCTTTATATAATTTTATATAATTATATATAATTTTATCAAATTTTATATAATTATATAAAATTATATAAAAAACTTTTTTACTCGGGTTGTTTAGTTTTAAAAGCATTGTTAACTTAAAAATTACACTCAAAAAATATTTTACACTCGAAAAAATTTTACACTCGAAAAAATTTTATACCCGAGTAAAAATAATTTAATATGATCTTATATACTTTTATATAGTCATATTATTTCATATATGATCATGTGTGACACTATGTATTGCAAGATAAGTTTATATAATAAATTTTGATGTGGAATTTTTTTAAGATATCGCCATACATAACTATATGTTGTAACATCTGGCCCCATGCATCATTTTAAATAAGTGTTTTATATAAAATTTTATATGCCTCCATTATTTTTAAATTTTTTTAAGTTTTTTCCAAGAATATATTTTTATCGCAAATATTTTCAAAGTGTTTTATATAAAATTTCATATGACTTCATATTTTTTTATTTTTCTAAGATTTTTCCTCCAAGCACCACTATTTTCCTCCAAGCACGAATATTTTCTAAGTGTTTTATAGCACCACTTTTTTATCACGAATATTTTCTAAGTGTTTTATATAAAATTTTATATGACTCCATCTTTTAAATTTTTTCTAAGTTTTTTTCAAGGAACATTTTTTTTATCGCAAATATTTTCTAAGTGTTTTATATAAAATTTTATATGACTCCATTTTTTTTAAATTTTCTAAGTTTTTCCAAGGACAATTTTTTTTGAAAATATTTTTTAAGTGTTTAATATAAAATTTAACATGACTTCATTTTTTGAAATTTTTCTAAGTTTTTTTTCAAGAACAACTAATTTTTATTATTTTAGTTTTTCAACTTTTTATTAAAAACTTAAAAAAACATCCGATTTATAAAATTGTATAAATTTTAATATAATTGGATATAATTTTATATCATTGGATTAGACCAAAACTCGTATCAAAGTCGATATAAAGTTATATAAACTGATATTATTAGATATTATTCGATCAAATCTTATGAAACCATTTTTTGTATAAGATTATATCAAAATAGACACGAACCCATATTAAATTATATATTGTGTCATATCAATTTTTTTACTCGGGTACTCAAAAAAAAAATATTTTTATACCCTCCACTCTAGTGATCTAGATATATAAGTTTGTCATTCCGTTTGTAACACCTCGAAATATTGGTCTAGGACCCCATAAAGTATATATATTTATGATCCTCGATCGATTTTAAGTCGATCTAGCGATGTCCGTCCGTCCGTCCGTCTGTCTGTCTGTCCGTCCGTAAAAAACACGCTAACTTTTGAAAGACTTTTCAGAGGCTACTGAAGTTTGTCATATATGTTTGTCATTTACCTGGTCAGGTTGGTATTGCAATCCAGCCAAATCGGTCCAGTGGTTCAAAAGTTATGAGCAAAAGAGTAAATTTCGTCAAGGGTGTTTCGCGAATTTACGAGATAAAATACACGATAACTTTCGAAAGACAAAAATTAGACTACTGATGCTTGGCATGTATCATTGCAGTTCCCCGGGTCTGTTTGCTATTAAATTTCAGCTCAATCGGTCCAGTGGTTCAAAAGTTATAAGCAAAACCCTGAATTTCAGATTAGTTTCATCTAAAATGCCACGTGTTTTAACAAGTTTTAAAAGCATTGGTGGTAACTAAACAATGCTTTTTAAACTTGTTTAATTTTAAAGCAATGCTTTTTAAACTTGTTTAGTTTTAAAAACATTGGTAACTTAAAAATTACACTCGAAAAAATTTCACACTCAATAAAAATTTTACACTCAAAAAAAATTTTACACTCAAAAAAAAATTAGTTTTTTTTTTACAAAAATGACAATATTTTGTGTACATACGTACGTGCATTCACTCAGAAATATTTTAACAGTAAAAAAACACTACACTTGAAAAAAATTTTACACTCAAAAAAAAATTTGTAATTTTTTTTTTTTTTTTTTAATGACAAAAAAGAGTTTTTTACTCAAAATAAAATATTTTTAATCAAAATTGTTAAGTTTTTCACGTTAAAAAATGTACTACCCCTTAAAAAAAATGCATTGTCAAATGAAACACTTTTATGCCTTATGAAATTTATCAACCGATCAAAGTTCCGATTAAAAAAACGAAAAAAATAATATGTCTTGCTATACATCATATTTAATAATTTTGATACGCTGACCATGAACATCAACAAATGGTTTTAAATCAGTCGAGCGACTTTCGAGATACTGATATAAGAAATTTTCGTATTTTTTTTTAATTTCTTTAACGTAGAAAAACACGACAAGGAAAAAAAATTCAAATAGCGATATCTGGAAACCCATTCAATCGATTTAAATTGTTTTAATATTCTTGTTCAGCGAATCAAAACAAAAAAATATGGTATATCGCAAGATTTTTATTTATTTTATTTTTATTGTTTACTTTTAAAATATTCATAAATTTGATCCCTGGCCGCCACGAGTTAATTTAATTTGATTGGCCTCAAATTTGTACAACATAATTTTTAGGCCTAGGTGAATAAAAATTTGCAAGTAATTACATTCAAAATCGTAAGAAAATTTGGTTGCCTTATAAAAAATGTCGGCCTAACGTTACATATTTAATAACAAACTCATGTTTATTCTTTTTTGCTAAGTGTAGGGTATTAAAAAAGCATTGTCCGTAAGTATTGCAGTAAAAATAAAAATTGTATTCGAACGAATACCAGTAAAAAAAGAAAAGCTGAAAGGTCATTCGTGCGTTAATATGAAATATTTTATTTTTGGAAAAAAATATTGAGTATGGTAAAAATCATATAAAACTGGTACAAAAATATGTATGTTAATTTATGAACTGAACTCACAAGGTTTTAAGGATACTTTATGTACAGTGATGCGTATAATTATTATGGTTTATTTTGAATATAAACACAAGGTTGGTTTTAGGACTTAATTTTAAAAATGTAAACGTGATATGTTTTATTATGAAAGCCCTGTGTAACATAAACCATGTAATACTTACATTCATAAATGTAAAAGTACTCCGGACTTAAAAATAAATAATTTGAGAATATCGCCCTTTAATGATATAGATATAGTAGCCCTAACAAAAATTCATCAAAAATTTAAAAAAAAATTAAAATTTTAATAGAAAAAATATTTACTCTAAAAAAATTATAAGAAATTTTTTTTTTACAAAAAACACTAAAAAAAGTTTTTTTTTTTTACAAAAAATTATATATTTCATTACTTAAAAAATAGAATTTTACACTCAAAAAATTAATTTCTTGTAAATAAATTACTAAATAAGTAAAGAAAAGTATTTCTAGTCAAAATTTTTAACCAATATTTTTCACTTATAAAGTGCATTTTGAAGGGCGTTCCTAAATTCAGCCATGTCGAAATTGGTGTTACTTGATTTTGGTCAAATTTCGCTCTTTTCAGGCGATTTTTCGTATAATTTTTATTTAACTTTTATATAAAAAAAATAAAATATAATAAAAAATATTTTTTATTAATTTTTTTTTATTAACTCGTTTTACCCATTTTTTTTGCGGATTTTTTTTTTTTTTATATTAATTTCTTTTATTTTTTTTTGCAAAATTTGTTTTTTTACAAAAAACAACATTTCCGCGGACACTTTTTTCAAAATTATTTTCTTTTTTTAACAATTTTTATTTTTAAGTTTTTTGCAATAATCTTTTTACATTATGAAGGGTATCCATGGGACATTCAATGCCAAATCAAATACTTTTGGACCCCTTTCGAAAAAAAATTTGTTCATCAATTTAACACACTTTGATGAACAAAATACTTAGCGAAGCCGAATTTTCACAAGGTATGCCACCATTGCATAGCAATTAAAAAAAAAAACCTTTCCTATCTTATGTAAAGAAATTGCTAAATCCCAGATATGGCCGATAATCCGAGACACCGCATCCTTAAAATTGCCTCTTTTATATATTTTCAGTTTCAGGCAAATTGGTTCATAAGGATTGAGATACTTCCCTTGTAAGTTGGTGTTGAGTTATTAATCAAAATGGTGATTTAACAAAAAAAAATAAGAAATTGAAATTTTCAATTAATTTTGACCACACTGAAAGAATTTTGTTCATTACGGCTATGAAAACGTACATTGATTCTATGAAAAAAATCATTAGAAGTGAGCCAATGATGCCCTTCATAGAATCTATGAAACAAATTCATAGAAACCAGAAACCAATGAAAAAGTTCATAGGCTATGGAAAAAAAATGTATTATTCAATTCTATTTTATTTATTATATTATTTCAATTTTATTTTATTTTTATTTATTTTTATTATTTTATTTATTTACAATTTTCTATTTTTAAGAAATTATGTGTTTTTTTAACTTATCCCCACCGAGATTCGAACATAGAACCTGTTGTTCGTGAAGCTTAGTCTCTAGCCACTTAGCTTAATTATATAAACAAGTAACAACACTTAAAATCAATTTTAATTAATATTCTGCTAACATATTGAGTTTGTGTCTGTGCACTGTCACAATGCTCTGCCAAAAGCTGTGTGTGTGTTTGTAGAAAATAAATATATTGTGTATTTGGGGCATTCCAAGCCAAATCACTCACTTTTAGACCCGACCCCTTTCGATTTATTTTATTTTTAGATATGTTTTAGTACTTATTAAATGCAACTTGGACACCAATTTTCAAACTTTTATTTCAAGATGGTGTTGAGTAATCAATTTTTCAAAATGGCGATTTTCTCAAAAAAATTAAAAAATTGAAATTTTTAATTAATTTTGACCATTAAAAGATATAGATATTTTAAAAAAAGTTGGACACCGTTTTGTTGGTATTTAAATGTAGTTTTAGAAAAAAATATGAAAAAATTATTCGAAGTAATTATAACTTATTTTTTGACGTTTAAAAATTAAAATCGACTTTTTGAAAAAGTCCGAAACCTTCGATTTTTTTGTAAAAAATTATAAAAATTCTACTCTAAATTACGGAACTTTTAAGCCATAACTAGAGATGTGATCACAACTCTTTCTATTTTTTTTTTAAATTTTTAAAATTGCAAATTTTATTTTTTGGCTCTGATTTATTTTATATGGTGCTCCAAAAAAAATAAATTGGTAGATATTGACCCTAGCTTACCCCAGATATATTTATTTCGAGGTAAAAATATGTCTCACAAAAATTTAGAACGATCGGAAATGGGTAAGGCGTTTAGCATGGTCCTTGAAATTTAAAAAACGGATTACAAGGAAAAATATGATTTTTTTTCTGTTTTCGCAATATTTTTTGTATTTTAAGTTAATTTTTATCTCATGCAATTACAGAATTATGATGAAGATTAAAATGCCTTTCTAATAAGGTACTAAAAACTAAAATCGGTTGAAAATCAGCCAAGTTATTACAACTTCCCCAGGCATCTAACGTGTGGCAGACGACTTGATTAAGCAATACAATCCGATTTTTGAAATTCATTGAAATTTTCTACTGTAATAACATTTTTTTATTCTTCAAGTTCAAATGTAATTTGATGGCAAGTATTTTTCATATTGTGTTTTGCATTTTTTAAATTAATGCTTAAAATGCCTGCATTTTCAACACCCTTTTGAAATCTCTATTTTCAAAAAAAAAATTTTTTTTTTGTTTTAAAATTTGGAAAAACCAAAAAAATATTACACTGAAACATGAATAATGAAAACATGTTATTACAGTAGAAAATTTCAATAAATTTAAAAAAAGGGACTCGTATTCTTTAATCAAGCGGTATAACACACGCTAGATGCCTGGGGAAGTTGTAATAACTTGGCTGATTTTCAACCGATTTTAGTTTTTAGTACCTTATTAGAAAGGCATTTTACTCAACATCATAATTCTGTAATTGCATGAAATAAAAATTAACTTAAAATACCAAAAATATTGCGAAAACAGAAAAAAAAACATATTTTTCCTTGTAATTCGTTTTTAAATTTCAAGGACCATGCTAAACGCCTTACCCATTTCCGATCGTTCTAAATTTTTGTGAGACGTATTTTTACCTCGAAATAAATATATCTGGGGTAAGTTAGGGTCAAAATCTAACAATTTTTTTTTGGAGCACCATATAAAATAAATCAGAGCCAAAAAATAAAAGGTGCAATTTTAAAAATTAAAAAAAAAAAAAAATAGAAAGAATTGTGATCACATCTCGAATTATGGCTTAAAAGTTGCGTAATTTAGAGTAGAATTTTTATAGTTTTTTACAAAAAAAATCGAAGGTTTCGGACTTTTTCAAAAAGTCGATTTTAATTTTTAAACGTCAAAAAATAGGTGATAATTACTTCGAATAATTTTTTCATATTTTTTTTATAAAATTACATTTAAATACCAACAAAACGTTGTCCAACTTTTTTTTTAAATATCTCTATTTTATATTGGTCAAAATTAATTAAAAAAATCGCTATTTTGAAAAATTTATTACTCAACACCATCTTGAAATAAAAGGCTGAAAATTGGTGTCCAAGTTGCATTTAATAAGTACTAAAACATATCCAAAAATAAAATAAATCGAAAGGGGTCGGGTCTAAAAGTGCGTGATTTGGCCTGGAATGCCCCCTATACATTCGGCAAGACCGAATTAAATTTATTTTCTTGTTTATGAAAATATCAGTAAATATAAGTAGTACTTAAAAGTCATCAGTACGTATCCTTAATAATATAACTCTTATCCGCACCACTGTATAAAAGCCTTTAAATATGAATCACTTAAAGAACCCACTAATACAATAAAATGCTTGACAATATGGAACAGAATTCAAAATAAAATTTATGATATAAAAAAATAAAATAAAAAAAAATAATAATATGAAAAGTAATAAATCTGAACCTTAAAAGAAATAATATCATGATTTGCAATTTTTAACTTCCATTTTAATAACCTTCATCAAAAACTATGGGGATATATTAAGTTTATCATAACATATCGCTCCTTTACTTGTATAGTGTCATAACTCAAAAACTGCGTTTTTTGAGTTAATGATGCAGAATTATTCGTTATATCGTGCTTTACATTGTGTCAAAAATTCATATTTATATCTTTTAAACTCACCGTTTGAGAAGAGTACACGCCATTATTACATTTTCTATTTACCGGCCTTTTTCAATTAAAAACCAGTTTCAATAGTAAACTTTAAACGTGTTTTCTGCAAAATCAAATATTTTGTGTTGTGACACTATACAAGTAAAGGAGCGATATGTAACGCATAGAGATGTTTATATTCTTGATCGCTCAAACATTTTTCGTGAATCTAGCAACTTCATCTTTTCGACTGTCCGTGTATTTTAATCACTTAAAAGCTTTAAGGAAATATGACTTGTAGTCGTACAAAAGTAAATTCTGTTAGTAAGCTAAATCAATATAGGGTCGTAAAATTCCACTTTGTTCACATACATTTAACCGACTTTTTGTCTTATAGATATTTCGCTGCTAGAGTATTATAAATTCGGCTTACTTAAATATAACACCCTAACTTGCTTTTCTCTTCAAAATGACTTTATAATCTGTTTTTGTGCTGACTTTATGAAAATTTCAATGACAATTAATTTTGTTTTCCAAAAAAAAAAAAAAAAAAAAAAGTTGCCGGTAAAATTAATATTCAAATTGTGTAACGCTTTTTCGTTGTTTTGCTGTTGTCGTTGTTTTTGCGTTCCTGATTTCAGTTTCTGTGTTAGATTTTATATGCACAAAAAAAAAAATAACGTTGACAAACAATAAATTAATTCAAGCATTTAATTACTAAAAATGGAAATTAATTTTCCTTTTTTAGTACCAGCAAATAATATATGTATGTATGTAGGTAAATATGTATACAAAACACATCAAAACATGCTAACTAAAAACAACTCAACACCATAATGAAATGTGAAAATTGTTATTAAATAATAACGGTTTTTCATTTTGTTTGTAGTTGAATAAAACTAAATTAGAAAACAAGAAAAAAATATATTTTAATGATAAATAAATAACGTGTTTGTAAAATGTAAATGAGTAAAATTTTAATGGTGACATCTAAAATAATTACTTATAATAAATACAAAATGAAATTGTGGATTGAGGGATTAAATTAGGTTGCGAAGGTAGAATTTTTGTAACACCAACATGACAATGAAAAAACGAAATGGAGTACGCAAAAAAAAATGAAGCCCTTAACAGTTCTAAAAGTTTTTTTAAGACCTAAAAAAATCAGGCAAAGCTTTTTGCACCAAATAACATAAAATTAACACTCAATATCGGGCATTTCATACCAAATTGCACAATTTCTGACACGACTCCTTTCGATTTCGCTTTTTGGTATATTTTAGACTAAAACTTTTAGTACGTATTGAATGCAACTTTCGCACGAATTTCCAGTCTTTTATTTGGATAAGGGAATACGAGCTCTATTTTATAAACTTATTAAAATTATCGATGTAAAAACTTATTTTTTGTTTTTCAAGAAGAATGAAAAAAATGCTACTAAAGTATAAGGCTCGTATTTCTTAATCAAGTGGTCTGAAAAATGGACCTCGTGATTCCAAATCTGCCCTTAAATATCTCTAAAAGATTTCGCTTTCCAGATATTCGCGTTTAAAGTTAAAAAAAATGCAATTTATTTGCGTTTTTTGGATCCACTATTAATAATAAAATTAGGGGTGGATTTTTTCTGAAAACTGTAATTTAAAATACTGTAGCTTGATCACTTTCGTGTTTTTCGTGCTTAAAAATGTATTCAATTTCGTACCACTCAAAATATATTCAAAAATATTTTTATGCCCTCCACTCTAGTGATAGAGGGTATATATAATAGAGTTCATTTGGTAACAATGTTATCTGTTTATCGGGTATCATAACTTTTTTTTGAAGGACTTATGGGAAATAAAAGGAATGCCGGTTTTTTTTTTTTTGAAAAAATTTAGCTCCTTGTGGTGGTTTAACGCATTTGAAATTGCGGATTTTGAGCTGATTTTTCTGCAGAGAAAAACCGGTTGAATTTTTTGCAATTCGGATTTCAAAGGTGGATTGATTATACACAAACAATTAATACAATGTGAATTTTTTGGAGTATTAAGCAAAGTTCCAAGAACCCACAGCAGGGGGCGGAATTTTAATTTTTTAAACATGCACAATAGCGTGTCCCGAAAATGAAAAATTTTAGGGCATACCCATAGAGTGATGCTTAGCAAAGAGCTGATTACGGGAAAAACAATTAAAAAAATTTTGGAGGTCATCTTCAGGGCGCAACCAGCGCTTAAAGTTTGCATCCGTAGTGCATTTGGTCAAAAAAAAAAAAATATTTTTTTATACCCTCCACTCTAGTGATAGAGGGTATGTATAAGTTTGTCATTCTGTTTGTAACTCATCGAAATATCGATCTGGGACCCCATAAAGTATATATATTCATGATGCCCGATCGATTTGAAGACATTCTAGCGATGTCCGTCTGTCCGTCTGTCCGTCTGTCCGTCTGTCCGTCTGTCCGTCTGTCCGTCTGTCCGTCTGTCCGTCTGTCCGTCTGTCCGTCTGTCTGTCTGTTGAAAATGCTGTCGCGGACAAAATATTGCACAGAGATGACTGAAACTTAACATATTTATTGGAAGTTCTCCCGAGAAGTTTGGTATTGCATTTGAGCGATATCGGCTCAGCGGTTCAAAAGTTATGAACGAAAATGTAAGCACACCTCAAAAATTTCAGCACATTCAACATAACCTAAAAATACAAAATGCTTTAATTCAGCTTATGGTTGGCATATGTGAACATAATTGAACACCAAATGGTATATAAACAAGTACAAACACAAAAAAATAAAAAAATCGCGGATTTTTTTTACCAAAATTTTTTTTCGCTGAAATTTTTTTTTTTTAAAAATTTTTTTTTTTTTTTCAAATGTAATTTCCTTTTAAATAAAGTTTTTTGCAATAATCTTTTTGAAATTGTGGAGGGTATCACTACATTCGGCAAGGCCGAATTTAACTTTTTTACTTGT
Source organism: Pegoplata infirma (assembly GCA_963921195.1). Taxonomy (NCBI): domain Eukaryota; kingdom Metazoa; phylum Arthropoda; class Insecta; order Diptera; family Anthomyiidae; genus Pegoplata; species Pegoplata infirma. The sequence continues at coordinate 64,368,275 of OY992540.1, forward strand.
TTATTTTTAAAATTGGTGCCAAAAGTTTCGTTAGGTAGAGTACATTCTGGAAAATATATTTGTAAAGTTTTCATGGAGCAATTTTGGTCCAGCCCATCGTTTTGAAATTTTGAAAAGGTGTAATTTATTATATATTTTTTTAAGTTTTTGTTAAAACCGGAGTTTGTAAAAGTTCTTTTAATATTTTGTATAAAACGGAGTTTATGTTCAAGCCTTTGTATAAAAAACAGTTTTTTACAAAAATTTCAAAAAATATGTAATAAATTATGCATCTTCGAAGTTTCAAAACGATGCGCTGGACCAAAATTGCTCCATGAAAACTTTATAAATATTTTTTCCTGAATGTACTGTACCTAACGAAACTTTTGACACCAATTTTAAAAATAAAACAAAATATTTTTTTTTGACCAAATGCACAACGGATGCAAACTTTAAGCGTTGGTTGCGCCCTGAAGATGATCTCCAAATTTTTTTTAATTATTTTTCCCGTAATCAGCTCTTCAATAAGCATGGTTCTAGGGGTATGCCCTAAAGAAATTCCAAAATTTCCTGATTTCGGGACATGCTAATGCACAATGAAAGGAAATTTTTTGCAAAGCAAACTGGTATACAAAGTTCCTTTCTATTACAACCCATTAAAAAATAATAGGGCTTCAAAGTTTTTTTTACAATGATAATTGTTAAACACAGGCCGACATTTCTAATCTAGGATCTCATCACTTGTTTTCGATTAACATTTCTTTGCGGATTCTGAATTTGGGTTTCAAATTTTTCTATCACGTCAGGTTTTCGAGAAAATTCAGGTCAAAGTTCTCAAAAACGTGTTTTTGCCCATTTTTAAGAGTTTATAACTTTTTAACGGGTTGCGATAGAACTGAAACTTTGGTACCATTTTGTTATGCACAAAATGCGCTTTCATCGTGCATATTTAAAATATTAATTTAAAAATATTAAATTTCCGACACCTGTGGTGGGTTTTTGGAACTTTTTGAGGAGTTCAAAAAACGTCCATTGTATTATTTCTTGCTGTAGAACCAACTGGTGAAATCAGATTTGCAATATATTGAGCTGTTTTTGCTTTAAAAAAAATCAACTTAAAATCCGCGATTTCAGACGCGTTGAAACACCCCAAGGAGCGAAAATTTTTACAAAAAAATACCGGCATTATTTTTGTCTCTTCTAAATCTTTCAAAAAATTATGATACCCGCAGATTAAATTTTCAAAAAAAACTTCTAATATATGGGGGTTTTCATGTCAACTGACACAATGATGAAAATTGCACCAAGGTTAGTCCCATTGGATAGTATTTTTTTTTTTTATACTATTTGGGACACATTTTGCTAAAAACAATGGGTAAGAAGTTACATGGATGAGAATAAACACCTCTTTGGCCAAAATGTAAAATTTCGACTTCCTCTAACTCAGAGAGTCCTTGACCGATGTTGTTGAAAAATTGTGTCTGAACTACTATCCAATATGACTAACCTTGGTGCAAATTTCATCCCGATCGGAAGATATCGGTTTCAAAAGTTGTGTCAGTTGACACAAAAACCCCAATATTAGTTTTTCAATCCGTTTGTAACATCTCGAAATATATCTAGGAGTCAGTCAGTACATATAAGAGATTATTTTAATGTTGGTTTGATAGATGCTTCATCGCTTGGTAAGACGGTTAAGTTTTGAAACCAAAAATAAAGAGTTTTCAAATTTTCGAGGTTTTTTGATCAGGGATTTCGGCCCGCTCTATAAAATGCAAAAAGTTGAACTAGTGTTGGTAGCTGTTGTAATTCTTAAAATTTTGAAAACATTAATCACGTTAATGTGCCAAGAATAGATAAGGAGTTTCAGCAGATCAAAGTTCGAAAGAAAAACGTAATTTTTTTAAAATACCAGTTTTTCGCGAGGCACATTCGCGGTTTCATTCGAAATTTGGTGGACTCTTGCGTAAACCGAGTTTTTTGTGAGTTTACATAAAAAAATCACTGGCGGGTTTATAAAAAATAAATTGCAAAAATTTTATGGCATTTTTGAAAATTGTGCGAAATTTGCAAATCTGTTTCTGTTTAGGGACAAACCTTTTGTTCTTTTTAGTCCAATAAAATTATAACACTTTTTATTTTTAGTTTTAGATTTGGTTTTATTTAAATGTAAATGTATTTTGTAATGTAAATGTTTTGTAATAAGTTTTAATGTACAATTGTTTTGTTCACTGTATATTTTGCATAAAATGATTTGTATTGTTTGTTTTTGTATGAAATTGTAAATGTTTAATGTTGGAAGTTTTTTGTTCTTATTAGTACCACGTCACAAACTTGAGTGTCCGTTGTTTATCTTGTATTGAATATTGATGCTTCTATTGGAATGCATATAGAATTAGCAACAATAACAATAATCTAAAAATATGATAAACAAACGGATTAGCGAAGAGGAATAAAAAAGAGTACATCAACGATCATTTGCATATGGGTACAGTGCGTGTCATTTGAATAGGGGCACAGTGCGGGTCATAAGTTTAGAGCCACCTCTAAACAGTTTCCTATTTTTTTTAGTAGCAATTAATGCATCATGTTCATTTTAATACACCAAAAGACGTGCCTTAACCAGTAGAACTGATTTGCTTTTTGACTTTTCACTTTATGCCATTCTGAACGGAAAGAGCGATGATTTTATCTAAACCTGTTTTGATCTGGCACATCCAAGGCTTTACACGAAATCGGATGACATTTTTTTTAAATGAAAGCCCACTTGATGTGTCATCATAAAATCAGATGCGGGTTAAAAAATTTTGATGATTATAGATTTTTTGGACCATATTAAACTTTCTTGTTATAAAAAAGCATCACCGATTTTTTTAAACTACTGGTACAATGATACGGTTTTCCGTGATTTTTTTCAGTAATACCAACGCTCATTGCCTTAATATGTTATAAAAAATTGTGAAACTTTTCTTTTATCGTGAATTAATCGCGATTTTAGGTACTTAGATATATTTTTTTTTAAATCGTTTGGTCATTAAAGGGTTAAATTTATATCATATATTTTAGAAGAAATGATATATCCTGGCATGTTTTAATAACGCATGCAACAAATGTGTAGAAAAAAAATATTTAAAATATTTTTAAGATTTCTTAAAACCGCTAAATCTTAAAACCGCCATAACTTTTGACCCCCTTGCGCGATTTAATTGACGCGAACGAATTTCTTATTCTTAAATAGCTTCTTATATTTATACCAACTTTCATCGATGTGCCATCAAAACAAAAATCATATCTTTTTTACCTCAAAATTTAAGTCTTAGACGGAACTCCTCATTTTCGTCACTCAAAAATATTTTTACACTACCAAAAATTACACTCGAAAAAATTTTACACTCAAAAAAATTGTATTTTTTTTTATAAAATTGCTAAAAAAATTTTTTTTATTTAAAATAAAATATTTCTAATCAAAATTGTTAAAATATTTCACGTTAGAAAATTTATTATCACTTAAAAAGGGCATTGTGGAGGGTATTCATAAATTCTTCCAATCGAATTTAACTTTTCAACTTGTTTGTTTTATACCGTTTTAATACTGCAATGAAAATTTTTCAATTCCTTATATAAATGCATTTTTTTTAAGTCATATGTGCTTTTTGATATCTCTCAGAATTTTCTACATAAATCGAAAATTGTAAATTTTTGCAATTCAAACTCTATTTTTACAAAAAGTGTTCGATCCTAGATTTTAATTTTTGTTACTAAATTTTTGTTAGACCACCCAAACACATAGGCCCTTACCACAAGAAAACAAAAAGTCTATTTTAACAAAAGTTTTATTTTAAATTTCAAATTTTCAATACATTTTTTGAAAGTCGATTTTAAAAACAAAAACAATTTGTATGGAAATAAAATTAAAAGCTCATTTTAAATTTTTTTTATTTTCTTGTGGTAAAGCTGATATTCTAAAATTTAAAAATTATGGTGGTCGTTCTTTTAGATAACAGCTTGTTTAGACCAGCCATGATCCAAAAAAGTTGGTAAGGGGAAAAAACTTGTTTCAGTTGCTGTTTGCCATTCCAAAGTTTGTTTATACTTTTAATTTCATTTTCTTCCAGTAAATGGCATTTGTCAGCCCGTCACATGACATTTGTCTGATGTTTGTTTTCTTTAAACTCACTCTTTTTCCATGTTTTCTTTTTTCATTCCATTTGGCTTTTCATGATTATGCACTATAACAAGTTAAATATTTGCATTATTCTGCAAAAGAACATTATGTATACAGACTTTAGCAAGGGGGATGTAAGAAAGAAATGTACAGATTTTCTAGCAACTGTCAGCTGACATTTTAAAATTGTTGAAATTTTTCTTGTGATTTTTACGTTTTTTTTTGTTGCTTTTAGCTGTAAGATTTTTATAAGATGACTTATGGAGGTAAGTAGAAAAATACGCAGGTGTTTGACAAGAAAAATTATTTTGAAAAAAATATATATGGAGGATTAACAAACATAAACCATTTAGTAAATGTAGAAGGACTTATTAAATGACGGATGTGTTAGTGTCAAAAATACATTCCACAAAAAAAGTTTTTAAAAATTGGCAATGATAAAGATGAACATTTAGAGACGGATATGAAAAAAATACAGGTAAAAGTTAAATTATGGCCATGAGGTCAAAATTAAAAAAAAAAAAATTAAACCGATTGTCATGAAACTTGCAAATGAGAAAACTAGAGTAATCTGATTGACAATGTTTTTTCTTAAGAAATAACTTTCGGAAAAATCTTTTCTATGACAAAACACTGATAATTTTGTCAAAACAAAAAAAAATCGGTTAAGCTAACAAACTTGGGGTCAATTAATATTTCAGTAAAGACATCTGTTAAAAATCAACTGTCATAAACAGTTGTCGTTATTTTGCAGGAAATAAAGTAGACTTCAAACAACTTCATTTGAATATTTTGATCGTTTCAGTGCAGAAAATATTACAAAAACCCACAAGTTTTTGAGAATAAGAAAATCCCAAAGATTCTAAGGACTTTTTTCCTCTGCATTCATGAAATTATAATATATTATATTTTGAGGATGTTTATTCTGGCTCGAGGTCATTTATCTTTACTAATTAAAATCATGATATTCTCAGAGTATAATTTTCAAGAAAATTATTTTTATACCCTCCACTCTAGTGATAGAGGGTATATATAAGTTTGTCATTCCGTTTGTAACACCTCGAAATATTGGTCTAGGACCCCATAAAGTATATATATTCATGATCCTCGATCGATTTTAAGACGATCTAGCGATGTCCGTCCGTCCGTCCGTCCGTCCGTCCGTCCGTCTGTCCGTCTGTCTGTCTGTCTGTCTGTTGAAAACACGCTAACTTTTGAAAGACTTTACGGAGGCTCCTGAAGTTTGGCATATATGTTGGACATTTACCTGGTCAGGTTGGTATTGCAATCCAGCGAAATCGGTCCAGTGGTTCAAAAGTTATAAGCAAGTGAGTGAATTTCGGCAAGGGATTTTCTGGAATTTACGAGATAAAACGCACTGTAACTTTCGAACGGCAATTCTGAGGGTGCTGAAGTGTGGCACATATATTTACCGTTCCTCTGGTCCGGTTCGTTTTAAATTTCAGCCAAATCGGTCCGGCGGTTCAAAAGTTATTAGCAAAACCGTAAATTTCAGATTAGTTCACCTTAAATTAACGTGTTGAAAACCCGTTAAACATGTTTTAAAAACATTTGTAAGTCAGAAAAATATTTTAAAAGGTATTTTTGTCACACAAAAATATTTTTACACTAAACCAAAAAAAAATGCACTTAAAAAAAAGTTTACACTCAAAAAAAATTTTACACTCAAAAAAAAAAATTGGTAAATTATTTTTTTTTTTTTCAAAAATTAACAAAAAAAGTTTTTTTACACTAAAACAAAAAAAAAATACACTCAAAAAAAATTTTACACTCAAAAAAAAATTAGTATTTTTTTTTTTTTTTTTCAAAAATTAATAAAAAAAAGTTTTTTTACAGAAAATAAAATATTTCTAACCAAAAAAAAGTTTACACTTAAAAAAAAATTTTACTCTCAAAAAAAAAAAAATGGTAAATTATTTTTTTTTATTTTTCAAAAATTAACAAAACAAGTTTTTTTACACTAAAACAAAAAAAAAATACACTCAAAAAAAATTTTACACTCAAAAAAAAAAATTAGTAATTTTTTTTTTTTTCAAAAGTTAATAAAAAAGTTTTTTTTACAGAAAATAAAATATTACTAACCAAAAATGTTATTTTTTTCACGTTAGAAAATTTGCTATCACTTAAAAAGGGCATTGTGGAGGGTATTCATAGATTCGGCTAAGTCGAATTTAACTTTTCTACTTGTTTTGTTTTAAATTTATTTATGTTGGTCATTTTTGCATTTTTGAGATAAACCCTTCCACTTCAAAATTGAGTTAGAAAAAAAATATTTTTGGCCATGAGTTACCTTTAAGGGACCGACCATTTTGGCGGGTATAAGACTTCGATCAGAGAGTAAAGTTCAAAAAAGGTCCACCATATTCCACACCAAAAGTGCGGTAAATTTGACATATGAGCAAAATCGAATCTAAGAAAAAAAGTTAATTCCCGAAATTTGTAATGAAAATGACTTGTGTTCATTAGGGTGGCACGAATAATGACTTTTTTTCCGAATTTCGTCGATCGCCGTGCAAATTATGGTTTGTTCTGGTCTAAAAACTCTATGCTTAAATTTTCTGTGCTTAAATCGGAAAAAATTAACCCGTGGCTTTGGGGCGTTAAAGTTTTGCCCCAAAAAATTGTTTTTCTCATATAAACCAAAACCATTTTTTTATCTTTTTTTAATTTTTATTCACTATATTAGTTTATTAGCAACAAAAAATTTAATTTTGGTGGAATAAACCCTTCCGCTTCAAAATTGACTTTGAAAAAATTAATTTAGTGCCTTTAGGGTCCTACTTTAAAAATGTTTTATTTTTATACCCTCCACTCTAGTGATAGAGGGTATATATAAGTTTGTCATTCCGTTTGTAACACATCGAAATATTGGTCTATGGCCCCATAAAGTATATATTCATGATCCTCGATCGATTTTAAGTCTGTCTGTCTGTCTGTCCGTAGAAAACACGCTAACTTTTAAACGACTTTACAGAGGCTACTGAAGTTTGGCATATGTGTTGGACATTTACCTGGTCAGGTTGGTATTGCAATCCAGCCAAATCGGTTCAGTGGTTCAAAAGTTATGAGCAAAAGAGTAAATTTCGGCAAGGGTTTTTCATGAATTTACGAGATAAAAAACATGATAACTAATACAATAATGAGACTGCTGAAACGTGGTAAGTGTTTTTGTCGTTCCTCAGGTCTGCTTGGTTATCAATTTCAGCTCAATCGGTCCAGTGGTTCAAAAGTTATAAGCAAAACCCCGAATTTCAGATTGGGTTCATCTTTAATGCCACGTGGTAAACAAGTTTTAAAAGCATCGGTGGTAACTTAACAATGCTTTGCAAACTTGTTTAGTTTTAAAAGCATTGGTAACTTAAATATTACACTTGAAAAAAATTTTACACTCAAAAAAAATTTTACACTCAAAAAAATTTTACACTCAAAAAAAAATTATTTTTTTTTTACAAAATGTCATTATTTTGTGTACATACGTAGGTGCATTCACTCACAAGGGAAGTATCTCAACCCTTATGAACCGATTTGCCTGAAACTTAAAATATATATAAATGAGACGATTTTAAGGTTGGGGTGTCTCGGCTTATCGACCATATCGGTGTTTAAAAATTTCGTTGTCCCCTTATGAAACAATGAGGACCTTCGGGGAAATTTCGATAACTCCCGAACTAACAGGAATATCGTCTAGAGCAAAATTACGTGTCGACTTAAATTTAAAAAAGAATATTTTATATTCATATGGATATCGTAAGTCTATGTCTTCATATATATAACCCCCAAAATTTACACATTTTCATGAGAAAAATATTTAACGAAGCTAAATTTTTATAAGGTTATGCCACCGTTGGATAGTCATTAAAAAAACCTTTCCTCTCATATGAAAACATCATATAGTTTCTTAGAAAGAAATAGCCGAAAAATCCAAAAAACGATTTTTTCGCCAATTTTTGACCCATTTTTTGAACCCCTAATGGCCCGATATGGGCGATAAGCCGAGACACCCCAACCTTAAAATGGTCCCATTTATATACTTATATTTAAGTTTCAGGCAAAAAAAACATTACACTCGAAAAAACATTACAAAAAAAAAAAAAATTTTTTTTTTTATGACAAAAAAAGAGTTTTTTACTAAAAATAAAATATTTCTAATCAAAATTGCTAATTTTTTTCACGTTAAAAATGTACTATCCTTTAAAAAAAAACATTGTGGAGGGTATTCATAGATTCGGCAAAGTCGAATTTAACTTTTCTACTGGTTTTGTTTTGACTTAAAATGATTTTAGCTGAGATATTGCTTTTAATGATACATATACACAAAACATATTATTCCTATTACTAAATTTACTAAAATTTATCAAAAAAACAGAAAAAATGCACATTTTACCATTTATGTAAATCATTTTCCGTTTCAAAAGTAAGTTCTGTTTGTCTACATATGATTATTGCAGAGTAATCCATAAAAAAAAATATATATTTGATAGCATAAATTGGAAACATCTACTTAAAAAAATGCAAAATTATTTATTTTTTGCTGAAAAACTATTCAATTACTTTCTTAAATATATTGCAGTTTTTGTCGCCCATTCAAAAATAAAATGTAAATCATTTTATAACCTCAAAGGACAAATTTATATTAAATTTGATTTCCTCGTAATTTTTTTTATTATTTTTTTTTTTTTATATATATCATGATGATATTTTATTAGTGTTTAACCTTGTAAACGGAAATCACAAAAAAAAAATTAAATTCACCACATCAACATTGGAATTTTTATACTATTTTTTTGCACAACATTTTTATATGTATTTTCCTCACTATCAACTAGGGCTTCCAATCGGGATTGGTTTTTCTGAATCCCGGGATTCGGGATTGAAGAAAAATTCTCGGGATCCCGATTTCGGGATCCCGGGATTTTCGGGATACTTTGAATCCCGGGATTCACGGGATTTTTTAGAAATTTTCGGGATTTTCAAAAATTTTTAGTATTTTTTGTCACTTTGAAAAATCCACGCGTTCGTAAAGATTAGCAAAGTTGATGTTGTGAACTTCAAAAAAAGTTTGGGATTCCTCCTATGAAGAATATACGTATTCGGTTATTTTTCTTATCTTTCGTCGTGGCTCATCACTATCAACTTTTAGTGAGCATGAGTTGAAAAAAAAAAAAAATAAATGAATTTTCGAATTTTTGCATAAGTGATTAATATTTTGATAAAGCTTGCTTGATTTGATTTTTTTTTAATTTATTTTTTTTTTTCATTTCTTGCAAAAAAAAATATTTTTTAGCAATGTTTTTTTTTGGTAAAAATGTGTTAGCGAGAGTGCGAGAGTAAAGTTTGTATGACTCACGCGTGAGCTTGAGTCATAAGTAAGTGATTCCATTATTGTTTGCGTGAGCGTGACTGAGCGTGAGTCAAAACCCACTCACGCCTTTAAAAAATGTTTTAGTAAAACATAAAATTAAAAAAGTTTACAAGTTACACGGTCCTATGCTCCTTGTAAGAGTAAAAGTAATAAATATAAAAGCCCTAATGTCGAACCACCACTAGATCTTGGAATTCCTTTACATTTCGCAAACGTTTCACCTTTTTCTCTAACAAAAACATGGTACCTGACGGAACTTTTGTTGATTTTTTTTATTTTGTTCCACAAAATTCATATTTTATCCAAATTATTTAAAAAAATCTAAAAATATTGGAAAAAAAATAAAAAAATCGGGATCCCGAAAATCCCGGGATTGAAAATCAGAAATCCCGAGATTCGGGATTTGCCTAATCCCGAAAATCCCGGGATTTCCGGGATCGGGATATCCCGATTGGAAGCCCTACTATCAACACATATTTTATTTTTTTGTTTTTCATAGAAAAGTTTTTACAGCTGGAATTTTTTTTCTCAGTATGCAAGTACTAAAAAAAATATATAACTTACAACATTTTTACTGTCATTGATAAATGATGGTTGGTAGAAACTTGGACTAAATGCTACCCTAACAAAAAAAAGTTGTTAAAAAAGAAAATTATTTTAATTTTGATATTTGCAATAAAAAAACAAATCAAAAAAAGTTATAGATCGAGATTTATAGAGGTTTAATGTAGAACTGCTGATGTTCGTCTCAGGAAATTATGTTTTTTTTCGATATTAATTAAGAAGGGATACTCCAATAATTTTTTTATTATCCCCGTCAGATGGGGCTTAAATTCTTTTTTTTTATACCCTACACCACTCTGTGGTACAGGGTATAATGAGTTTGTGCTGATATTTGTAACTACCCGAAATATTGACCTACCTTCAAGTATACCGATCGACTCAGAATTACTTTTTTAATCGATTTAGCGATGTCCGTCCGTCTGCCCATCTATCGGTTTAAGCACGATACAGGTCGAAATTTTCAATTGACTTGAAATTTGAAACTTAAGCATGTTTTGGACGAAGCCTATTGAAATTGGAGAAAATGGGTCCATGTTAAGACATAGGTCCCATAAAAACGCCCCCTTTGGATTCGGCTTAAATGACCATAGTAACCGTATTATAATAGATATCGCTTTGAAATTTATCAGGTAATCAAATTTTGTATGCACGAATCACCATTCCAAATTTCAAAGGGATCGGGTCAGTCCTTCTGGTAGCCCCCATACAAACCACCCTCACGATATTCACATAATTCCCTCAAAATTCATAAAAATAGAAATATTTAATAAAAAATTTATTTTTAGGTGTTCAACGTGTACTTTAGTACCTAATCAAATCGGAATAAAATTGGACCATTTTTGGACTTAGTCCCCCGTATAAAAATTTCGATCGATATTCAGTTAAATTGGCAAAATTTATTGGCAAAAATATAAACCAATTCCACTAAAATTTGATCTGTGTTTGTTTTCTACACTAAATAAAGACAGATCCAATCGGTCCATGTTTGGACTTGGGACCCATTTTCCGGAAAACGCTGGTGTAGGGTATCATATGGTCGGTCTTAACCGACTATAACTTTCTTATTTTTTTTTTGTCTGCGGAAGCTTGACATATGTGTTTGCCATTCCCCGGTCCGGTTGGTATTGAATTTTAGCAAAATCGTTCAAGTGATTCAAAAGTTATAAACAAAATCGTAAATTTCAAATTGGTTTTACCTTAAATTCATGTTATGAAAAAACTGTTAAACAAGGTCTAAAAACATTGGTAAGCCACAAAAATATTTGAAAAAGTATTTTTGTCAACCAAAAATATTTTTAAACTAAAATAAAAAAAATCACCAAAAAAATTTACTGCAAAAAAAGCTTTACACTCAAAAAAAAAATGTTATATTTTTTTTTTTGTATACAAAAATTATTAAAACAAGTTTTTACTCAAAATAAAATATTTATAATCTAAAATTTTGTAGTATAGGGTTTTCTATTTGCTAAATAGTCTTGACAATGGAATCTAACAAATTCCAAAACATTTGTCGACTAACAAGGGAGGTCTTTCAGAGGGCACCCAGCGATTGTCCTAAGACTTGAGTATGGGTATGAGGCAAGAAATATAAGAGATAACTGCTTTTTGTTTAGCAGCCCAATCCCAAATTTAAAAATGCCTGCAAATTTTGTACTCTTGCCCAAAACATTAAATCATGATAATGTTTTGCGGAAGATTTGGGTGTACTTGTCAAAGCAAAGTGTTTTTTTTTGAAAAAATGATGTTATATTACTTTGCTATGCCATGCAAAACGAATTGAAATAGCATGTAAGGATCCCATTAAAAAACCAAAAGAGCTGTACATTTCGTAAGTGAGTGCAAAAACAAGTGCAAAAAAGTGTTTTTACATTTTGGAGAGTATAAAAGATTTGGCACCAAAGAATATAACACTCTCACTTGTTTTATGTACATTTGATAAACAAATGGAAAATTTTTATGCGAAAAGCTTAGACTTGGTGAAAAAGTAGTTTTGGTAAAAAAACCAGTACAAAAGTTAAATTCGACTTTGCCGAATCTATGAATACCCTCCACAATGCCTTTTTTAAAGGAGAGGACATTTTTAACGTGAAAAAATTAACAATTTTGATTAGAAATATTTTATATTAAGTAAAAAAACTCTTTTTTTGTCATTAAAAAAAAAAAAGAAAAATTACTATTTTTTTTTGAGTGTAAAATTTTTTTCGAGTGTAATGTTTTTTTACTGTAAAAATATTTCTTAGTGAATGCACGTACGTATGTACACAAAATATTGAAATTTTTGTAAAAAAAACTAATTTTTTTTTTGAGAATAAAATTTTTTTTTGAGTGTATAATTTTTTTCGAGTGTAATTTTTGTGTTACCAATGCTTTTAAAACTAAACAATTGTAAAAAGCATTGCTTTAAAACTAAACAAGTTTGAAAAACATTTCTAAGTTAGCACCAATGCTTTTAAAACTTGTTTAACACGTGGCATTTAAGATGACCCCAATCTGAAATTCGGGGTTTTGCTTATAACTTTTGAACCACTGGACCGAATGAGCTGAAATTCAACACCAAAAAGACTTGGGGAACTGCAAAGATACATGCCACGTTTCAGCAGTCTCATTATTGTCTTTCAAAAGTTATCGTGTTTTTTATCTCGTAAATTCGCGAAGAACCCATGCCGAAATTTACTCTTTTGCTCAACACTTTTGAACCACTGGACCGATTTGGCTGAATTTCAATACCAACCTGACCAGGTAATTGACCAACATATATGCTTCAGTAGCCTGTGTAGTCTTTTAAAAGTTAGCGTGTTTTCAACGGACAGACAGACAGTCAGACGGACATCGCTAGATCGACTTAAAATCGATCGAGGATCATAAATATATATACTTTATGGGGTCCTAGACCAATATTTCGATGTGTTACAAACGGAATGACAAACTTATATATACCCTCTATCACTAGAGTGGAGGGTATAATGATATTTTTTCACGAAAAACAAAATTATGGTAAAAAAAATTTAATGAACCCAAAATTTTTGATGAAAAAAGTTTTTGATGAATTTTTTTGATGAAAAGAAATTTTTTCAATGTAAAAAAAATTGATGAAAAAAATATGAAAAAAAAAATTTGTTGAGAAAAAAATTGATAATAAAAAATTTGATAAAAAAAAATTGATGAAAAATAATTGATGAAAAAAAAATTAAAGAATAAAAATGATAAAAAAAAAATTATGTAAAAAAATTTTGATGAAAAAAAAAAATTTGATGAAAAAAAAAAATTAATGGAAAAAAAATTTTAATGAAAAAAAATGTATGAAAAAAAATTGATACAAAAAAAAATGATAAAAAAAAATTATGAAAAAAAAAAGTTTGATAAAAAAAAAAATGTTGATGAAAAAAAAAAGAATTTGATGAAAAAAATAAAAATTTAATGAAAAAAAAGGTTGATGAAAAAAATAAAAAGTTCAAAATACGAAAAAAAATTGTAAACTTACACAAAAAAGTTGAAAATTCCTCAAAACAAAAATTTTAGATCCACAAAAAAAAGTTGTGATTTTGCAAAAATAAGTGGTGAATTTACATTTTTTTTATTCACCACTTATTGATTCATAATACAACTTTTTTTGTAAATTGTGGTGAATTTTCAATTCTTCTTGTAAATTTACAACTTTTGCTGGTAATGAAGATTTATCCAATAAATTTGAGAATTCAAAATTTTTATGCGTTAATACTCGTAATTAAATGAGATTTTTATGTCATAATGTTAAATTCGATTTCTGAATATTAAAAATTTCACAAATCTTTTATGGTTAGGGTAGTATTACCAAAACAACATTTACATACAGCTATTTTTGAATAAAAAGGCGGTGCCAGCATAACACCAACACCGAAGAAAATTTTGCTTATTATTTCAAATTCAAATTCACTTTCAATTTCTTTTCTTACAGTTACATACAGTCCAACAAAAACAAAAAAGTCACTACATATAAGACAAAGGACAAAAGGTCCTTTTTTTTGTTGTTGTTTATTGCAGACCAACAATTGCTTCATATGTAAATGAAAAATAACACATTAAACAGCAAGACTGACTAAATGGGTAATCGTTGTGCACATGCATGCACAAACATGCTTGCAATCGCATGTTCAGCCATGCAATAGTGGAAGTGAAAACAACATGCAAACTTGTCTACTAAAGTGAAATTCAACACATGTTCACAAACACGTTTAGCATTAAAATGTACTAGTATGTGGGGTTAGAAGGAAGCAAAAAAAAAAAAAAAAAACTTATACAAATAACAAATTTATGTGTGTGGATAAATTTTATATTCTATGTAGTAAATTGTTTGCAAATTCATAGGATATTATTATTTTTTTTTTTTTCTTTAAAATAATTTTAATACAATTTTTATATAGAGAAAATATCAACATACAAAACTAAAATTGCAAAAGACTATTTCAATAGTATTTTAGAATTTTACTGACAAAAAAATAAAAAAACTAGTGAGAGTGTTAAATTCGGATGTGCCGAATCTTGTATACCCTCCAATATGTTAAAAAAAATTAAAAAAAATATACAATACACTAAATTTTTAATAATTTCAACCTAACAATGACCTTCATCTCGCTGTAGCGAAAAAACCAAGGGCTCTGGTGGGAATCGAACCCACGACCCCCAGTTTCAAAGGCTAGCACGCTACCAACTAGCCTACAGATGTGCCGAATCTTTTATACCCTCCAATATGTTAAAAAAAAAATTTTAAAAAATATACAATACAATAAATTTTTAATAATTTCAACCTAACAATGACCGTCATAGCGAAAAAACCAAGGGCTCTGGTGGGAATCGAACCCACGACTCCCCAGTTTCAATCGCTAGCACGCTACCAACTAGCCTACAGAGGCCCCCTAAATAAAATATAGAAACAATTTTTGTCAGGTGCATTTTCTTTGGGGGCTTTTTGGTTGGGGTTGTTGGTACACCTTCCCTTTTGCAATAAATATTTATATATTATTTTTTTTGGTTTTTTGTACTAAAAAAATTTAACTTTATCGATTTTCTTTTATTTTTTTTTAAATGGGAGCAAAAAATTATATTTTCATATCTCCTGGGCCCAAGTGCAGGACTTTGAACTTCCACTTGCATAAAAATGTTTTATTTCTTTAATAAAAATAAACAAAAATATGTAAAAATATGGTGTTTTTCAGAGGTAGGTTAAGTTTTTCAAGGGGATCTTTTTCCCCCTGGTCCAATTTTGCACATTTTCGACATTTTTTTGCCAAACTTCAGAAGTCTAGCTCTTTTATTTTAGACTGTATCGTGTTATCTACAGACGGACGGACGGACATTCATAGAATGTCTTAGAATCAATCAAGGACCAACAATATTTATATTTTATAGGGTCCACGACCGACGTTTCGATGCGTTACACACAAAATGACAATGTGAGTATACCTCCATAGTTTGGATGGAGGGTATTAAAAAAGAAAAATGTAAATTAATAGTAACTCAGCATGTGTGCGGAAAACAAAGCATTTTCAGTTATACAAATGGACAGAGGGACTGCGCACAGTGGGATGAATTGTGTAAAAGGAATATTTGAAATGTTAGAAAATAACACTAGTTTACGCAGATATTGATCCATGACATTTTGCATTTAATTTCCTTGTAAAATTATGCGCTGAATCTGAAAATGAAGTCCAAAGTTTCAAAGTAGAACAGTTTTCGAGATATTGCTAACTTTTGTTAATTTTAAAATTTTTACTTAAATAAAAATATCTCCGGAACAAATCGGTGGATTTGGTTTTAAATTAAAGGTTTTTTGGTTTAAAATTAAAGTATCAATTCTACATTAGGGTGGCACGAAAAATAACTTTTTTCGAAATTCGTCGATCGGTGGGCAAATTATGGTTCGTTTTGCTCTAAAAACTCTATGTTTAAATTTTTAGCCAAATTGCACAAATAACCCAGCGCCTTTGGAGTGTTAACGTTTTGCCAAACAATTTTTTTTTAGATTTTTTTAATTTTCTTTGTTTATTACTTAGCCTAAGCGTATTGAAGACAAAAAATGTAATTTTGGTGGGATAAACCCTTCCACTTCTAAATTAAGTTTGAAAAAATAGGGCCTTGGTGGTCCTACTCTAAGATTTAAAAAAATATTTTTTTTTTTTTAACATGATAATGTTTTTAGGCTGGTGTCTAATTTTAAAAAAGTTGCAGAACGCCACCTCAATTTGACTATATAAGCTAACAATTAACGAAAAAGAAAACAAGAATTACTATTTTAATTTTCTTAAAACCAAAAATTTTAATAACTTGGGTTTGTAACTTGGATAATAATTCACCTCGTGGTGAATAAAACCGTTTTTCACCAGCTGGTGAATAAAAAGTAACATAATTATTTTTCAAAAAAAAAAAAATTTTTTTTCATCCAATTTTTTTTTTTCATCAAACTTGTTTTTCATTAAATTTTTTTTTCATCATTTTTTTTATCAATTTTTTTTCCAAAATTTTGTTTTTCACAAATTTTTTTCATCAATTTTTTTTTTTTCATCAAAAATTTTAGTTTTCATCAAAAATTTTTTTTCATAATTTTTTTTTTTTCATTAATTTTTTTTTTTTCATTAAATTGTTTTTTTTTTTCATCAAAAAAATTTTTTTTTCATCTAAATTTTTTTTCATAATTTTTTTTTGTTTTTTTATCAAATTTTTTTTTTTCATCAATTTCTTTTTTCATCAATTTTTTTTTCATTAATTTTTTTTTCATCAATTTTTGTTTTCATCAAAATTTTTTTGTCATAAATTTTTTTTATCACATTTTTTTCATCAAATTTTTTTATCAATTTTTTTTATCAATTTTTTTCTTACATTAAAAAATTTTTCTTTTTATTAAAAACTTTTCTTTTTTTCGTGAAAAAAAAAATAATTTTTGTTTACCAAAACTACGTTTTCGCCTAGTCTAAGCTTTTCGCATAAAAATGTTCCATTTGTTTATCAAATGTGCATAAAAGAAGTGAGAGTGGTATATTCTTTAGTGCCGAATCTTTTATACTCTCCAAAATGTAAAAACAATTTTTTGCACTTATTTTTGCACTCACTTACGAAATGTACAGCTCTTTTGGTTTTTTAATGGGGTCCTCGACTGATATTTCAATTCGTTTTACATGGAATAGCAAAGTAATATAACATTATTTTTTCGAAAAAAAGTTTGCTTTGGCAAGTACACCCAAATCTTCCGCAAAACATTATCATGATTTAATGTTTTGGGCAAGAGTAAAAAATTCGCAGGCAAATTTAGTTTGGACTTGAAATGGTTTTAGCTATGACATCTTTATCGTGTACTAAAATATATCAAAAAATAGAAAAAAAATTGACCTTTTTACCCCTATTTTCACATATTTTGTATTATCACAATAAATGACTTTTGTCGAATTTTGTCGGTTGCCGGCCAAATAATGGTTCGTTTTGGTCTGAAAACTCTATATTTACGTTTTTAGCCAAATCGGATAACTTTAACCTGTGCCGCTGGGGGTAAAAATCCCTAAAATTTTTTTTTTTTTTTGGTTTGTACTAGAACCAAGCAATCGACTAAAGAAATTTTTTGTCATAAAACATAAAATAAAAAAAAAGGGTAAAAAACACATTTTTTGCTGTTTTTTGATACATTTCAGAACACGATATAGATGTCACGGATAAGAATAATATTTGTTTGTGGATATGTATCATTAAAAGCAACATCTCAGCTAAAATCGTTTCAAGTCAAAAAAAAACTGGCCTAATTTTTTTTTCAACTCAATTTGGAAGTGGAAGGGTTTATCCGACCAAAATGAAATTTTTAGTCGTTAATTAGCTAATCAAGAAAAATAATAAACAAAAAAAAGTTAAGAAATCGAAAAAAAACTTTTCAGACCAAAACGAACCATAATTTGCCCGGCAATCGACGAAATTAAAAAAAAAAATCATTATTCGTGACACACTATTCTACATACAACTATTTTCAAACTGTTTATCGCCTTATAATCTATTAATCGATATATCGACAATTTTGCTTTAATTTTATAGAAATTTGGGGGGAAAAGTAAGAAAAAAAATATAAAATTCTTTTCTCTCTATACACTTCAAGTCTAAGCTATTACAAAGAAAATAAGAGTTTTTTTTTCAATCCGTTAAAAATTTTAAAAGTTACATGCATTTGAAACGTTGAGGATTATTTTTGTGGTTTCGCTATATACCAACCGGTCTATGTGAGAAGTCTTTGACTCCGCCACCTCTAACCTAACCTAGAAACAGATAAGTTTTAAATTTTTCCATACATTGCAGGTCCACCTTAAAGTCTAATGTATTTTTGTGTTATTATTGATCCTAAAAGACAACTGTTCCGCCACTAAAGTTAAGCGAAATCGACAAAAAAAAACGAAAAATTGCTCCATCCGTATCTTTGCTTATATACAGTTTCTACGAAAAATATTTTATATGCTATTTACATATACCCCGAAATCCATATAAATTTGGATTTCAAATCCAATTAAAATCTATACCGTTTACATATCGTGAACCTATATTCAAAATATGCTAACTCAAATTTGACCGAAATGAGTTTCCGATGGCAAATAGCTCCCCTATGCAATACCCATCTGTGATAAAAATTTCAGAGCAAAAAAGTAATTTGTTGTCGTTTTACATCCATTTTTGTTATTCTGCTATCTCAAAGTACATATTTTTTGGTGAAAATAAATGCCAACTCCCATTGTAAATTTCTAAAAATTTTTCAAAATTTAAAAAAAAAAAAATTAGACCACATATCTTATTGCATTTGCCATGCTGAACACGAATCATTTGCCATGCTGAACACGAATATTGCCATTTTTAAATATCGGTTAATAGTGTTTGCAAAAAAAATGCTTATATAGATGTAACTTTCAAACTATTTATCAGATTGAAACATTATGAGTGGGCCAAATAAAGTCAATGATATAAGCTTTTAAAGTAGCTAGTTTAAAGTGACCCTTTTACAAAACAGCGTGAGTTACAGAGTGCCAAAGTTGACCACCCTGAGATTAAAAGGATTTCGGAGCTAGTAACTTTTAAAAATATGCAAACATATTTAATTTTTCTTCAGTTTTTGCAATTATCGTACAAAGGATAACAAAAACCAAAAAAAAAAAAAAAATTATAAAAATTTTTCAAAAATTTTTTTTTTTATTTTATTTTCCGACAAAATATGCGAACTCTAAAAAAATATTTGTTTTTTGATATAGTAATAAATGCCATCTCTGAAAAATACGCAAACAAGTGCAAAATATAAGATTTTTGGCATAGATAAAATTAGTTAGAATATTTAAACCATTTTATGGAAGGTACATTCACTCAAAATATTTTGTAGGCAAAAACAAATGAAAAACACACTTAAAACCAGTGAATAAACAATTGAAAACCATCCCAGTAATTATTCTTTTGTTTTAACAAACATCAACATTTATTTTTTACTGTTGACAAATAATTCTAAAATAAATAACATTAAACATTAAAAAATTATGTTTTTTTCACTCTTTTTTACCAACAAAAATAACCTACGAAAACATTAAAAATTAATGATAGTTCTGTTATTTTTACCAACAAATTTCAAAAAAATAACCTACGAAAACAATAAAAATTTATGATTTCGTAGGTAATTTTTTACAATTTTTTATTGAAATATTTTTTTTAAATTTTTAATAAAATTTTTGGGGAATCGATCCCGCAATCAACTACATTCTGGCCAGACACTCTACCCATCGTGCCAAAGTCACTTGATACAAACATGTTTTTATATTTCTATAAATAATTTTTTGATTTTTTTTTCTACAAAAAAAAAACTGACTTGTGTAGGTAAAAACTAATGATATTTCATTAAAAAATACCAACAATTTAAAAAAAAAATTACTGACACAAATCATTAAAAATCAAAAGAATAATCAGTAGTTTTTACTTACAGAACAAAAATAAATGACTTTAAAAATTAAATGTTAATGAAAGTCTTTATTTTTTAGTGCCTTATTTTTGAAACAAAGGACTGAAGTAGTCATTAATAAAAACTGAACATCAAACAAATGTTTTTTCTTTTAAAAACGACTAAACGGAAAACTTTTTAAATAACCTACAAACAGTTAATGACATAATTTTTTGAGTGTTGTTAATTTTTACTGTGTATTTGCTTTTGATTTGTGTACAGGGTTGTTAGTTGGAAAATTACCCAATTTTATAAATATTTCTAAAAACAATAATTTTTCTTGGCCGGAGCCAATATTTTCAATTCCACTAGTATATGTTGGGACCACAATATCAAAAAATGTGTTTGTGTATAGAGCTGCTTCTTTAAATGGAAGTAAATTAACATTTTTGCCAAGTTTGGGGCCGGCACCATTGAGTGTTTTTCTTTGTTAGAAAGACCAAATTGGTCTACTAAATTGTGCGTTTACCATTTGCAATAGTAAATTTTAAATTAAACATTGTTAAACAATGTTTTTTTTTATTAAGCTTTTAATAGATTTTAAAAAATAAATTTTAATTGTTTTTTTATTTAATAAAAAACAACAGCTGATAAAAAATATTCAGCCTTACCATAGAAAAATAAAATATATTTAAAAGCAGCTTTTAATTTTATTTCCATACAAATTGTTTTTGTTTTTAAAATCGACTTTCAAAAAATGTATTGAAAATTTGAAATTTAAAATAAAGCTTTTGTTAAAATAGACATTTTGTTTTCTTGTGGTAAGGGCCATTGTGTGCAGCGTTGTAAAAAGCATTAGGGATGATTATTTTGGGAAAAACCATAGTTGTACAATTAAGTACTAGAAATTTTTTGGGATTTTGAACTGCGATTTTACGATTTTCACAAAATCCATTTTTTTTGTACGGGATTTGACATTTGAAATCCAAAAATGTAATGGGATTTAATTGGATTTTCATTGAAATCCCATTTTTTCTGGATTTCGAGGTATATGTAAATGGCATATTAGAAATTTTAAAGGATCAGTTTTAACTATCCTAGAATCAAAATTATATAGAAACCAGTTTTATTGGATCTATAACCGGGAGGTGAGTCTCCATTCTAAATTTGAAGTCTTGTGAAAATTTTATGTGCTATCAAATAGGCACCCATTTTTTGATTGATTTTGAAAAATTTCTGATGAAAGTCGAAGGCTCGATTTTTTTTTACATTTTGTGGGTATGAAAGATTCGGTACATCCGAACTTTAATAATTACTAATTGTTACTATTTTTTTTTTCACCAAAACTTAACTTGTTTATTTTTTTCTAATGTATTTTTTGTGTTATTAAAGTTTATAATTTCCGACTTTTTGCATCCATTTACACATCACTGTTCATCACTTATGATTGTAATTCAGCACCATATACAAGCTAATGAAAAGGACTATCTATAAAATAGCCCCTGTGCACTATAGCATGGTACACAGAAAAAAAATGCAAAACAGTATAGAAAATATAAAAAAAAATGGTTTATCCTTTCGAGTGTTTGCCTGGATGTTTATCTGTAGCACAAAACATCCTCAAACAATAGAATAGAAATTTGACTTTTGGGAAATTTAATTGCACAACAACTGATAACATACGAATGCCATTCATGGCATTGGCTTTTAAACTAAAACCCCGAAAAGAGGATATTCTAATTGTGTGCCAGAATGTCTGTATATAAATATTTTCTATATACAACTCGTATCCAATACATTTAGTATAGTATGTGAAAAGCTGTTTGAGCTCTCTAAGCCAAATTATTTATAGCTTCAAGTGTTTAGGACAAAATACCAAAAAAAAATATATATATACAACATCCATATGCAAAAACTAAACAATTTTGCTTAAAACAAAACAATGCAATTAATAAAGTTTCAGATTATTTTTGTTTTGTTTTATTTCTACCGAATTGACTTTAAGGCATTTTTTTTTTCAAGTACATTTCTTTATAAATAAATATTTTTTTTGAAGATTTTTTTTCATATATTTTTAATATTTTTTTTTTATAAATTTTGGCCAAGAGTGTTGTTGACAGTTAGTGACAGAATAGGAAAAGGAGAAAATAAAAACAAACACATACTGGCCAACTAATATGATGTCAAACGAATGTCCAGTATTGAAAGGACAGTTTTTAATTAAAAATATAGATTTGTTATTGAAAGATCCCTTATAAAAAAAAAATAGAAAAAATTGGTATTTGGGTGACAGTTGTGGTAATATGAAATGAAAGGAAGAAATATTTATAAACAAATTTGATTAACATTTTTAATTCTGTAACGCTATATATTCGAACTGTATTACATTTATAATTAATTTTCCGATTACAATTATACGGAAAAGTGCCAAATGTAAGTACTTTGAGTTAAAAGTGATTACACTCAAAGAAAAAGCTTCTTATAATTAATTTATAAACCTGGCCACCCTAAAATCATGTAGCAATATAATTTATTGTAAACTTTTTTTTGGCAAAATACAAATACATCGCTTGATCAAAGAAATGTAATTGCATTTTCTTAAAAAAAGTGATGAAGTGCTAATTGTTTCAATCAATTTTATTAATAAAAATTTAATTTAATCAAATAAAAAATAATATCAACATTCTTCCGCCAAAATGTACAATAGACTGGGTCGACCATAAAGGAGAAAAAAAAGTTCCCATTGTGCGGGCTTTATTTTTAAGCTTACCTCGAAAAAGTTCCATAGCCAAAATATTAGATTTTTAGGTCGCGATTTGGTACCGCCGAAATCGTTTTTTGTTCATAGCATTGTCATTTGATGTCCGATCGTTGTAAAAAAAAATTTGTTAGAAAGTCCTCAGCGAGTACTAAATTTGACCCATATCTGGTTTTGACCTCTGAGGTCATCTTCGTGTTATAAGTGTTAGTTTCTCAGCTTTCTACCCCCTTAAATGATTTTTATTTTTCCATTAAATTATAGCACTAAGAAAATCATAAAATCCTTCCCTTGGAAGTATCCAGTTAAATTAATTAACAAAAAAGTTACATTTGATTTAAGATTTTCATATACAATATAAAGAAAATTAGAAAAAACACTTGTTATTATGCCTTTAAACTATATTTAATTTTTTTTAGTTTGTATTTAAATACATACGAACAAGTGTTTTAAATCTTTTTCTATGGAAATTTAAAATTGAATGTAACTTTTTTGTTAATTAATTTAAGAGGGTACTTCTAAGGGAAGAATTTCATGAATTATTTAATGCTATAATTTAATGGAAAAATAAAGATCATTTAGGTGGGTAGAAGGCTGAGAAACTAACACTTATAACACGAAGATGACCTCAGAGGTCAAAACCAGATATGGGTCAAATTTAGTACTCGCTGAGGACTTTCTAACAAATTTTTTTTTACAACGATCGGACATCAAATGACAAAGCTATAAACAAAAAACGATTTCGGCGGTACCAAATCGCGACCTAAAAATCTAATATTTTGGCTATGGAACTTTTTCGAGGTAAGCTTGAAAATAAAGCCCGCACAGTAGGAACTTTTTTTTCGACCCGGTCTAATGTACAATCACTCAGCATTGAAAAAATTTAAATAAAAACTTATCTAAATTTAGCAACAAAAAAACACAAAATAAATTTATATACGGCTGTACCGAATCAAATATACCCTCTGACTTTTTTTTTTGTTGTAAATAAAAACTTTCTTAAGTTTGTCTGTGTTTTATTATGACTTTTTTTAGGGTCTTACCAGTATGAAATTACGTACCGTTTGACATAAAAATGTTTTCGTTATCACTGATCACATATAAAACATTAGACTGGAATTTTGTTGTATGGCAAAAAAGTTTTTATTTCGATTTTGAACGTCAGGGCCAATTTTTATTCTTTTAGGCCTAAAACTTATGTGGTACAAATTTAAGGTCAATCGGATTAAATTAACCTGTGGCGCCCGATGATCAAAGTTTTGAATTTTTAAAAGTTTTTAGAAAAAAAAAGAATAAAACAAGTAAGAAAGTTATAGTCGGTCAAGACCGAAAATATGATACCCTACACCAGTGTTTTCCGGAAAATGGGTCCCAAGTCCGAACATGGATCGATTGAATTTGTTTTTTGTTAGATCTTTATTTAGTGTAGAAAACACATACAGATAAAATTTTAGTGGAATTCGATTATTTTTTTGCCAATAGACCGAATATCGGTCGAAATTTTTCTATGGAGGACTAAGTCCAAAACTTGTCCGATTATATTCCGATTTAATTAGATTACTAAAGTACACGTTTAACACTTAAAAATAAAATTTTTATCAAATATTTCCATTTTTATGAGTTTTGAGGGAATTATGCGAATATCGGGAGGGTGGTTTGTAAGGGGACTACCAGAAGGACTGACCCAATTCAAGTCAAAAAATTGTCCGATTATATTCCGATTTAATTAGATAACAAAATATCCCCAAAAATCCCCAAACAATAAAATTTTTTTTTTTTTAATTACACAAAAAATATTTTCTTAATTAAAAAAAAAAAAAAAAATAATAGTTGTAATTTAGCAATAAAAAAATCCCCAAAAATCCCCAAATGCGAAAATAAATAGTGTTTGGCAATTTTAATATACATTTTACAGCCGAAAATTTCAAGTTTTGCTGAATGAGCAAAATCGTTGATTTTATTTAATTTAGCTTGTTGTATTATATAGATTTAATTTCGAATATCCCCAAAAAATCCCAAAAATAATTTTGGAAATCACCATTAAAATCCCCAAATAAGATTTGTTGTCCTTTTTTCTAGCATGAAATCCCCCAACTTTGGGGATAAATCCCCAAGTCTGGCAGCCGTGCCCAACGGCTCTAATTTTTTTTTCGAAGTCAATTTTAAAGCGGAAAGGTTTATCCTACCAAAATGAATTTTTAAGTCGTTAATAAGGTAACCAAGTAACATAATAATTAAAAAAAAAAAATATATAAAAAATCGAAAAAAAATTTTAGTTTGTGTGGCAATAAATTTTTGGGGAAAATCTTTAACCCCGCTTTGAAGATACTAAAAAACTACCGTACTACTGGTAATTAGTAACTTATTAGTAGATTTTGGTACCAAATCACTTACTAATATTTTTACTGCAGAATTATTTTGAGTGTAGACAAATATTTTGATGAGTTACAAACGGAGTGATAAACTAAAATATACCCTCTATCACCAGTAGAGAATATAATAAATTTTTATTTTTTTTTTTGTCTAATTAAAAGAAAACCAAATGAACTTTGCTAAAACACATGTTTTTCTGTTTTTTTATCTCTTTACCTCTGCAACGTTAAACTAGTAAAACTAAAACAAGTGTGTCTGCCTGATTTTGCACAACAATAACAAATCAAGTGTAAACAAGCACATATTATTGTGTTGTTGTTTACTTACTCTCACTTTCATCGAAATGAAAATATTAGAAAATCTTAGAAAAGTGCAATAACACAATATACATCTCACTTGTATTGGGAAAGAATTTTAATGCATTCAAATAAATTGCCGTAGCCAAAAAAAAAAATAAATTGTTTATTTAAAATTGTAAATATTTGTGTGCTCTCCTGCTAAGATAAACTTTTAATTGATTTTACTCTTCTGATTATATGAGTTTGGATTTGTTTGTGTGATTATGCTCTGAGGAAAATTTAAAATTTATAAGAGTAAAATTATTTATTTATACATAAATAAAAAACACATTTATTAATTTTCGAATATTTCTTTAAAAAATATTCTCGCACAAAAATTGTTGTGGCTTTTGTTAGTGGGTTTGCTAATGGGGTGTGCAATAAACAGTTTAGTCGGGCACCAAAGATTTTTTTAAAAGGTCGGAAAAACGTTCTGTTCAGACTTCAAGTGACTCTTGTAAAGGTTTATTGATAACAAGAAGATTACACCAAAAAAAACCTTGTAAAATAACAAGAAAAATAGGGATGTCGCGAATAGAGTATTCGGCATTTTACCGAATATTTACTATTCGGTATTCGGCTTGAACCGAATACGAATATTGCCGAATAGTTTGATTATTCATACGCCTGTATTTTATCTTTGTAATAAATTGAAAAAAGTACCAGACTAAAAAACAACAACGCTTTTGTTGACACTATTTTTTCTGTTACCTTAACAATTCAAATTTGAATCAAGTGCTCACGTTTATTTTGTACAAAAAACAAACTAAAATGACTACAAAAAAGTCAAACGTTATAAAACGTGTTTTTTAAACAAATTTTAATTTTGCCGAATATTCGGAAAACTGTTACCGAATATTTAATTAACCGAATATTCAAAAAACATGCCGAATATGCCGAATACCGAATAGTGACGAATATTCTCGACATCCCTAAAGAAAAACTTCACTCAAAACATTTTGTAGGCAAAAACAAATGAAAAACATATTTAAAACTAGTGATAAAAGATTTGAAAACCATCCCAGTAATATTTTTTTTTTTTTTAACAAACATCAACATTTATTTTTTACTGTTAATAAAATTTTCCAAAATAAATAACATTGAACATTAAAAAATAACGTCACTTTCATTTTTTTTACCAACAAATTCGACAAAAATAACCTACTAAAATACTAAAAATTAATGTTTGTTGTGTTATTTTTACCAACAAATTAAAAAAAAAATACCTACGAAAACATTAAAAATTAATGACTTCGTAGGTTATTTTTACAATTTTTCTATTGAATTATATTAAAAAAAAAAAAACGCAATGAAAAAGAGTTTATTCTGATTCGAGGCCTTTTCATGTTCCCCATTATGAATTAACATAACAAGTACTTATGATAACTCTACTTTCTTCATTAGGATATTCTCCCACTAAATACTCATAGAGTTTCTTGCTTTCAAAAATTAAAATTAAAAGGTCGAATAAATAACTAATTTTTATTATTTAATAAAAATTAAAACACACTTGGTAACCCTCTTGATACGAGAGAATTTGTTTTCTATAACAGAAGGCAAAAACAAAAACTGTATTTAACAACTACCGAAGGTAGTATATGCAGTAACCAAAAAAACTTGCTTTCAAATTATATTTGGTGTAATGCTGGTGGAACTTCGAAAATCATATTCGCTTTCTCACTAAGTTGAGATTATTTAGAATATGAATATTTGATGTTTGCATGCTAACAGTATTACCTTATTTTCTAAAGAATTCTGATGATGGGGGAATTGGAACACCCCCGAAACGATCGTCAATTCATTCCTGAAAATTGCCAAAATTTTTGAAAGCAAGAAACTCTATGAGTATTTAATGGGAGAATATCCTAATGAAGAAAGTAGAGTTATCATAAGTACTTGTTATGTTAATTCATAATAGGGAACATGAAAAGGCCTCGAATCAGAATAAACTCTTTTTCATTGCACAATTAAAAGGTCGAATAAATAACTAATTTTTATTATTTAATAAAAATTAAAACACACTTAAAAAAAAAACTAAATAAAGTTTTGGGGAATCGATCCCGCAATCAACTACATTCTGGCCAGACACTCTACCCATCGTGCCAAAGTCACTTGATACAATCATGTTTTTATATTCCTATAAATAATTTTTTGATTTTTTTCTACAAAAAAAAAAAAAACTCACCCAAGTAGGTAAAAACTAATGATTTCTCCTTCAAAAATGCTAACATTAAAAAAAAAGTGAGAGTGTTAAATTCGGCTGTGCCGAATCTTGTATACCCTCCAACACGTTAAAAAAAGCAGGGGAGTATTTTTTTGTTGGGGGAGTGGGGGTTTCGGCGATGGGAGACAATTTTTCTGGATACAACTGGAGGATTTTAAACTTTTTCTAACATAAAAATGTTTCGTTTGCTAAGCAAAAGTACAAAAAAACCTTAAAAAATGGTATTTTTTTCTGAGGTTGGTTTAGTTCTTAATGGGGGAACTTTTTTCCCCCTGATCCGATTTTGCCCATGTTCGAACTTTACCAACCCAATACGATAAGACATATTCGTACCAAACTTCAGAAGTCCAGCTTTTTTATTTTGGACTGTATCGTGTCTTCCACAGACGGACGGACGGATGGACGGACGGACAGACGGATATCGCTAGAATGTCTTAGAATCGATCACTGATCAATAATATATCTACTTTATGGGGTCCTAGAATTTCGATGCGTTACACACGGAATGACAAAGTGAGTATACCCCTATTCTGTAGTTGGAGGGTATAATAACGTACACAAATCCGTAAATATTAAAGAATAATCACTTATTTTTACTTACAGAACAAAAATAAATGACTTTAAAAATTGAATGGTAATGAAAGTCTTTATTTTTTGTGTTGTTATTTTTGAAATAAAGAACAGAAATAGTCATATAAAAAAACAAAACAAAAAAAAATGATTTTTCTTTAAAAACGACAAAACGTAAAACATTTTAAATAAACTACAAACTGTTAATGACATAATTTTTTGAGTGTTGTAACTTTTATTTTTTGCTACCTCCTATTTGACAAGAATTCCTTGTAATTTTACAAGATTTTTACCAATTAAATTTTTAATTTTCAATTTTTTTGACGCGATAAAACTTTCAAGTAAGTTTTGTAAATTTACTAGATTTTTTGTTACCTCCTATTTTACGAGAATTCCTAGTAAAAATTACGAGCTTTTTTGTAATTTTACAAGTTTTTTACCAATAAAATTGTTAATTTACAACTTTTTTGACGCAATAAAACTTACAAGGAATTCTCGTAAATTTATTAGATTTATTTTGTAAAAAAACAGTAAAATTCGTAAAATTACAAAAAATTTGAAAAATTACAAAAAATAAAATTGAATTTCGATTAAATATTTTTTGTTAAAAAACAAGGAAAACTGTCAAATATTGGTAAAATGGGATTGCAAAACTTTTTCTAGTAATTTGACAAGTTTTTTTTTGTGTATATGCTACGCGGGTTGCTTAAGTTGAAATAACCCTCTTTCAAAACTCAAGTGGGTAACTCGGTTTACAATACAATAGGTGTGTTTTTTGTAATAAAATTTTCGACCATTTTAAGCCAATTTTAGTATTATCATCAGACTGACATCGCTTTAATAAATGAAGTGTTACCCGAGTAGAAGTATTGATTATAAATAAAATAGTAAATTGTCTTTAAAAAATATGAAAACCAACGTTATTAATTATACTAATAATAATTCCTAGTGCCAAAGTTAGTTCACAACTGTCTTATGCATCTTTTCTAAAAATATAAAAAACAAAAAATTAAAATATGTGCTTTTTTTGTTGAGGTTCTGCTCATTTTAACGAAAAACGTTTATTTGTTGTTTTGTATAGAAACAATATTTTTAAAAAAAATTTATGATGAAAAGCTTCTCTATCGAGTATTGAACCAAACAACTAATGTTGCGTAAAAATTGTATTTATTTTTTTAACCTTTTAAGCGTTTAATTAATTTTGCACTCTAACAAAGTTTCAATTAAAAGGAAAGCAGCAGATGACTCTTTATAATAATATGCAAATTTTTTACAGAATCATCGGCTGATATAAAGATTTTAAATAAATTCTTTGTCATACTATTTCTGTTTTTTTAGATCAAAAACGTTAACGCGTTGGTCTAACTATCCCAAAAATTTACACATTTTCATGAAAAACATATTATACGAATTTTTAAAGTTTATGCCACCGTTAGATAGGAATTTAAACCCCTTTCTTTTCATATGGAACCATCATATAGTTTCTTAAAAAGAAATGGGTGAAAAATCCAAAATCGATTTTTCGCTATTTTGTGGCCCATTTTCTTAACCCCTAAATCCCCGATATGACCGATTAGCCGAGACATCCCAACTTTAGAACCGTCTTTAAATATATATTTAAAGTTTCACGCAAATTGGTTTATGAGGGTTGAGATACTTCCCATGTAAAACAAATTCTAGAATTTACTTTTTATACCCTCCACTCTAATGATAGAGGGTATATATAAGTTTGTCATTCCGTTTGTAACACCTCAAAATATTGGTCAAGGACCACATAAAGTTTGCTCGATCGATTTTAAGACGAACTAGCGATGTCCGTCCATCTATGCGTCTGTATGTCTGCTGAAAAAACTATAATTTTTGAAAGACTTTACGGAGGCTCCTGAAGTTTGGCATACATGTTGGACATTTACCTGGTCAGTACCCGATTTCTGTAACTATGCGAGAAGTTTTCGCATCGAAAAAAATAATATAACGTTCAGTCATCCAGTATGGCACAGAGTGATTCGGAAAAAAAGCTTTGATTTCTTTTTTGCATTCGATGTTTTTAACACTAGAAACATTGTACTCACCCTGTAAAATACTAAATGACTATAATTTAATTTATTTTTTCTCGATGCGAAAACTTTTCGCATAGTTACAGAAATTGGGCACAGGTTGGTATAGCAATCCAGCGAAATAGGTCCAGTGCACTTTGGCCGAATTTTCAATTTTGGCGGCAAAAAGTAAATTTTTCAAGTATAGATTTTCAAAAATTTTTTGATTGTGTTCAATTCCCAATATATTGGTAAGAAAAAAGTTAAAAAAGTTATAATAGTTGGCAACACTGTCGATGTGTAAACAGCTGCTAATGTATACAGTTTTTATAACCCGTGTTGCAAGTTGTAAAGCAACCAAATTTTAATAAATCTATATATATTTTTTTAAATATATTTTGGTTAAAAAAAATGTTGTGAATATGAATTTTAATACTCTCGGTGTGTGGTTTTACGAATTCTTAATATATTTGAGAAAAAAATTTTATTTCGTAGTTGTTTTTGAGTTTTTTTAGGGGAAATTTTTTATGAAATTGTGAATAGTTTTATCGTCTTTCGCGGAGTATAACTTAAAATGTTAACAATTGTTTAAACAGTTTAATACATGTAAATCTTCGTAGAAAGCTCAGGTTTTAATGTACAGTGACTCAAAGTAATAATGGAACAGCATATATTTGATAGCAGTTCTTTAAAGGAAAAGTTATCAATACTTGACCTGATTATTATCAATCGACTATTTTTGAAAAAAGCGCTATAAAGGAAATTTTCCAAGCTTTAATTTAAGCTTGATAGCGTCCAGATTGAGCAAATATAAAAAGAAATACGATGGTCGCACTGGAAAATGAAATTATTTGTAGATATTTTTTTGAAATTTTTTTAAAAATATTTCTAAGTCGATTTTTTCCAAGTTCAAACATTAAAAATTTAAAAAAATATTCAATAATTTTTATTTAGTCATCAGCTTGTTTTTCCAACCACCCAAACAAAAAATGAAATTTTTTAAATACAGTAGAAGAAATCCGCATTTTTTGACCTCCAACTCTTTCGACCACCAATTTGTTGTAAACAAAGAAAATATTTTACTGTTTATTAATTTTAGTACACCTAAGTGTATAGTGATAAGATTTTAGAATAATTAAAATTTTTATTTGTTTACAAAAAATTGGTGGTCAAACGAGTTGGAGGTCAAAAAATTCGGAATTCTTCCACTGTGATTAAAAAATTTCATTTTTTGTTTGGGTTGTTGGAAAAACTAGGTGCTAACTAAATAAAAATTATTGGATAATTTTTTAAATTTTTAATGTTTGAACTTGGGAAAAAACGACTTAGAATATTTTTAAAAAAATTTCAAAAAAAACATATACAAATAATTTCAATTTCCAATGTGACCCTCGTATCTCATTTAATATTTGCTCAATCTGGACGCTATCAAGCTTAAATTAAAGCTTGGAAAATTTCCTATATAGCACTTTTTTCAAAAATAGTCGATTGATAATAATCATGTTTAGTATTGATAACTTTTCCTTTAAAGAATTGCTTAAAAATATATGCTGTTCCATTATTACTTTGAGTCACTGTATATTAATATGGTATGCGAACGAGTGCGAAAGAATGAGTTATTAGCAAAAACGTGAATGTTGGATGGCTTTTTTTCCGCAAATTCACGTGTTTAAAAACACACTAAAAACGCTTTAAAGCTTGGTGAAAAGCTACAAAAATATTTTATAGTGTTTCTTTTATTCAAAAAACTTTTTATTCTCAAACAAAAAAAAAATTACACTCAAAAAAAATTATACACTCAAAAAAATTGTACACAATTAAAAAATTTTTTTTTTTATGTTATTAAAAAACGTAATTTCCTTAAAATAATTATATTTTTAATAAATTACTATCACTAAAAAAGTGTTTTTCTACTTGAATATGTTTTTCAACAATTGACTACAATTTTTTTACAATTATTCGGTATTCGGCCATATTCGTCCAAAAAGGTGACCTATGCCGAATTATGGCCGAATAGTACTTTTTTTCCAACCGAATATTCGGTCAGACACTTCAAATTATTAAGGAAGATTTTAATTAAATACAGTTTTGTGAGCATTATTTTTTTTTCGAAAATCCCCCTTATGGGCGGGCCACTAGAAAAAGGGGGCGTGGACCGCCCATTATTTCTCAAATCAAATATTTTGACAGAAGAACCCTGCATACCAAATTTGGTGAGGCTAGCTTGTCGGGAATTAGTTTTTGCCGCGATTTGGGGTTTTTCGGCCATAGTGCAGTGGTTCAAAAGTAATGAGCAAAAGACTGAATTTCGGCAAGGGTTTTTCGGGAATTTACGAGATACAAAACACGCTAACTTTCGAAAGGAAGTTCTGAGGATGCTGATATTTGTCGTTCCTCTGGTCTAATTCGTATGGAATTTCAGCCAAATCGGTTCCGTGGTTCCAAAGTTATTAGCGAAACCGTAAATTTCAGATTAGTTTCACCTTAAATTCATATGTTGAAAACCCGTTTTAAACATGTTTTAAAAACATTGGTAAGTCACAAAAATATTTTACAACGTATTTTTGTCACTCAAAAATATTTTCGCACTAAAAAAAAAATACACTCAAAAAAAATTTTACACTCAAAAAAAAAAATTTACACTCAAAATTTAGTAAATTATTTTTTATTTTTTTAATTTACTACAAAAAAAAAGTTTTTTTTTACACAAAATTAAATAGATCTAATCAAAAATTTAATTTTTTCACGTTGGAAAATTTACTATCACTTAATAAGGGCATTGTAGAGGGTATTCCTTGATTCGGTCACTTAGTTACTTTTTCTCAAAAAAAAAAAAAATTCGACCAATTTAATTCAGGGGCCGATTCACAGAAAATAGTCATACCCAGCAAAAACTTGGTAATTGGTACCCCTTCCTGCCTCGCTTACGAGGTAAAGGCTTTGGATACTAGTAATTACCATTAGTATAACATTGAGCCAAAAAAGGCAAAATGTGGTTACCTCCAATGACATCACCGTGTTAAAGTAATTAACATTGAAATTGGGAGATAACTAATTACTCATATTTTTGCTAACTCCTTTAGTTAATTACTTGGTAAGCGAAGTTTTTGCTGGGTAACTCAATAATAGCACAAGTAAGAAAGTTATAGTCAGTCAAGATCGAACATATGAGACCCTACACCAATGTTTTCCGGAAAATGGGTCCTAAGTACAAACATGGACCGATTGGATTTATATTTTGTAAGATCTTTATTTAGCGTTGAAAACACACACAGATCAAATTTTAGTCGAATTGGTTTATTTTTTGCCAATAGACTGATTAACCTGAATATCGGTCGAAATTTTTGTATGGGGGACTAAGTCCAAAAATGGTCCAATTATATTCCGATGTTGTTGGGTTATTAAAGTACACGTTTAACACCTAAAAAATAATTTTTTATTAAATATTTCCATTTTTATGAATTTTGAGGGAATTATTTGAATATCGGGAGGGTGGTTTGTATGGGGACTACTGATACAATATCTATCTATTATAATACGGTTATTAGAGTCATTTAAGCCTAATCCAAAGAGGGCATTTGCATGGGGGATAGGTCTTAACATGAACCTATTTTTTTCAATTTCAATAGGCTTCGTCCTTAGGCCAAAAAATGCCTAATTTTTGTAATTTCAGGTCAATTGATTGAAAATTGCGACTTAAACCGATAGATGGACAGACGGGCGGACGGACTATCGACTAAAAAATAAATTCTGAGTCGATCGTTATACTTGAAGGTAGGTCTAGGACCAATATTTCGGGTAGTTACTAACATCAGCACAAACGCATTTTATCATATACCACAGAGTGGTGTAGGGGAAATTATTATTATTTTTTGTTTTTACAAAAATGACAAAAAAAAAGTTTATCACTTAAAATAAAATATTTTTAATCAAAATTATTAATTTTTTCACGTTAGAAAATTTACTTTTAAAAAGGCCATTGTGGGGGGTATTCATAGATTCGGCAAAGTCGGATTTAACTTTTTTACTTGTTATACCCTACCCCACGTGGTACAGGGTATAATGAGTTTGTGCTGATGTTTGTAACTACCCGAAATATTGGTCTAGACCCACCTTCAAGTATACCGATCGACTCAGAATCACTTTTTGAGTCGATTTAGAAATGTCCGTCTGTCCATCCGTCCGTCTGTCTGTCCGTCTGTCCATGTAACGGTGTAAACACGATACAGGTCGCAATTATGAACCGATTTGACTGAAATTTAAAACTTAAGCTTCTTTTGGCCCAAGGACAAAGCCTGTTGAAATTGGAAAAAATCGGTCCATGTTTTGACCTACCCCCCATAAAAACGTCCCCTTTTAATTTGCCTCAAATGACTCTAACAACGGTTTTGTAAAAGGTATCCTATCGAAATTTGCCAGGTAATCGTGTTTTGTATTTACAAATCACCATGCCGAATATGAAATCAATCGAACCAGTTCTTCTTGTAGACCATACAAGCCACCTTCCCGATATTCACAAAAATCTCTCAAATGTCATGAAAATCAAAAATATTTTATTAATTTTTTTTGTATGTATTAAACGCGTACTTTAATAACCTTATTAAATCTGATTATTAGCGGACCATTTTTTGACCTAGACCCATATAAAAATTTCGCCCGATATACAGTTAAAGCGGTGTATTTGCAAAAAAAAAAAAAAAAATAAGCCTAATTCGCTACAACTTGGCTTGTGGGAGTTTTTTACACTTGATAAAGATTTAACAAAAGATAGATCCCATCGGTCCATGTTTGAACTTGGGACCCATTTTCCGGGAAACACCGGTGTAGGGTATTATATGGCCGGTCATGACCGACTATAATTTTCTTACTTGTTTTTAAATTAGTTTGCAATGCGATTCTTATTTTCTGATATAACATTTAACAGGTTAAATTATTAAAAAAAAAAAACAAATTTTTTCCGCATCATTTCTACTCATATAATTTTGTTGATTTTTTTTTTGTGAGTTTTTTATTTTTGATTTGTGTTTTATTTACCAGCATCACCATCACTACCACTGGCTGCCACTTGCTCTCCGGTGTTTTATATTCAGATAATATTATCTGTGTGGTTGATTCCTGAACGGATTTTGTTGTGCGGAATTTTTTTTTTGTTTGTTATTTAATTTTCGAAATCCAATTTAGTTTGTTTTTGTCTTTAAAAATCGTCACAGCGTGCGTTTATATTGTTTATTTGGGATACAATATTTAATTTTTACGATTATCACATTTCGGGTATTGTGTGTTTTTTTATATGAATTATATATTTTTTTTTAAATTTTTTTTTAATAAATGAAATAAATTTCGTTATTTTTAATCGTCCGTATAAAATGGCATTATAAATGTGTGTGTGTGTTTTTTGTTTTTATCTAAAATAAATTAAATTTTTCAAATCGATAAATCAGATTTGTATAATATTTTGTGTTCTGTGCTTATCAAATATTCATAAAAATCGTATATTATAAATATCTGTATGAGTTAATAAAAAAATTTAAATTACAAAAAAAAAAAAAACGAATAAATAAATAATATTTTTAATTTTTAAATAAATATTTCAAATATTTTCAATGTTTTATGGAAACTATTTCGATGATATAGAAACAAAAGGTAAGTTACAGTAAAATTTATAAAGGAAATTTTATGTTTAATAAGTTATTTTGAACGTCCGGGAAAACTTTTATTTTCCTTGGCCTTAAAAGTGCACAAATTTAAGGCCCATCGGATTAAATTAACCCATGGCACCCAGCTGTCAAAATTTTCTGGGCTATTCATAATGAATAAATTAAGTTTTTATAATTTATTATAAATCTGCTGTAGAATAATAAGTATTAAACCAAAAATGTGGGATTAAAAAAAAAAAAAAAACAAGTAGAAAAGTTAAATTCGACTAGAACGAATTTATTAATACCCTCCATAATACCCTTTTTAAAGGATGGTACATTTTTTAACTAAAAAAATAAAATTTTTGATTATAAATATTTTATTTAGTAAAAAAAAACTTTTTTATGTAATTTTTGAAAAAAAAAGAAGAAAAATTGCTATTTTTTTGTGAGTGTACATTTTTTTTTGGGTGTAAATCTTTTTTAGTGGAAAAACATTTCTGAGTGACAAAAATACTTTATAAAGTAATTTTGTGGCTTACCAATGCTTTTAAAGCTCGTTTTTTAAAGCTTGTTTTTTTCAACACGTGAATTTAAGGTGAAACCAATCTGAAATTCAAGGTTTTGCTAATAAATTTTTAACCACTGGACCGCTTTGGCTGAAATTTAATACCTGGTGAACGGCAAATACCTACGCCAAGATTCAGAATAGTCTTTCGAAGTTATAGTGTGTTTTATCTCGTAAATTCGTGAAAAACCCTTACCAAAATTCAATCTTTAACTCATAACTTTTGAACCACTTTACCGATTTCGCTGGATTGCAATACCTAAGTGACCAACATATATGCCAAACTTCAAGAGCCTCATCATGAATATATATACTTAGTGGGTTCCTAGACCAATATTTCGAGGTGTTACAAACGGAATGACAAACTTATATATCGAGGGCGTATATTCAAAACCCTCTATTTTCCATTTTCACGAAAACGACTTTTTGATAGGAAAATATTCAGTAAAACGCCTCTCGTCTATGGCGTAAAATTCAGAACAAAAATATTTTTTTTTTGCTATTTTATTTGCATTTTTGGTTTTCTCTATCTCTTACACAATTAATTTTTCTGAATGCGAAACCCTCTATCTTTTCAAATAATTAATTTATAAATATTTTTTTTAATAATTTCATAATACATTTCATGTTTTATACTAATTTTTGCATGCTGAACATGAATTTGTCAACAAAATTCCAGATCACGAGTTTGGTCCACTGACCAAAAATTGAAAATTCTTGTTTGACTTTTTTGAAAAATATTGCTCAAAATTTGGATGTCTTGTGTACGTTATGAAACAAAAATTTTTTGTCTTAAAAATCGCGATGCTGATCAGCATCTGTGGACCAGAATCGCGTTTATAATTTTTTGTCAACTTTTATATTGAATTCGGTAAAAAAATAATTTTTGTTTTAAAAATCAGAACCTGTGGACCAAAACCGCGATTTCGAAATTTTTTATAAGCCGTTATCATTAATAAATCAGGTTAAAAATTTTGCGATGTCCCCAGCAAAAACTACGTAATGAGTACCCATTCCCAATTGAATTACCTGGTAATGAGTACTAATTACTCGCTGCGTTACTTTATACCCCAAAAAAAGGCCTTACTTTTAACTTACATCGTAAATGATTTGCAATCTGGATTTTAAAAACAAGTTAAGTTTTATAAAAATATACTACTATAAAAAACAATTTTACTCTTATACTCAAAAAATTATGTAAGTATAATTAACTGAAAATGTCAGTTAAAATAACTACTTTGTTAGTTGTTTTGTAGTCAACTACTTTTGTCAGTTAAATCAACTAACAATGTAAGTTATTTTAACTGACAAAAAAACAACTGACTTATGTAGTAAAAACTACTAACATTTGTAGTCAAAACGACTAACATGTAGTAAAAATAAAATAATCAATTTAATATATTTTTTTTTAAATTAAAAAAAAAAAATTGAAGACAAAATGTTTTCCAAGTTTTTTTTTTTTAAAGTTGTGAAAAATAAAAAAAAACGAAAATTTATTTTTATTTTTTGGAATTTTTTTTTTTAATTTTTCAGAAAAAAAATTGAGGACAAAATTTTTTCCATAATTTTTTATTTTTTTTTTAAAAGTTGTGAAAAATAAAAAAACGAAAATTTATTATTATTTTTTGGAAAAAAACTTTGAAAATTTTTCAGAGATAAAAAAAAAAATAAAATTAACTACTTTAAATAACTGTTACTACATCACAGTACTTTTTTGTTAGTTATTCAAAAAAACTACTTAAAATAACTAACAGAAATAGTTGTTTGATATTTTTCATACAAAAACAACTGACTTTGTAGTTGAAAACAACTAACTACTGTAAAATATACAAACAACTTACATGTAGTAACTTACTTAATTTTCTGAGTGTAATTTATTTTCTCTCATTTAATAAGAGCAACTAAACAAACAATGCAGTCACCTTTTCAACTTTTTGTAAGCGAGCTAGGAATGGGCTATTATTTTTTAGAATTTTCGTAAGCGAACAAAGAAGGCCTTGCCTCCAATGACATCGCCTTGTTAAAGTAATTAAGAATGAAATTGGGACGTAACTAGTTACTTATTTTCGTTATAAACCCCAAAGTTAATTACTTGGTAATGGAAGTTTTTTCTGGGTCGTAAATGCAATCATAATAATTAATTTTTATTAAAATACAAAACCCTCTATCTGATCATTTTCATTCATGTACTTAATATTTTTTTATCTATTATAAAATCCCCAACAGTGCAAAATTGTAAAAACGAATTATATGTGAGTTTAAGTAGTTGATTTAAAACAATATTGATGAATATCGAATTTTAATTACTCTAACAATACGCGAAACAAACAGTTTTTTGGCTCTCCTGAAAAGTTGTGTTTTTTAGATAGAGTGGAGGGTATAAAAAAAGGCCGGGTTAAAATAGTAACATTTAAAACTTTGTGTAAGCACTATTTTTTTAAGAACTTAAGACAATCTGTAAAAAAAATAAAAAGAACAAATACATTTTTCTTATTTTCAAAATAAATTTTTAAAATTATTTTTGAAACAACTAAATTTTAATTTGTGTTGTTGCTAATTTATAGCAACATATGGAAAAATATGCACAAAAAAGTTGGAAATATGCACAAAATAAGCATTTAAAACCAACACGTGCAAAAATATGCATTTTCACCAAAATATACAAAACAAATCGATGCCATTTTTACGCAAATTTCTGGATTCGGAAAGATAATTGATTCCCGGGTAAAATTGATATATATATGATCATATATGAAGATATATGGATCATATATGACCTCATATCGGGCCAATTTTCGGATCAGATCATATATGAACATATATGGAGGCATATATGATAATATATGGTTATATAAATCCATATATGATCCATATATCTTCATATGTGATCATATATATTTCATTTTTACCCGGGTTGATATAGTTTTTAGACTATCGACAAAAAATATGCATTGTCATGGAAATCACAGTCCTAGTCATTAAATTAGCATTAAAAATTGACTGTAATATCCCGAGTAAAAAGGAATTTATATAAATGTATATTATTTTATATGTTTTCATAAAACCATATACAACTATATGAGTCAAAGTATAAAATTATATCTCACTTTGAAATTTTCCAATTTTTTTAAATGATGTCATATAAAATCATATCTAATTATATTGTTCATAATATATTAATATAAATGGTAGATGTAATCATACGTTGCACATAAAACTTAATCCCATTTCATACATTATTATACGTGACTTTATATCTAATTATGTATAGGACTTTACTAAACAAAAAATCCAGTATCAATTTATGTATAATTATATATGACTAATATAATACCATTTAAAACTATATATGGTTCCATACTAAAAAAAATTTCCAACAAAAATAATAGATATAATTATATGTGGCTTAAACGATAACATATCTGTGTTTGTATGGTACTATACATACGCAAATTTCGTCAAAACTCAATATATATTTATAAACGGTCGCATATGTAATGGAATATATATTTTGATATAATCATGTATAAAAAAAATATTTTTTTGACCAAACAACTAGCCATATATAATTATATATGCCAGTATTTCAAAATTTATTTTTGTGTGTCAACATATATGGTTATACAAAACTTTTTATTGTATCATATAAGATTACATATGATTTTTGGGAACCCGAGTTCGATTCCCGGCCCAGTCGAGAAAAAAAAAGTTTTTTTTTATTTTTTTTTAAATAGAAAACACTTTTTTATTGCGTTTAATTTTTTTAGAACTAAAAAATTTTCATTTTTGGAATTTTTGCCATCATTTTTAAAAAAATATTTTTCTTTTATATAGTTATATATAACTATATTTGATTTATTATAAAATTATCTATAATTTTTGGGAACCCGAGTTCGATTTCAGAAAAAAAAAATATATTTTTTTTATTTTTTTAAATAGAAAACACTTTTTTATTGCATTTATTTTTTTTTAGAACTAAAAATTTTTCTTTTTTTGAATTTTTGCAATCATTTTTAAAAAATTATATTGCTTTTATATAGTTATATATAACTATATTTAATTTATTATAAATTCATCTAGCATTTTTGGGAACCCGAGTTCGATTCCAGAAAAAAATATATTTTTTTTTGGCGTTCTTTGCTCTTTTTTAAAAGTAGGACAAAAAAGACCCTTATCTTGAGGAGTTAGAGGGTTAACATATTCTACAAAAATGTTCTCCGTAACATTTTACATAAATTTGTTGAACACACCATATACTTTAAACGTAAGCTTTACCCGATTTTCTTAATAAATGCGAAATTAACCCTAAGCTCTCTATTGTTGTGTCTTATATCTGACTTTCTTGTTGAGTTTTCTGTTTTGGTGTGTTCAGGGACTTATAGTAAAATTTTACGGCGGATGTTTTTGCGGAACACTAAAACCCCTTAAATCCCTGTTTAAATGGTGTTTTTTGCTCTTTTTGAAAAGAAGGACAAAAAAGACCCTTATATTGAGGAGTTAGAGGATTAACATATTCTACAAAAATGTTCTCCGTAACATTTTACATAAACTTGCTGAACACATCATATACTTTAAGCGTAAGCTTTACTCGATTTTCTTAATAAATGCTAAATTAACCCTAAGATCTCTTTTGTTGTGTCTTATTTCTGACCTTCTGGTTGAGTTTTCCGTTTTGGTGTATTCAAGGACTTACAGTAAAATTTTACGGCGAATATTTTTTCGGAACATTTAAACCCCTTAAATCCCTGTCTTAATGGTGTTTTTTGCTCTTTTTGAAAAGAAGGACAAAAAAGACCCTTATCGTGAGGAGCTAGAGGGTTAATATATTCCACAAAAATGTTCTCCGTATCATTTTATATAAATTTGCTGAACACACCATATACTTTAAACGTAAGCTTCACTCGTTATTCAAAGACGATTGACAATACAACATCTGCATTTGGGGGAAACTTTACCTCCCCCTAAAATGAAACCCAGATGTAAACTTTCAAAACGCCGATGCACGTGTATTTTTTTTTTTGTCTCTTCTATCAAAATTTTTTGGTCTGACCTTGTAATTTTGGAAAAAATTCGATTTTGTTGTGCAGTGTTATTGTTTAAGCTTACCATGGAAGCCCCTAATAGCGCAGTACGTCATTCCAATTTTTTTTGCAAATTTTATCAAAAGTTTTCTAAGTCTTTTTGAAAATTGTGTACAAGTGAATAACATATTTAATTGGATGTAATCATATATTACTATATGTTAGATCAATTTGATATAATTAGATACGATCAATTTATTTAAAACTAAGTCTTTTAAAGTTGTTATTTGCTAACAACGTCCGCTGGTCTAGAGGGTAGAGATTGCGATTACAAAACGGAAGACTTGTGGTTCTAATCCCCGTCCGTTCGAAGTTTTTTTTTTTTTTTTATTTATTTTCAGTTTGACATTATTATATCTAAAAATAAATCTAAAAACAGAAAAAATTTTTGGATAAAAATGTATCCAATAATTTTTTTATAAAATCAATATATCAGATATTATAAGATAACTTTGGCGCGGCCAAATTTCGGATGAAATTACATTATATAATATCCAATTTAATATAAAATCATGATATTGGATATTTTAAGATAACTTTGGCGCGGCCAATTTCCGGATGAAATTACATCATATTATATCATATTTAATACAAAATCATGATAATAGATAATTTGGGATAACTTTGGCGCGGCCAATTTCCGGATGAAATCACATACAATCAAATATTAAACTGTAACTTCATATATTATAAGATGTTATGAGATAACTTTGGCGCGGCCAATTTTCGGATAAAATTTAGCAAAATCAGATCCAATAAATTATATATAATTTTATAAGATAACATGTTTTACCATACAATTTTTTTTTACTCGGGATGATTTAATTTTAAATAAAAAATCAGTGGAATGGTTTGTAAATAAAATTTCATTTCCCGAGTAAAAAAGTTTATATATAATTATATATAATTTGATAAAATTATACATATTAAATTATATAATTATATAAAATTATATATAATTATATCCAGGATTTGGTGAATATAATTATATAAAATTATATCAAATTATATATAATTTGATAAAATTTTATCAAATTAGATATAATTTGATATAATTTTATATAATAATTATTTTTTTTTTATTTTTTTCAAATATAAATTATATTTTATCAAATATAATTTGATAAAATTTTATCAAATTAGATATAATTTGATATAATTTTATATAATTATATCCACCAAATCCTGGATATAATTATGTATAATTTTGACAAATTATATACTACTATAATTTTATATAATTTTATAAACTTTTTTTGGAAAATTTTGTCTCTATATATAATTTTATATAATTATATATAATTTGATATAATTTTATCGAATTATATATAATTATATAAAAAACTTTTTTACTCGGGTTGTTTTAAATGAGTATTCACTAAACTTTAACTACTTAATTTTTTGAGTTTTCTATTTTGAACGCCAATTACTGAACCAGTTGAAATGACGAAGTACTTAAATCGTTCAGCTCGTTTCGTTAGTCTATGTGGTGATAAATCGGTTAGTTATTCAACCGATTTTTTTTTAATAAATAATGTAAATATATTTTTTCCAATTATTAAGACTCCGCCACAATGTCGGAGTACTCTGTACTACAGAGTACCATCTCTAAAAATAGAAACAACATTGTACCATAAATGTGTAAGTGCAAAAGAGAAAGGAACAAAATCCACTCTCTGGCACAGAGTACTCTGTCATTGTGAATTCAGCTTTAGAAACTCCCAAAATTTTTTTAAATTTTCAAAACATTTTTTGACTTTCTGATTTTTTTTCCTATAAATTTTCCTGAATTTTATTGATCTTTTTTCTAAATATTCCAAAATCTAAATAAGTTTGTTGTTATTCGACCTTTTTTATTAATATAATTAATAGTAAATAATCAAGCTAGTGCGTAGCTGTTGCTGTTGTCGTCGTCATAATAGTCATAACGACGACAACAGCAATAGGTACGCACTAGCTTATAATAATTTTTGTACTGTCCCTGAGGATGTTATTCAATTAATAACGAAATATTGGAGGAATGAAATAAAGAAGATTTTTAAATAAAACAAAGACCTCGAGCTTGATTATTTACTATTAATTATATTCCAAAATCTTTTTGATGTTTTCGAATTTTTCTGATATTTTCTGATATTTTTTTAATTTTGCTAACCATTTAATAAATTTTTCTAAAATTTTTGTGATTTAATCTAAATTTTCCATATTATTTTTCTATTGGAAAATTTTAAATAATGTATTTTTTATAGAGTTTTTTTCTTTTCTAAATCAATAAATTAAATTAAATTCCTCAATTGAATTCTATTTATAGTCCATCCATATAACCACATCCATCAAAATTATTTCAGTTTAAAAAATTTCAACGAACAAAAAATATTCTTATTACTGTATTTAAAAAAAAATACTACTAATAACACTGTGCTACAGTGGAAAAATTCTTTTAATGTGACATATTATAGGTTGTTGGTTTTGTGGAGGATCTCACAAAAATGTTCATTAAACTTGCCAGACACCCACAAATTTAAGAGTTAATGTCAAAAACAGTTTTTGGGACTTTTTTGACTTAACCTCGAGTAATTCAGAAACTTTTCAATGGATTTTAAATTTTTTAATTGTTTTGGATAGAAAAAGAATAAGGCTTTCCATGAGTGTGAATTGGTCTACACATATGAGTGAGATATTTATTGAGTTTTTTCAATAATATTAATTTATTGTTATATTTTGAAAATTTTTCAAGCTTATCGATTTTTTCTGCTATAGTTCTTTTAAAAACCTTTATATTTATTAACATATTCTTAAAGAAAATTTAATTCTGAAACAATCGGGTTAAAATTAACAGAGTTCTTATAATTTTTTTAAAAAAGAAAATTAAGATTTTGCTGGAAATCGATGTTCGGATTACCCAGGAAAAAAAAAAAATACTTCATCATAAGAGGTTATGTACAATATTTTAAAAGGTTTTTGGCACGCTGAATCCGAATCCGTCTTTAAAAATGCTCTGTCTCATCAGGTTTTTAAAATATGTTACATATCTTGTTATATCAAAAACTTAATTTGATAGAGCAATTTCAAGGTCAAATTCGATGTTCGTTTTATTTAAATTTTTTTTTGCCTGGGTTATTCGAACAGCGATTTCTTGCAAGATCTTAATTTCCTTTTTTTAAAAAAATTTTCACAACTTTGTCA
This sequence comes from Pegoplata infirma, assembly GCA_963921195.1. NCBI lineage: Eukaryota > Metazoa > Arthropoda > Insecta > Diptera > Anthomyiidae > Pegoplata > Pegoplata infirma. The sequence goes on from OY992540.1 coordinate 64,413,046, forward strand.
ATTGTTATTCCTTTTTTTAGAATGAATCTCATCGTATTCAAAATTAAATTTTCTTAAATAATGCGTTTGTAAATATGAAGGTTATTGAATGAACTATAGCAGAAAAAATCGATTAACTCGAAAAATTTTCAAAAAATACAAAAAAAAAATGAAACTATAGACAAAATCAATACATATCTTTCTTTAATGTATAGATTAATTCAGATACATAAAAAGACCTATCCTTCTTCTATCCAAAACAGTTCAAAATTTGAAATTCGGTTAAAAAGTTTCTGAGTTACACGTAGTTTAGTGAGACAAATATCAAAAAATCGATTTTTTGAATATAACTTAAAAATTTGAATGTGTCTGCCAAGTTTGATGGGCATTTTTGTGATATTTTTGACGAGACCTAAAACATTCACTAGCTCTTTTGAAAAGTATATTTGATTTTGTTATTTTTTGTAGCACAGTGTAATAATAAAATACAAAGATAAACATTGAACTTGAGCATTTTTCAATTAGAATCAAATGCCAAATACAAAATAAAACACACACAAAAAAATATTTTTGATGTCTACTGAAGAGACATCAACACGAAATAGACAGTTTTCGTCACTTTTAGGGATTTCAATTTATAAAAATAGCTAATTATAATGATTTTTTTTTTGTTCATCTCATAATACAGGGTATTACATTTTGGCGCGCAGCCAAGAACAACAAAATTGAAAACAATAAATGAAATTACAAATTTTTACAATAATTTGTTTAACAATAAATGACAACAAATGCCACAACAAAATGTTTATTTCTAAACAAACTGTCAAATTTATTAAAATGCAATAATTTAATAATGGGAGTGAGTGTGTGTGTTTAAATAATTTGAACATATTGCATTTAATAGATTTTTCTGTTTTTTTGAGGGGGGACATTAGAATTATAAATGCTTTTAATTTTAATTGAATTTATTTTATGAGTTTATTGTTGGATAAACATTAGGGTGGTAGTTATTTTGAAAAGTCGAGATGAAAACTGCTGAGAATGCTATTTGACTTTTTTGAATTACAAACTTATTGATAGAGGATATTTATTGGTATTATTCGGTTTGTACCAAGTCGAAATACACTGAAGTTGAAGCCACTTTCATATGGCTTCAACGCCATATGAAAGTGGACCATCAAATAGACAAAATCACCAATGGGTTTTGCAAAGTCAGTTTGGATATCTTTGTTATGGCCCACTGAAAATTTTAATGCTTTATCAAAGGCGTTTGGAAAATTTCTTAAAAACTACAATAAAATCACATCTCAGCTTCAAAATATAGTTTGATGTCTGCTGTAAGATCCTATGGCGGTTCTTTTCTTAGAACACATTAACCCTCTAACTGCCATTTTAAGGGCTCATTTGAGTCCTTTTTAAAATCTAAACACAGGAGTCTAATAAATCCTCTATTTAAATGGTTAAAATGTTCTACAAATATTTTTCTCATAAAATTTCACTACGGGTTGTCACAGTTTTAAAGTTTGTTCGAAATGCACAAAATACTTAAAAATGGAAAAATAAAAAATACCATACACCCGTATAAAAATGGATTAGATCTCACCTGATCTGTTTATGTCTCTTTATATATGTCTCTTTATTATATATATTTATTTAATTATATCTGAAATGACCAAAATCGAGATCAAATTATATTTCAGATTTGGTCATCACTGAAACAAATTTGGGATTTAAATATATCTGATCAGACACAATTATATCCAATTATATGCAATTATATATTATCAGATCAAATTAGATTAGAAAAGATAAAATCGACTTTTACATGCCCAGTCAGAAAAATACAACCGCAAAAGTGTTGTGAAAGCGTTGTGGACGGTTCACAGAAAAAAAACGAATTGTTATATTGACCCCCACATTTGTGAATACAATTAACTTTTCTATACGGAAATTTGTGATATCAACTAACGTTTGTAAATATTGATTGTTGAAAAAAAATTTAAAAAAAATGATAAACGAGTTTGTAATAGTTCTCTAAAATTATTATTTGTATTGACAAACGTACAAAATCTTAATTTTTTTTTCAACAAAGAAATTCAACAAACACAAAAACTATTTGTTGACATCATAAAATAATTTTGAAATAAAATTACTTGACTAAGTTTGTTGAAAAAAAAAATTGAAATTTTGTATTATGGACCAACAGGCGGCTGTTTTTACTAAATGTTTGGTTGATATCATGTTTGGTTGATTTACATTTGATGTTTGTTGATTTAATTTTGACGATTTTATTTTCTGTGTAGGTTAATAGCGTTTTAAAAGCGATGTTAAAAAGTGCTTTGAGAACGTGTTTTTAAAGTCATCAAAGCGCTTTAAAAACCTGAAGTAAAGAATTTCTGTTTTAGTTCGGTTATAATAATTTGTTTGATACAAAGTGAAATACGAAAAAAAAAATTGTTTGTACTTCAAGAAATTTAGGGAATTTTTCAAAACAAATTTTGAAACTAAGAAAATTAAAAAAAAAAAAATCTAAAATCATTTTTGATGATTTTTTTTACTTAAAAAACAAAAAAAAAAATACAAAAAATTGTTATTCAAAAATAGTTTCGGAACTTACAAAATTAAAAAAAAAAAATCTAGAAAACTCTTAAAATTCTTTTCGAATACGCTCGCAAAGCGTTCCAAAAAAACGTTTTCAGATTGCTTTTTTTATTATAGTGCTTTCAGAACTATAAAATTTAAAAAAATAACTTTTTGAGAATGCTTTTTTTGTTACAGTGCTTTCAGAACGCTTTTTTTTGAACCGTCGTCAATTTCTGCTTGGGTGGGCACCGAAAAAATTCCCCAGTTATATAGTTACGAAAATTCCCAGTTGAAACCAAAAATTTTTAAAATAACTGAGATAATTATGGCCAACTAAAGCTTCTGTAACAAATAATAATTTTCAATCGTTTTTGAAAAAAATAATTTTTTGAAAACTATTGTCAAGATATTAAATAGATTTCACACTACTCTGATTAATTTTTATTAAAAAATAAAAATTGTTTTATTCGACCTTTAAAATATTTTGAGGATGTTTATTCTGGCTTAAGGTCTATATTTTCTTTACTAATTAAAACCATGATATTCTCATAGTATAATTTTCAAGAACATTATTTTTCTATTTTAAATTTATTTATGCTGGTCATTTTTGCAAGACTTAATCGACACGTGTTTCGGAATTTGTCAGATTCCATTGTCAAGATTATTTAGCAAATATAGAAACGATTTACTACAAGGCATCAATCGAGTCTAAGGACCAAGGAGAGGACTTTTATGCATGTTTTTTCCTTTGGTCATAGAACAGCATAAACAAAATATCTTTGCGAATCAAAGAATTTGCTTTAAAATGGCATCGATTAGTTAGTGCATATTTTTGCATATTTTGCTTAAAATGCATATTTTTGCATATTTTGATATTATTTCGCAATTAATGCATATTTTTAGGTCACATTTTGTACAAATTTTAATCTTTAAGCTATTTTTTAGTACTTTAAGCTATTTTTAAATTTTTTTTATGAGATTTTTTTTTTGTATTAAAGGAATTATTAAATTTTTTTAAATAGTTTTTATTTTTTTAATAACATTTTATACACACTGTATTTATGTATATCTAAGCTAACAATGCCAGACTAAATTCATATGTTATGTTTTTTTTTTAATAAATGTAAAAAAACGAGTGGATATTTATGATTTTTAGTGCATATTTTTAGATTTTTAGTTCCTTTTTTTTAGATTTTTTTTTGCATATTTTAGGCGCCTAAAACATAGATTTTTAGTGCATGAAAGTTCTGTCCCTGCTAATGACAAATAGTTTGCGCACAAACTAAAATATTAATACATATTCGACTCTATCCACAACGGGAATTAGAAAGACGAAGAAATTGTAGGGCAGCGATTGTCAATAACCAACAAAAATATTTAAAACAGTTTAACATATGATATTCCATTGGACTACAATATGTTATTTGTTGTTGTGAGTGTAATAATACCATATTAGGGTTATTCATCACTATGGCGTGCCAAACATTATGTTCAAATTCTGATTAATTTTTATTAAAATATAAAAATTGTTTAAAATATTATTAAAATATTATATTTTAAGGATGTTTATTCTGGCTCGAGGTCATTATTTTCTTTACTAATTAAAACCATGATATTCTCAAAGCATAATTTTCAAGAAAATTATTTTTCTGTTTTAAATTTATTTATGTTGGTCATTTTTGCAAGACTTAATCGACACGTGTTTCGGAATTTGTCTGATTCCATTGTCAAGATTATTTAGCAAAAATAGAAACGATTTACTACAAAGTTGCAAACGAGTCTAATGACAAATCGTTTGCGCACAAACTAAAATATTAATACATATTTAACTCTATCCACAATGGGAATTAGTATGGTACAATTTCTTCGTCTTTCTAATTCCCATTGTGGATAGAGTCGAATATGTATTAATATTTTAGTTTGTGCTCAAACGATTTGTCATTAGACTCGTTTGCTACTTTGTAGTAAATCGTTTCTATTTTTGCTAAATAATCTTGACAATGGAATCTGACAAATTTCGAATTTTTAATTGAAGGTACTTTTGTTTTGACACTGGCTTCCAAATAATTTCTCTTCATTCTTTTAATCATTTAAATTCCCTCAGTAAATTAATTTCATTGAAATATTAATTAACCAATATTTCTTTCAGTGTAAATAAAACATAATATTTTTTTTTTAATTTCTATATAATTGTATTGAACTCTTAAATGTTCTATTAAAATGCCATAAATTTTGATTTTATTTTTATTTTTTTGATCTTTCATCATTATCTTCTTATTGTTAGTCAATACATTATAAGTATGGAAAAGTGAAAACTTTTCTTGCATATTTTCCCCTTTTCTAAACAAAATTTTCTAAATTGTTTGTTATTCTACGTAATGCAGTTTGGTAATACCCACGGATGTGTTGTCTGTTTTAAAGAGTTTGTCCCATTTTTGTTTATTTATTTGGATAACTAAATTGTAAAATTAAAATGTTATATTAAGAGTTTGTTTATAAAAAAAGAGATTTAAATGGAATGAACTTTCTAAAGAGATATTATTTTGTATTAGATGTCTGTTTGTAATTGTGTTATACTAAACAGCTGTTCTAACAGTATATTAAGATACATATTTACTGTTGGAGGAACTACAAAGTTTTTTGGATTTTTTTTGTTTAATGTTGTGAAAAGATCTTTTGAACTTTTTGAAAGCTTTTTCGGAAAAGCTTCAATATTAATGTTAACACTTTTAATTTAACAGGCAAGAGAAAGATGTTCGTGTGTACTGGAAGTAAAATTGTGTTAAGTCTAAGTAAACTAATACCTCGGTTTACACGAAATTATTATACATTGCACACTTTTGTGTGCAAAATAAATTTCCAAACCGAATTCCAAAAAGGTAAAAAAAAGAGAAATAAAAGGTAAAGGAGAGGTGAAAAATTAAAAAAAAAACTTGTAAAATGACAAGAAAAGTTTATAACTTTTTTTCGCTACCTCCTATTTGACAAAGTTTCTTGTAATTTTACAAGCTTTTTACCAATAATTTTGTAATTTTACAAAGCTCTTTATCAATAAAATTGTAAATTTATTTTTTTGACGCGATAAAACTTACAAGGAGGTTTCGTGACTTTACTAGAATTTTTGCTACCTCCTATTTTACGAGAATCCTGATAAAATCCTGAGAGATTAAGAGATTTTTTATAATTTTACAAGCTCTTTAACAATAAAATTGTAAATTTACAATTTTTTTGGCGCAATAAAGCTTACAAGGAATTCTCGTGAACTCACTTGATTTTTTGTAAAAAAAAATTGGAATTTTGTTAAATTAAAAAAAAAAAAATTGTAAAATTACAAAAAGAAAATGTAAATTTCTATCAAAATATTTTTGTTAAAACACCAGGAAAACTGTCAAATATTGGTAAAATGGGATTACGAGAATTTTTCTAGTAATTTGACAAGGTTTCTTTTTGTGTGTAGGAAAACGAAATAATCTGAAAATTTTTTCTAAGAAAAATGCCTTAAAAAATCTTACAATTTTTCTGACTGAAAAATGTGTAGGAATTTTAGAATTTTTTTATAGGAAAAAAAGTCTCTGAATAGTAAAATATAATAAAAAAATTGCATTTTGGAATTTTGCTTAAGAAACATTTGAGAATTTTGCTTTAGAAACATTTGAGAATTTTTCTATAGGGAAAATCTGATATTTTTTCTATAGGAAAATCTGAGATTTTCTATCAGTCGAAGACCCCATTAAAAAACCAAAAGAGCTAACATTTCGTAAGTGAGTGCAAAAATAAGTGCAAAAAAGTGTTTTTACATTTTGGAGAGTATAAAAGATTCGGCACCAAAGAATATACCACTCTCACTTGTTTTATGTACATTTGATATACAAATGGAAAATTTTTATGCGAAAAGCTTAGACTTGGTGAAAAAGTAGTTTTGGTATATTTTTTTTTTTTCACAAAAAACAAAATTATGTTAAAAAAAAATTAAATGAATCCAATTTTGGTGAAAAATTTTTTTGATGAATTTTTTCGATGAAAAGAAAAACTTTTTGATGTAAAAAAATTGATGAAAAAAAATATGAAAAAAAAAAATTTTGTGAGAAAAACATTGATAAAAAAAATTGATAAAAAAAGAATTTATGAAAAAAAAAATTTTGATGAAAAAAAAAATTTGATGAAAAAAAATTAATGAAAAAAAAAATTGACGAAAAAAATTTTATGAAAAAAAAAATTTTGATGAAAAAAATTAATGAAAAAACAAAATTTTTTTGTTGAAAAATAATTATGTTACTTTTTATTCCCCAGCTGGTGAAAAACGGTTTTATTTTATTTTTTTTTACTTTGAGCCAACATTCAGGGGATGCCCCATACTAATACAGTGCATTGTGTTAGTATTAGGAAAATAGGTTATGAGGAGGAGGAAAGAGGGAGTAGTGTTTGTGGACTTTTAGTTTAAACTTTTCCAAATCGTAGTTGACTGGGAAGATTTCTGCGGGGAGTGAATTCCACATACGACTAGTTCGACTGAGAAACGAATTCTCTCTGTAATGCGTTGTGCGATTCATTGGACTACCGACAACAAACGGATGTGATCTACTGGATTGACGAGTATTGCAAACGTACACCCGAGTCTCGGGGATAAGTTCACTTATCTCAGCAGAGCACTTACCATGGTAATATCGGTTGAACAATGACGCACAACCCACGTTCCGACGATGCTCCAATGAATCAATAGAGTTGTATACCCTACTATCATTGATGAGCTTCAACACACTCCTTTGCACACGGTCCAAGAATTTCAAAACAGACTTTGAAGCCCTGCCCAGATATGGGAGTTGTATTCCAACTTCGGTCGGATATAGGCGGTATAAATAGTATGGAGGTCAGACGGAGTGAAGTAATTTTTGCACCGTTTTAAGAAACTAAGGCACTTGAATGCTTCTTTCGACACATGAAAAACGAATTTTTGGTAGAAAAATTGCCTTCGTTTTTAAAAATATTTCACATGAAAGTGTATCAGAATCTGAAACTTTTTTAATAGCAAGAATTTTATAAATTCTAAAAATCAGATAACTTTTCTGTAACATGTCTCAAATTGGAATTTTTTTTCTATTGAAAATTTGTTTTAGAAAAATGCTTAAGAACATGTGATTTTTACTTGAGAAGACATTTTTAAAAATTTAAAATTTTTTTGTTCCAAAACTTTTCCAAATGAATACACTTTTTAAGCTTTTGGGTAATTCTATAAAAAAAATCATACTTAAAAAAAGGTATACACTAAAAATCGTAACTATTATTGAAAATCCGACCTCAGGTTCCAGTAAGAAAAACATTTTGAGCAAAAAATCCCCCCCCCCCCCCCAAACCAATAGCAGGATCCGCGCCTGGGTAAACTATAATTGACACAATTTGGCGGCTACTTGTGGGATGCTTTTTTTAAAAGACAAAATCGTCTACAATTGTACAGAAAAAACTGCTGAACCGATTAAGATGAAATTTTATTCGATTTGTATAATATGAAATTCCCTAATACTTATCGTGGTCATTTTTTTTAATATTGATTTTGGGTGAAGTTATGCTAATGTAAACTTAAAAAAAAAAATGAAAATTGTACTTTTCCTTCTCCGTTAAAAAATTAATCAGTTTAAAATATCAAAAAAGTGCCACGATAAATACTGGAAAATTTAATAATAAACAATTAAAAAAAATGTCATTCACATCGGTTCAGTTGTTTTTACTGTACAACTGTAGACGATTTTCTCCATTAAACAAACATCCCATAATTTAATGGCAACCACAAGTTTTGTGTTATAAAATTTTCAAAATACTACATACGAATAGTGTTTTTTATAGCATTTTAACTATTGTTAACATTATGGCTTTTTTTTTAGTTCCAATCCCCCTTAAAAACTAAAAACCTAAAAAACAGATAAATCATGAAAACTTTCTCTAAAATACCCCTTAAAAACTAAAAACCTAAAAAACAGATTAATCGCGAAAACTTTCTCTAAAATATTTATTCACGCACGAAACCCCATGATTAACATGTAAATCACGTACATTTTGTGTCACGCGCTCACTTTTACATACAAAAAACAAATCTTGTCAAATTACTGAAAAAAGTCTCGTAATCCCATTTTACCAATAATTGTCAGTTTTCCTTGTTTTTTAACAAAAAATTTTTGATCGAAAGTTAACTTTTTTTTTTTTTTTGAGGATGTTTATTCTGGCTCGAGGTCATTATTTTCTTTACTAATTAAAACCATGATATTCTCATAGTATAATTTTCAAGAAAATTATTTTTTTGTTTTAAATTTATTTATGTTGGTCATTTTTGTAAGTCTTAATAGACACGTGTTTCAGAATTTGTCAGATTTCATTGTCAAGATTTTTTAGCAAAAATAAAAACAATTTACTGCAAAGTAGCAAACGAGTCTAATGACAAATCCTTTGTGCACAAATTTGAAATTTGTAAAATTAAAACAAAAATTGTAAAATTACAAAAAAAAATATAACTTCTGATTAATTTTTATTAAAAAATACAAATTGTTTTATTCGACCTTTAAAATATTATATTTTAAGGATGTTTATTCTGGCTCGAGGTCATTATTTTCTTTACTAATTAAACCATGATATTCTCAGAGTATAATTTTCAAGAAAATTATTTTTTTGTTTTAAATTTATTTTTGTTTATTTTGATTTCATTGTCAAGATTATTTAGCAAAAATAGAAACGATTTACTACAAAATAGCAAACGAGTCTCATGACAAATCGTTTGTGCACAAACTAAAATTTTAATACATATTCGCCTCTATCCACAATGGGAATTAGAAAGACGAAGAAATTGTACTATACTAGTAAGGAAACGATTGTCAATAACCAACAAAAATATTTAAAATATTTTTACATATGATAGTCCATTGGACTACAACAATATGTTATTTGTTGTTGTGAGTGAAATAATACCATATTTGGGTTATTCATAACTATGGCGTTTCAACCATTATGTTCAAATTCTGATTAATTTTTATTAAAAAATAAAAATTGTTTATTCGACCTTTAAAATATAATATTTTGAGGATTTTTATTCTGGCTCGAGGTCATTATTTTCTATTACTAGTATAGTACAATTTCTTCGTCTTTCTAATTCCCATTGCGGATAGAGTCGAATATGTATTAATATTTTAGTTTGTGCACAAACGATTTGTCATGAGACTCGTTTGCTATTTTGTAGTAAATCGTTTCTATTTTTGCTAAATAATCTTGACAATGAAATCAAAATAAACAAAAATAAATTTAAAACAAAAAAATAATTTTCTTGAAAATTATACTCTGAGAATATCATGGTTTAATTAGTAAAGAAAATAATGACCTCGAGCCAGAATAAACATCCTTAAAATATAATATTTTAAAGGTCGAATAAAACAATTTGTATTTTTTAATAAAAATTAATCAGAAGTTATATTTTTTTTTGTAATTTTACAATTTTTGTTTTAATTTTACAAATTTCAAATTTGTTTTACAAAAAAAAATTTAGTAAATTCACTAAAATTTCTTGTAAGTTTTATTGTGCCAAAAAATATGTAAATTTACAATTTTATTTTACAAAAAAAGTTCGTAATTTTTACTAGCAATTCTCGTAAAATAGGACGTAACAAAAAATCTAGTAAAATCACGAAACCTCATTGTAAGTTTTATCGCGTAAAAAAATTGTAAATTTACAATTTTATTGGTAAAAAGCTGGTAAAATTACAAACTTATTGGTAAAAAGCTTGTAAAATTACTACACTGATAGAAATTTGTGCATGACAATAATGAAAATCTACATTAGTGTTATGAAAAATGACGTTAAAAAGGAACCATTGTAGGGTTTC
>OY992540.1:64423666-64606808 GCA_963921195.1 Pegoplata infirma
TTTTAACTAGAAAATGGGAAAAATTATATTACATTTTAGTTCATTCGCATTTTAGGACTAGATTGGGTTGGGAACCCAGACATTGTTTACTCAAAATCCCATTGGGTCCTTTAAAGGTCACCGTAGATTTTAACCCAAAACTTTTGTCCATTTCGTTCACCCTGCTTAGTTTTTGTTATACGGTAATGAGGGGCCTGACAGGGTCTGGAGAATCTTAAAAACTGGATAACCCAAAAACTATTATTCGGAGGGCTTTCGGGTATTTTGCGGTAGTGTTCTACGAGCAAAGGCACACACAAATGATGTTGCCGACAGTATTTTCCGAGATATGGGCATATATAAAATCTCGGGAATGTGAAATTTTAGGTTCAAAATTAGGGACTCGGGACCCCAACAGATAAGTAGAGCTAGGCTATTCCATTTTAAAGATTTCATCCGTTTCGCTCCATCTCGCTTAGTTTTCGAGATATCGCCATTTTGAATTTTTAACTAAATTCTAAGAAGTACGCTTTCTCAATTCTACACTCAAAATACTTTGTAAGTAAATTCAACTGAAAAAACGTTTAAAACGACCGTTTTTCCTTTAAAAAAACGGACTACTTATATTTCATTTGAAACAACAGACTTTTTCAGTTATTTTTAAACGTTAATAAATGACTAAACATTCCGTAAAAACAAACGATATTTCAGTTATTTTATTTTGTGAAGTAAAAACAAGTAAGAGTGTTAAATTCGGCTGTGCCGAATCTTTTATACCCTCCAACATGCAAAAAAATAAAAAAATAAATGCAGGGGCGTTTTATTTGGGGGGGGGGGGGGGTTCAGGGGGTCGCTAGTAGTAATTGAAGGGGGGGGCAAATTTTCCTTGAATATGTGTTTAAAAATTCATTCTTGTGCTTTTTGCACAAAAAAAAAATACAAGATTATCATTATTTAAAAAAAAATGTTTTATTCCACGCCCATAAAAGGGGGCGGGGCAAAAACGACATTGTCTAATTCTCTGGGTCCAAGCAGGAATTTGAACTTTTTATGGCATAAAAATTTTGCATTTGATAAACAAAAACACAAAAATTCATTTAAAAATATGGTATTTTTTAGAGGTTGGTTTAGTTCTTTAATGGGGAACTTTTTTCCCCCTGGTCCGATTTTGCTCATTTACGAACTTAACCTGACTTTGAACATAAGACATATTCGTGTCAAATTTCGGGAGTCTAGCTCTTTTATTTTGGACTGCATCGTGTTAACTACAGACGGACAGACGGACGGACAGACGGACGGACGGACGGACGGACGGACATCGCTAGAATGTCTTAGAATCGATCACTGATCCTAAATATATATAGTTTATGGGGTCCTAGACTGATATTTTGATGCGTTACACACGGAATGACAAAGTGAGTATACCCCCATACTGTAGTTGGAGGGTATAATAAAATTTTTGGAATAACAAACTACAAAAACCGTACTTATACCGTAAAATTATACGGTATAATCAGTCACAAATAACACTGTGTGACGGTGAAAAAGTAACCTGGGTTTTGACCATCAATTTTACATAATTCGGGCATGCTGATTCCAATGGTCCAAGCCATTTTGAAATCTAAGGTACAGTTTTTTCGCAAAACGTCTTAAAAGTTTTTCACGTCCCCGTGAAGTTTTTTGAATAAAAAATATTTTGTGTGCGAAAAAGTCAGTCATTCTTAGTTGAAATGAAAGGATTATATCTGTAACTACATTTTAACTACAAATTCCGCTACTAAAAGTTTAAAACTTTAACAGTGTTTCGCGTTTTATCCCATTTTTTCTCATTTTTTCTCATTTTCGCGATTTTAAATGCCTAAATAAATTCCGACCTAAACAACCGATTCAGCTTAGTATATTTGCACCAAAGGAAATATATTCCCATTAAAATATTTTTCATTTATCAATCGCATAGCACTAAAATTGCGCGATTTGTCAAAATTTCTCTATGACAGCATCACTTTCCAACAGGACCACAAGGTCCAGATTTTAATATATTGTGTAAAAACCTCAAAAAAGTATTTGTGCCAAATTTCAAACAAAAATGTTTTCATCTTAAAAAGTTTTAATAAAAAAACATTTATTTCGCCCTACTAAATTATATTAAACAAGTGTTTTATTTAAATTAGTAGTATTTAGTACAATGTTTTCCTTTTGTTTTTGTAATTAAAATTTAATAATTTAATTTAGTAAGGTGAGATAAAAGTTTTTCTACAATAACTTTTGAAGTTGAAAACATTTTTGTTTAAAATTTGACACAATTACTTTTTTGAGGATTTAACATAATATGTCAAAAGCTGGACCTTGTGGTCATCTTGGAAAGTGATGCAGTCATAGAGAGATTTTGACTAATCGCTCATTTTTGGAGTGATGCGCTTGATAGTTGAAACGTATTTTCATAGAAATATATCCCATTTGGTGCATTTAAACTAATCTGAAGCGGTTGTTTAGGTCGGTATTTACTTAAGCATTTTAAATCGCGAAAATGAAAAAAAATTGGAAAAACGGGATAAAACGCGAAATATCACTTGAATTTCAAACATTTGATAGCGGATATGGTACTTAAAATTTTGCTACAGTTACAGTCCTTCAATTTCAATTGCAAAAGAGGGACTTTTTTGCATACAAAAACTTTTTTATTTCAAAAAGTTCACGGGGACGTGAAAATCTTTGAAGACATTTCGCGAAAAAACTGTACCTTAGATTTAAAAATGGTTTGCACCATTGGATTCAGCATGTCCGAAATATATAAAATTGATGGTCAAATGTCAGGTTACTTTTAACATCCAAGATTTTGTCACGCTGTGTAATTTAACTGATTAAAATATTTTTCCGTAACTTTTGTAGTTGATTGTTTTAACAACTGTATAAATCGTTCAATATTTTATTTTCCTTGAAAAACAAACGATAAAACGTTTAAAACAACTTTAACTAAAAACTTTTTGAATAACCGTAAATAGTTACTGTACACTCAAAATATTTTGTAGGCAAAAACAAATGAAAAACACACTTAAAACTAGTGAATAAACAATTGAAAACCATCCCAGTAATTATTCATTTGTTCTAAAAACATCAACATTTATTTTTTACTGTTGACAAAATTTTCTAAAATAAAAACATTAAACATTAAAAAATTACGGTTTTTTTATTCTTTTTTACCAACAAATTCGAAAATAATAACCTACGAAAACGTTAAAAATTAATGATAGTTCTGTTATTTTTACCAACAAATTTCAAAAAAATAACCTACGAAAACATTAAAAATTAACGATTTCGTAAGTTATTTTTTACAATTTTTTATTGAAATATTTTTTTAAAAATTTTTAATAAAATTTTGGGGAATCGATCCCGCAATCAACTACATTCTGGCCAGACACTCTACCCATCGTGCCAAAGTCACTTGATACAAACATGTTTTTATATTTCTATAAATAATTTTTTGAATTTATTTTCTACAAAAAAATTACCCACTTGTGTAGGTAAAAACTAATGACTTTTCTTTTAAAAATACCAACAATTTAAAAAAAAATTACTTACACAAATCATTAAAAATTTAAGGAATAATCAGTAGTTTTTACTTACGAACAAAAATAATTGACTTTAAAAATTGAATGCTAATGCAAGTCTTTATTTTTTAGTGTGTTATTTTTGAAACAAAGGACAGAAGTAGTCATTAATAAAATCTGAACATCAAACAAATGTTTTTATACCCTCCACTCTAGTGATAGAGGGTATATATAAGTTTGTCATTCCGTTTGTAACACCTCGAAATATTGGTCTAGGACCCTATAAAGTATATATATTCATGATCCTCGATCGATTTTAAGACGATCTAGCGATGTCCGTCCGTCCGTCCGTCCGTCCGTCCGTCCGTCCGTCCGTCCGTCTGTCCGTCTGTCTGTCTGTCTGTCTGTCTGTCTGTTGAAAACACGCTAACTTTTGAAAGACTTTACGGAGGCTCCTGAAGTTTGGCATATATGTTGGGCATTTACCTGGTCAGGTTGGTATTGCAATCCAGCGAAATCGGTCCAGTGGTTCAAAAGTTATAAGCAAATGAGTGAATATCGGCAAGGGTTTTTTTGGAATTTACGAGATAAAACACACGGTAACTTTCGAACGGCAATTCTGAGGGTGCTGAAGTGTGGCATATATATTTGTCGTTCTTCAGGTCCGGTTCGTTTTAAATTTCAGCCAAAGCGGTCTAGTGGTTCAAAAGTTATTAGCAAAACCGTAAATTTCAGATTCGCCTCACCTTAAATTCACGTGTTGAAAACCCGTTAAACATGTTTTAAAAACATTGGTAAGTCACAAAAATATTTTACATCGCATTTTTGTCATTCAAAAATATTTTTACACTAAAAGAAAAAAAAATACACTCGAAAAAAATTTTACACTCAAAAAAAATTTTACACTCAAAAAAAATTTTACACTCAAAAAAAAAATTTAGTAAATTATTTTTTTTTTTTTCAAAAATTAGTTAAAAAATTGGTTAGTTTACACTAAAAGAAAAAAGAAATACACTCGAAAAAAATTTTACACTCAAAAAAAATTACACTCAAAAAAAAATTTAGTAAATTATTTTTTTTTTTTTTTCAGAAATTAGTGTTAATTTTTCACTCTAGAAAATTTACTATAACTTGAAAAGGGCATTGTGGAGGGTATTCATAGATTCGGCCAAGTCGAATTTAATTTTTCTACTTGTTTCTTTTAAAAACGACTAAACGGAAAACTTTTTAAATAAACTACAAACAGTTAATGACATAATTTTTTAAGTGTAAAACTTTTCTCGGTGTAAGAAGAGAAATACGATGATGTTTTTTTAATAAATTTTAACTAAACTTAAACTAAATTATAAGGGTTCAAGTTGAAAAAATGCAGAAGAAAAATTGAATTTTTAAAAATTATAGACATTTCTGGTATTTCCCATACCGGTTTCAAACACCCCAGTTAATGTTATCATCAGTAGGATTTTAAATGTCGGTTTGTCTTGTTAATGAAACTTGTTTTTTATATATGTGAATATTTATAGTTTCTGCAGAATAAATTTTGACAGTTTCCAACACTACAATTCTATTTCCAGCAATCTCAACTAAACTTCATACTTTCTTTCAACTTTTGTATCTCTTACATTATTTAGTAAGGGTTACCAACATGATCTGGAATTGCAAACACAAAAGAAGCAATTTGCATTTTCTGTTATTATTTTTAAGAACTATACTATTCTAACTATACTATTCTAAGATTTGGGGAAAATTTCTTTGGCAGTAGGAATTTTTTTCCTTATATTAAAAAACTCCATTTTAAGAAAACTATGAACTATTTATAAGTAAATGAACTAACATTTTTTCCTCATAGTAAAGAAAATTACTAATTTTTTTAGTAAAATTTAACTAAATTTTAACTAAATTTGAGTCATGTTTTCAGTGTAGATAGGTTTTCTTAAAAAATGGCTGTGACTTCCTCCGCCCCATTTACACCCCCTAAATATGAATTTGGGACACTAAAAATATACGGTTCCCTTTATTTTTCCTACACTACCAAATAAACCAATTTTATAAATATGGGAGGGTGACACTAGGGAGACCTCCCTTGTGAGTCGTGTGAATATTATTCTTAATTGAAAATCGAATAAAACTCTACAATGCATTTCTCGTATAAAAAAAGTTCACATTCTTATAAAAAACTTTTAAGTTCTGAAAATTATTTGATATTTCTACCAAAGAAAAAGTCTCAAAGTTTGAGAAATTTCTCCTATAGAACAAGTCTAAAATTCGAAGACGTTTTTCCAATAGAAAATCTCTCAGATTTTGATACATTTTTATACCCTCCACTTAGTGATAGAGGGTATATATAAGTTTGTCATTCCGTTTGTAACTCATCGAAATATCGGTCTGGGACCCCATAAAGAATATATATATTCATGATGCTTGATCGATTTTAAGACATTCTAGCGATGTCCGTCTGTCCGTCTGTCTGTCTGTGGAAAATGCTCTCGCGGACAAAATATTGCACAGAGATGACTGAAACTTAACATATATATTGGAAGTTCTCCCGAGAAGTTTGGTATTGCATTTGAGCGATATCGGTTCAGCGGTTCAAAAGTTATGATCGAAAATGTAAGCACACCTCAAAAACTTCAGTACATTCAACATAACCTAAAAATACAAAATGCTTTAATTCGGCTTCTGGTTGACATATGTGAACATAATTGAACACCAAATGGTATTTAAACAAGTACGAACATATTTTTTGACAAAAAAAGAAAAAAATCGCGGATTTTTATTTTTACCAAAATTTTTTTTTCGCGGAAACTTTTTTTCAATTTTTTTTTTTTTCAAAAGTAATTTCCTTTTAAATAAAGTTGTTTGCAATAATCTTTTTGAAATTGTGGAGGGTATCACTACATTCGGCAAGGCCGAATTTAACTTTTTTACTTGTTTTCCTATAAAATAGGATTTCCTGAGATTTTTATTAATTTATTAATTTTACATATCCTGAGATTTTTATTTATTTTTTTTTTGTGACATAAGACAATAGATTCCAAAAGCAAATTTAATTATTTCCACTACAATTATGCTTCCAATACCCTGTTAATCCCTTTAATTTGCCAATTTTTTGTTAAAGATAATAAATTTTCTTTAAAATTTGTATTCACCCATTTTTTAATTAGACCATAAATCTTAATTAACATATTTTTTTTTTTGTGGCATTCTTATTTAACTACAATTAATAATAATTTTTATAACATTGTGTTTTAATTTTCTATATATTTCTTTTTTAATTAATTTTTGCATTTAAATATATAGTTTCAGTTCAGAGTTATTTACATAGTGTTCGTTTTTAATTTTTCATGATATGATTTATTAAGAATTGTACAGTTAAGTCTCGATTTACAATAATTTAACATTGTTTATTTTACGAATTTAATTTTCTTTACAGCTTATTGTTAAAGACTTTTTTGTTTTGACTCCTCTTTTACGAAATTCGCGATTTTGTCGTTTTTAAGATATTCGCGATATAAAATCGTTTATGAAATGTAGTATTTTCAAAGTCAATTGAAAAAGAATGACGTTCGTATTACAGAAACTAGGGGTTACTTTTTAGTAGAGTTACTTTTTAATTTTTTAAGTCTAGGGGATACCAAAATGAGATATTTGTTTTTTGGGCACTGTTTTCCTTCGTTTCTTGTAAATTTTAAGATAGTGGCAGGAGTGACATCTATGTCATCGCCAAAACTATAAAAATTTCGCCCATCCTCTTATATATCGATTACTAGGCCAGCTGAACTTCTTAAAATATAAATCAAATGTGATTAATTTGCTGTCACTTTCTGATCTACGGTGTTAATCCTGACAAAGGTGTCTTTTTTTTAATAAAGTGTATAATTTCTTTACTTTACGCTGCAGTTGCATTATATTGATGTCCATAATTAAAAGTAAACAAATGGTTTTTATCCATTATAATATCGACTACTCATCATCATCATCGTCTTCTTTCATGATGTTAATTTATATCAGTTTAATATACATATATGAAATAAAAAATTATAAAATGGTCGTAAAAGATGAAACGTGTAAAAATGTAATGGCTGAAAAGATGAGTAAAGATATCTATATTTATATAAAATTTAAATATTGTAATATAATTTTTATTTTTAAATTTTGATCTTTGAAAATTGAAAAAAAAAATATGTTTTGCGTTTTTTTCGAACGTTTAAGTAAATATTCAAAAAAAAATCACAAAATTTCATTCCTGTGACCCCTTGAGACAAATCTGATTATTGTCAGAGAGTATTGCCTTTGATCAAAATTTTGGATGTTTATGAATTTCCAACAAAAATTTGTACTTTTGAAAAATTAAAAAAAAAAAATGCCTGCGAATTTTGTACTCTTGCCCAAAACATTAAATCATGATAATGTTTTGCGGAAGATTTGGGTGTACTTGCCAAAGCAAAGTTTTTTTTAGAAAAAGTAATGTTATATTACTTTGCTATTCCATGCAAAACGAATTGAAATATCAGTCGAGGACCCCATTAAGTTTATATATTATTGATCCATTTCTAAGAAATTTAGCTATATATTTACATCCGTCTATCTGTCTGTGGAAAGCAATATGCAGTCCAAACTGAAAAAGCCTAACATTTGGTAAATGAGTGCAAAAATAAGTGCAAAATAGTGTTTTTACATTTTGAAGAGTATAAATGATTCGGCAGCGAAGAATTTAACACTCTCACTTGTTATATGTACATTTGATAAACAAATGGAACATTTTTATGTGAAATGTTTAGACTTGTTGAAAAAGTAGTTTTGGTAAAAAAGGGGAAAAATGATATTTGATGAAAAAAAAAAAAATTTTGATAAAAACAATTTTGAAAAAAAAAAATTGATGAAAAAAAATTTGAATAAAGAAATAAGTTGATGAAAAAAATTGAACAAAAAATTTTTTTTTTATGAAAATTTTTTTTTTTTTGATGTAAAAAAAATTGATGAAAAAAAAATTTTTTTGATGAGAAAAAAAAATTGATATAAAAATTTTTTGATGTAATAAAAATTTATATAAAAAAAATTCAGTAAAGAAAAAAAAAATTATGTAAAAAAATTTAATCAAAAAAAAAAAATAAAAAAATTTGATGAAAAAAAAAATTTGATTGAAAAAAAATTTAATAAAAAAAAAATTATAAAAAAAAAATTTTGATGAAAAAAAATAAATGAAAAAAAAAATTATAGAAAAAAAAAAAAATGATGAAAAAAAAATTGATGAAAAAAAAATTTTATGAAAAAAAAAAAAAATATATGAAAAAAAAGAAAAAAATTGTTAAAAAAAAAAAATTTTTTTGTTGAAAAATAATTATGTTACTTTTTTATTTACCAGCTGGAGAAAAACGGTTTTATTCACCACGAGGTGTATTACTATTACTTTTTTATTTACCAGCTGGTGAAAAACGGTTTTATTCACCACGAGGTGTATTATTATCCAAGTTACTAAAGTTTTTGGTTTTAAGAAAATGAAAACAGTAATTCTAATTTCCTTTTTGTGTCGGTAGCTTATATAGTCAAACTGAGGCGGCGTCCTGCAACTTTTTTAAAAATTAGACACCAGCCTAAAAACATTATCATGTTAAAAAAACTTGCGATGCATTATTCGGCATTCGAGATATCGTTATTGAAATTCGCCAAAAAAAAAAATTGCGATCGTTTAGAAAAATCTTCAGATTCTGATGCATTTTTCGCATTGAAAAATTTTCAGGTTCTGGGACATTTTTCGTGTAGAAAAATTTTCAGATTCTGAGAAATTTTTCTCACAGAAAAATTCGCAGGTTCTTAAAAGTTTTTCTACATGAAAAATTCCGAGATTAAGACATTTTTCGTTCAGAACAATTGTAAGATCCTGAAACATTTTTCGTATAGAAAAGTTTCATTCTGAGTCATTTTTCGTATATTAAAATTCTCAGATTCTGATAGAAAAGTTTCATTCTGAGTCATTTTTCGTATATTAAAATTCTCAGATTCTGATACATTTTTCGTATATAAAAATTCTCAGATTCTGATAAATTTTTCGTATTGAAAAATTTTCAGATTCTTAGACATTTTTCGTGTAGAAAAATTTCCAGATTCTGAGAAATTTTTCGTATAGAAAAATTCTCAGATTCTCAGACATTTTTCGCGTATTAAAATTCTTAGATACTGAGAAATCTTTCGTATAGAAAAATTCTCAGATTCTGACAAATTTTTCGTATAGCAAATATTATTTTTTCTTAGATTTTAAGACATTCTCAGATTTTGAGATAATTTTTTATAGAAAAATTCTCAATTTCTAAGACATTTTTCAGATTTTGAGTAATTTTTCTTATAGAAAAATTTTCAGATTCGGAGTCATTTTTCTCATAGAAAAATTCTCAGATTCCGAAATATTTTTCTTAAAGAAAAATTTTCAGATTCTGAGACATTTTCCAAGAGTTTCGTACATTCTCTGAGATTCTCATACATTCTCAGAGATTGTCATACATTTTCGTATAGAAAAATTCTCAGATTTTGACACATTTTTTGTAAAAAAAATTTCTCCGATGAAGAACCATTTTTCGTGTAGTAAAATACTCAGATTCAGAGACATTTTCCAAATTGAAAATTTCTCACATTTTAAGAAATTTTTGGTAAAGAAAAATTGTCAGATTCTAAAATTTTTTATTTAGATTCTGACACATTTTTGTATTGGAAAATTCATCTAAGATATTTTTATGTGTATAAGAAAATTTTTTTTTAAGAAAAATATTTCAGATTCGTATAGAAAAATACTCAGATTCTGGTACATTTTTCGTATATATACTTTTAAGATTCTGACTCTTTTTTCGTAAAGAAAATTCTCAGATGCTGAGGCCGCTTTTGTATAAGCAAATTCGACGTTGTGAAAGCATTATTTGTATAGAAAAAGTCTCCAATAAAAAGCAAACTTTTACTCTTAAAAATCTCTAAACTATTTATTGAATAAAAAATTAAAACATTCTGATGCATTTTTGATATTTTGAAAGAAAAAAAAAAAACATTTTTTTAATTTTTGTGTAAAAAAATTTTCCGATTCCAAGAAGATAGATTTTTTTAATTTAAAAATAGTCGAATTTAGTTAAACTTGGAGTAAATAAAAAATGATTTTAATTATCGTAGACAACACATTTTTGAACTCTTATATCTGGAACGTTTTTCGCAAAAAAAGACTAGTCGGAAGCTCCCTGTGGTTCCCCTGGCTAAGTGACTAGTGCAAATTGTTTTGTAAAAAAATTTATAAAACATGAAAATTTAAAAATTTTGGTAAATAATTCCAAATTTAATTTAACGAAGTTTCTGTTAAATAACAATTTATTAAAATTTTCTCCTTAAAATAATTTGCAATTTAAACCTTCCAGCTTTAATTAAAATCACACCATGGCGTATGATTGTTAAAAATATTACTAATACGTCATGTGGTTCTGCCTGTAATCTTTTCAACATTTAGTTGAATTTTAAAACAAAACAATGTTTACACTTTTTTGATTTCATTAATAACCCCCTAAACTTTTCAAAAATTCCTCCTTTTAAATTTTGAATATTTAACGAAGTACTGTTGCAAATTTTTCTAACATTACCATAAATGTCATGATTGTTAATATTTTAGTTATTATAAAATATATAAAATAAACAATCAACATGGTTCAACAAAAATTAAGCTTGCACAAAAATACCCCAATACAAACACACAAAGAAAAAGAGCTTTTGTTAATATTTTCATTATGTTATACTTAATTAAAACTTAAAATTAGTAATTACAAACAGCCAATATTCAACACCCAAACAAAACACAGTGCCAACATATTGTGTCAACTTTATGACAGTCTGTCACTTGTAATATTAACCACTATGGCAACAAAAAAATAAATATGAAACAAAATGTATGCAATAAAATAAAGAGCAAGTAAAAATAATATATGTATTTAAAGAAGTCTTTTTAAATGTCAAAGATGAAAATTAAATAACAGCTTTATGAACAGTAATTAATGTTTTTTTATGTAAAAAATATTTCTTTAACGATATATCGATATATTGATTATATCGATTATGTTCAAAAAGAGCTATTTGCAAAAAATTAAAAAAATAGCACTGTTAATTATGTTAACTATCAGGTGCAATTACACTAGTTTGCAAAATAAAAAAAATTTCTGAGCCCGGAGATCAAAGTTTGTGATTTTTGAAAATTAAAAACAAAATAAAAACGAGTATGCGTTGAACACGAATATAAAAAATAAAAAATAAAATAAAATTTGTTTTTTTTTTCTGTAAATATTTATATTTGTTATAAGGGTTCAAGTTAGGGTTTCTATTCGGGAAAAATTTCCGGGAATTCCCGTGAAATTTTTTTCTTAAAATCCCGGTATTTTTTTCGGGAAATTTCGGGAATTCGTCGCTAATTTTTTTAAGAAAAATATGTTTAATTTACAAATTTTTAACACAATTTTAAATGATTTATAAATCATCTTAAAGTTGAGCTTTCGCGGTGCTTTAAAATTATATTTGAATAAATATTTAAATTATATTGCAAATTTTCTATTTACATTACACAGAAAAAAATAAAAATTAATTTCAATTACGAAATTCGTTGATTCAATTAAAAAATTAATTGATTTCGGACGTATCACGGAAATGCGCATATTAATTACTCATTTTGTTTGAAAATAGGTTTAAATCTTAATTAAATTGTTAATTGAATCAATTAAAGTTTTAATTGAAAATAAAATGGAAAACCAATTAAAATTGTAATTAAATAAACTAAAAAAAAATTAATATAAAATTGAAAATCAATACTATAGGTTTATTGATTCACATAAAATGTTTAATTGAAAAAAGACCAAAACTCAATTTAATTTTAAAAGTTAAACTTCAAAAAATGCCCTAAAATAAATAAACATAGAATTTTATTGTTTTATATTAATATAAGATTTTTTTTTTCTTTATTAAATATAAACAGTTTGTATAGTTTTGCATAGAAACATTATAGTAGTACTTTAAAATATCAATAACTATTTAAAATTACATTTTTATTTTTAAATCTTGTTATTGCATGCATTTTTGTCGCTTTAGTAAAGTTGAAACAAAAAAAAATGTATTATATTTCAATGTGCAAAACACAAGGCAAATGCCTCATATTATTTTTTTTTATTGTTTCAACTGTACACATTTCATTAGCAAAACACTTTATCCGCAACGACCACTCGCCTTAAAGAAAACAATGAAACTAAATTTTTTTGGTGGCTGCTACCACCAAAATATACAAAACAATAGTTCAAAAGTTTTTTTTGTTGTTTTTTTGCATTTTTATTTTTTCATTGGCTACTAACACTAATGCATACAAAACCGGTTTCGTTTGTTTATTTTATTTTTGTTTTCAGTAAAGTTAAGAATTCAATTAAAACATTAATTGAATCAAATAAATGTTTAATTGAAGTTAAATTTAATATCAAATCCATTTATTATTAAAAAAAAAATTACGATATTATTTTCTGTGTAATTTGTATTTAAAAAAAACAGGGCAAGGTACAAAATTTACCTGTTATTAAAGTCTTTTCAAAAAAATTTGAAATTCATATAGCTGTTCTGTTTGTCGCAACAACGATAAATAACAAACCTGCTTTTCAGCTTAATTTTTCATATACGAAGTAAAAGTCTGATATCCACAGTATATTGGTGTTCTCATTTTGGCTCAGATGCTTTAAAATTTTTA
Source organism: Pegoplata infirma (assembly GCA_963921195.1). Classification (NCBI taxonomy): domain Eukaryota; kingdom Metazoa; phylum Arthropoda; class Insecta; order Diptera; family Anthomyiidae; genus Pegoplata; species Pegoplata infirma. Next base: position 64,436,933 of record OY992540.1, read on the forward strand.
AAAAAGGTTGTTATAAACTCATTTGTTGTAAAATTTCAAAATTGGATAAGTTATACATATTTTCCGAATACATATAAAAATTTTTATATGATAAATTAAAAGAATAGTTTTATTAAAAAAAGTCCCGGGAAAGCGTTTTAAAAAAATCTCATTGAAAAATTCCGGGAATTTAAAAACCCTAGTTCAAGTTGAAAAAATGCATAAGAAAAATTGAATTTCTAAAAAATATAGACATTTCTAGTATTCCCATACCGACAAACCGACATTTAAAATCTTAATGAAGATAACACTAAAGGTGTGTTTAGATCATCCCACCGAGTCTTTGGATTTTAAGAAGGTAAAATATTACCAAAGTCTTAATACTGCCAAAAAATCATAAACAAAATCAAAAGACATTTTTAAAAACAGCTGTTTGTATGCAAATCTAATAACACACAGCCATTTTTGGAAATATTTCATAAAATCAAAAGTCTTATTGGACTGTCAACAAAATCATATTACACACGATTTTTTGACAGGTCTTAATACTCAGTGGTATGATATAAACACAGCTTAACTGGAGTGTTTGAAACCGGTATGGGAATATCAGAAATATCTATAATTTTTAGAAATTCCATTTTTCTTCTGCTTTTTTTTCGACTTGAAGCCTTATAAAGGTCTGACGATACTTGCTAGTTTTTATATTTTTTATATTTTGGAGAACAGTGCAAATATATTTTCATAGGAAAAAGTGTAAAAAGTATGACAATATCATGAACAAAACTTAAAATGTCAAAAAATATACGTGTGTTATCGATAATTTTGCAGTGACTGTCAAAAAAATACAAAAATTTTCAACTTAAAATTGACATTTCCAGAATAAAATGTAAACAGTGTTGCCAATTTTATTAAGTTTTGCTCGAATGAAGCGATTTTACATTTGTTTTGGGCGTTTTTTAGCAATTTTGGGCGAGTTATTTTGAAAATAAAAGTTGGCAATATAGTTTTTTTTGTTTTGTTTTTATTTTATTGTATTTCTTGTTCTTTCTCGCATTTGTTGTTTCATTCGATCAATCCTAAAACAATCCAATACAGAAACTAGCAATTATCACCTTAACAAATATAATTAGAGTCTGAGCTCGATCTGTACTTACAGAAAAAAACAAAAAAAAATTACTGGCAAAATATGTCGCCATTAGACATGTCTCCGAAACAGCAAATGCAAATTCCTTCATTTGTGCCTGCAATTCCAAATCATGTTGGTAACCCTTGCGAAATAATGTAAGAGACAAAAATGTTGAAAGAAATTATGAGGTGAGGATGAGATTGCTAGAAATAGAATTGAAGTGTTGAAAATTGTCAAAATTTATGCTGTAGAAACTATAAATATTCACATATATAAAAAACAATTTTCATTAACAAGACAAACCGACATTTTAAATCCTACTGATGATAACACTAACTGGGGTGTTTGAAACCGGTATGGGAAATACCAGAAATGTCTATAATTTTTAGAAATTCAATTTTTCTTCAGCATTTTTTCAACTTGAACCCTTATTAAACTTTTTTCCACTGACAACTTCAAAGAGCATAATTTGAAAAATTTTCTTAAAAAACTAAACAGGTTAATATTGTCGGATTTGTCTCAAATTAATTTAAAATAAAAGTTTGTCTCAGGGTCTATGAAGGAGTTAGGTTTTTAGTGGCTGCTGATGTTTAACATCAGCATACATAGACTCTGAGGTTCGTTTTGATTATGGAAGTGGAAAGGGAAAGAATTTTTATATTTTTCTTTTAAAAAAACTCTTCAAAGTAGAATAAAACCTCAATGTTTTATATTTGAGGGGGTTAGAGCACAAGGGGTTCAAGTGCCTTATATTTGATAATGAGAAAAAAGAGGTTAAAGTTAAATTGCAATAAAAAATGTTAGATGCTATCTATAATATTATTTTTTAGTTAATAGAGATCCTGAGATATATTTTAATCTAACAAGTTAAAAAAATACCGTCTTTTACACCCTTTTGCACCCAAAAATTGCATCTGAAGTAAGTAAGTCGCACTTATACCCCTTGTGCTCTAACTTTTTTTATAAATTTCTATTTAGAGCACAAGGGGTTCAAGTGCCTTATTTTTAATAATGAGAAAAAAGGGGTTAAAGTAAAATTGCAATAAAAAATGTTAGGTGGTATCAAGTATATTATTTTTAAGGTAATAGAGCTCCTGAGATATATTTTAATCTAACAAGTTAAAAAAATACCGTCTTTTACAGCCTTTTGCACCCAAAAATTGCATCTGAAGTAAGTAAGTCGCACTTATACCCCTTGTGCTCTAGCTTTTTTTTATAAATTTGAAAATTCGTAAAAGGAAAACCACATTTTATTAAGAAAATCTGTAATGGTTCTTTGTTTAATTTTTTAGTCGTCATAATCAGATTCCATGACATCATTGGGATCATCTTCATTAGGGCATCAAATGTAAACTTTCGAATTTCGTATCATAATACCTGCCGAACGATGGCAATTTTTGCTAGGTGATATTCAGCCGGCAACTAGCGGTCAAAGTTTGTAAAAAATTACATTTTTCGACAAAATGTTATATCCGAGTTATTTAACCAAATCTGGCTCAAAAATTAGGAATTTTTGAGTACTTTATGGGAAAAATATTTAAAAAATTCCAATATAGCGCTTTTGGATGCTGATTTTCAAACATAAAAATTATTTTTAACCAAATTGGTCTTAAAAGTTAAATTTTAATAATTGCTTGGAGCACAAGGGGTTTAAGTGCCTTAAATTTAATAATGGGAAAAAAGAGGTTATAGTTAAATTGCAGTAAAAAATGTTAGATGATATCTAGAATATTATTTTTTAGTTAATAGAGATCCTGAGATATATTTTAATCTAACAAGTTAAAAAATACCATATTTCACAAATACACGCACCCAAAAATTGCCTCTGAAGTATGTAAGTGGCACTTATACCCCTTGTGCTCTAACTTTTTTTATAAATTTCTAAATTATGAAAAGAATGTTAGTTATTTGTAAAAGGAAAACCACATTTAATTACAAAAGTCTTTAATGGTTCTTTGTTTAATTTTTTAGTGGTCATAATCAGATTCCATGACATCATCGGGCTCATCTTCATCTTCATCTTCATTAGGGCGTCCCTTGAAATCTAAACTTTCGAATTTCGTGCCGTGATACCTGCCGAACGATGGACATGGAGTAGCTAATTGTGGGAAAATTTATGAAAAATTTTTGCAAGGTCATTTTTAGTCTGCAACCAGCGGTCAAAGTTTAAAAAATTACGTTTTTGGACCAAAATTTATATCTGAAATATTTAACCAAATCTGGGTCAAAAATAAGGAACTTTTGCGCGTTTTATGGGAAAAATATTTAAAAAATTTCAAAATTGTGATTTTGGTCCACAGATGCTGATTTATAAACATAAAAAATATTTTTAACCAAATTTGTCTTAAAAGTCGAAAAATGTTGAGTATTTTATGTGAAAAAGGCTGTAGGCAAAATCGCCCAAAGAAAAATCGCCCAAAATATTTTATGAAAAATCGCCCAAATGCAAAATCGCCCAAAAAATATGAAAAATGACCCAAAAAGAAAAATACGAAACTTCACCCAAAATTAACGAAAAAAAGCCCAAAAAAGAAATGAAAAATGGCCCAAAACAAAAAAAAAAAAATTTTTCTAACACATTTTTTCCAAAACACATACTTCACAGAAAAGCTTTATTTTGCGGAGAGGGTGGGTCTAAGGTATGGAGTTTGTAATCCCTAAGCCCGGCCGAAGGCCGGCTACGCAGAAGAACTTTAAGACGAAAACAAAAACTTTTGAGATAAGACCATATGTTACGTGGTTATTATTTATTTTTATAGATCGTTGTTTTAAGAATACAGCCCGTAAAATGCATAAGTAATTGATGTAAAAGTTTTAAGTGTGAAACTTAAATTTTAACGAAATTAAAAAAAAATGGAATTAGGACCGATCACAGCGGCGCAGGCGAAAAATTTTACCAACAAATTTTAACAAAAAATCGCGCGATTTTTTGTTAAAATTTGTTGGTAAAATTTTTCGCCTGCGGAGCTTTCATCGGAATTGCATGCTGTTTTTAAATTCATTACTTTTGATTTTCTACTGCGCTGCGATAGATTAAAATATAGTGTGGTAATCTGCATGTAAGAGCAGGGGTTTTGGGTTCGATTCCCACCAGAACCTTTCTATGTTAGCAACAACGGAACGGTTTTGCTTCAGCTTATTCTTGGTTAGTTAAATATATAATTTATAAAAAAAACACGATATGTGTTTACTGTTTCTAAAAATAATAATAGACTGATTTATTGTGACATGACATACATATTTCAGTTTTGACATTTAAAGATTCTAACAAAAAATTAAACCAAAACAAAATTGGGCAATTTTTCATATATAATTTTTGGGTAATTTTTCGTAATGAAAAATCACCCACTTTTTAATTTTGAAATTTTGCCCAAAAACTATGAAAATTTGCCCAAAAATTTTGGGTAATTTTTCATATGAAATATGACCCAAATTTGTATGAAAAATTTTTGGGCGAATTTTCGTTTTCTTTTTTGGGTCATTTTTCTTTGGGCGATTTTGCCTACAGCCGTGAAAAATTTTAAAAATAAACCCCTGATTTTGGTCCAAAAAAGCTGATTAGCATCTGTGTATCAAAATCTTTGATCAGCATTTTTGAACGAAAATCGTGTTTTTTATATTTTTTTAATATTTTTTAGATAACTTGCTTTACATTTTCCAACTTTTGGGACCAATTTGGATAAAAAAAATTATATTTATGTTAAAAATCAGCATCTGTGGAGCAATATTTTTTTTTTGGGATTTTTTTTTATTTTTCCTATTATGTACGCAAAAATTCCTAATTTTTGAGCCCAATTTGGTCAAAAAATTCGGACATGAATTTTGGTCGGAAATCGCCATTTTTTCACACTTTAACCGCTGGTTACAGACTGAAGATGCTCTTGCAAAATTTGATTACTATTACTACAAGAACTTCTCGGAATTCAACCACTTGTCCAAGTGAAAAACTAAATTTTAATAATTGCTTGGAGCACAAGGGGTTTAAGTGCTCATATACCCCTTGTGCTCCAAGCAAAACAGGTATTTTAGTAACAAGAGCTAGAAATGGTCGCCATATCTCGCTAACGGATAAGAATTTCACATTCACCTCTTGTGCTCTGAACTTCTGTGAACTTCACCTACTAATTCCATATGTTAACTCAATTTTTTTAAAAAAGTCACTTGAACCCCTTGTGCTTTGAGCCCCTCATTTATTTTTTTTTTATATTTGGGTTCAGTGCATCAAAATTATTAAATATGATGTGTCGCAAGACATGTTTTTTAATTTTTTAAAAATCCATAATTTTAATCGATGGGCACCACGGGTTGATTTATTCCGATTTGCCTAAAATTTGTAACACATACACAGAAAAAAATATGAAGGAAACAAATTTGAGTAATCACTTATTTAAAATTAAAAACAAAAATTGAGTAATTTCTTGATTGACGCAATTAACAATTTAATTAAAAATTTTAAAAACAATTTGTAAATAATTTAATAAAAATTTAATAGTTTTTAATTTTTTTTTTAACTCTCGTAGTTTTTTTGAATTCTCGTTTAGTTTATAGTTTTTTGTGTATGTATATGAAAGTTTGTAATCGTCTTTATAAAATGTTCCCATGTTTTTGAGACATAAATATGTTTGGTATAGTTTGAAAAAATAAGTTTTTTTTTTTTTTTTTTTTGTAAAAAAATTTTAAAACTTTTTTAAACTTTAAAAAAAAAATAGATAAATTTTGATTAAATTTTTAATTGTGTCAATTAAAAATTTACTCAAATTTTTTTTCAAACTTTTAATAAATTTTTATTAAAAATTTATTCAATACTATTAAATCGTTTACTGGTCAAAATTGAGTATTTTTTTTACTCAATAGTATTAAAAATTTACTCAAATACTTTTTTTTATTTTTTTCTGTGTAGCTTTTAGGCCTGGTAGAATAAAATTTGAATAATTTTTGTTGTATTTCGCATTTTATAGAAAAAATTAATTAAAAATGCTTTTAGGAATTTTTTTTTTTAAAGTTTCGAATAATGGTGGATACATCTATGTATCTGTTCTGTGACTTGGCACTATTGAACCGGCACGAGCTGTGTTCCTAAGGGACATTCCCAGTAGGGTGTCTCGAAGAATTTTTTTTTCTAAATTCGTCGATCGCCAGGCAATTTATTGTTCGTTTTGGTCTAAAAACTCGATAATAAAATTTTTAACCACAGCGGCCAATTTTAAGTTTGGCCTTATTTTTTTTTTTTAAACAAACAAATTTTTTTTTTTCGAATTTTTATTTATTTTTTTTTAGTTATTATTTTATTTGATTAGGTTTTTAACGACACAAACAATAGATTCTGTTGGGTTAAAGCATTCAGCTTTTACATTGACTTCGGAAAAAATTTTTTGGCCGTTTTTATATATGTTTTTAAACTTTTCTTTTTGGTTTTATTCATAAAAAAATATTATTTCTATCTTTAACATCGTTATCAGAATTTAAAATACTTTATAACGGCAAATTAAAAAAAAAAAACCGTAAAAACTTTTAATTTGTGGGGAATCCAGATGACCCAATCCTCTAAGCAACGCCTAAATTTTCCCTGCTAAATACTTTAGAAAAACAAAAAACATTAATTGAAAATGACATAGAGAAAGAACACAAAACAGAAGACGTAAATAAAACTTAAAATAAAATGTAATTAATTATGGAGAACTCAAACAAAAATCGAAAAGCTTAAATCATGGAACTAGTTGTAGTCGAAACCACAGTATATTAATAGTATGCATTCAGGGTTGCGGTGAAACTTTTGACGTTTTATATAAACAAAAAAGCAAAAGAACAAATAAAAAAACTTGTTTTACTATCAGTCGTGTTTATTATCTATAAAAAACGTTAAATAATGCAAAATAAACTATAAATTTAATTATATAAAAAAACAAATAACGAAAAAATTAAGTTATAAGAAATTATTTTTGTAAATGAGAATTGTTGCCATTTTCCACTTTTTTTATATTTTCTGCCTAAAATTTTCTTTAGATTAATCAAAATATTCAATTTAGTTTTTGCAATCGTCTATTTTTTTGTTTACATATTTTGTTTTCACTTTTTTTTTTTCAAAAGAAAACGAAAAAAAATTACAGTTGGTAGGTGTAAAGAGTCATAATGGAAAATACTTCAAATACATTCCTGTTTGCATACTACTTGTATATAGTGTGGCCGAAACACACCATTACTGTTGTTGTTGAATAATGTGTATGTAAAGCATTAACTACTACTACCACAATGACATATCAAATTAAGAGAAAAATTTATGTATGTGTGAGTATTTTAGGTATCAAAACAAAGTAAATGTAAAATAATATAAAAAACACCACGCATATAAGAGAAGAGGCTGATATTTCGTTAACAAAAAATTATAAGGAAATGAAAGACGTCACAATTTACGATGCCGAATTTTAACCTGTTAAATGCAGAAAATATTTTTACAAGTGATTTGGGAATAATCAAAAATTGTTTGTCTTTCTGATAAAAATAAGATTTATTTGTATTTAAAATATTTTAATAAAATAATTTACATTTCTCCATTTCTATTTTGAGGATGTTTATTCTGGCTCGAGGTCATTATTTTTTTTACAAATTAAAACCATGATATTGTCATAGCATAATTTTCAAGAAAATCTGACAAATTCCGATACGTGTTTCGGAATTTGTCAGATTCCATTGTCAAGATTATTTAGCAAAAATAGAAACGATTTACTACAAAGTAGCAAACGAGTCTAATGACAAATCGTTAGTGCACAAACTAAACTATTAGTACATATTCGCCTCTATCCACAATGGGAATTAGAAAGGCGAAGAAATTGTACTATACTAGTAATCAACGATTGTCAATAACCAACAAAAATATTTAAAACAATTTTTTAAATAGAGGCGAATATGTACTAATATTTTAGTTTGTGCACTAACGATTTGTCATTAGACTCGTTTGCTACTTTGTAGTAAATCGTTTCTATTTTTGCTAAATAATCTTGACAATGGAACCTGACAATTCCGAAAAACGTGACGATAAAGTCTTGCAAAAATGACCAACATAAATAAATTTAAAACAAAACAAATAATTTTGGTTTTAATTAGTAAAGAAAATAATGACCTCGAGCCAGAAAAAACGTTCTCAAAATAAAATATAAAGGTCGAATAAAACAATTTTTATTTTTTATTAAAAATTAATCAAAATTTTCTCCATTTCTATTAAAAGTACCATATTTAGTTCTTATTTTGTTCTTTTGACAATGAATTGTTATTACTTAAAACCAAATTTACTTTGCACTTAACAGGTTAAGCGAAATTACTTAAAAAACAAAAGTAAAAAGTTTTAAGTTAGGCAGGAAATGTTTGTTCATCATTGTGAACACGATGATGATGACGATGTTGTTGAAGACTAAATGAAAGTGAAGGTTACGAGTTTTTTATATTTTTTTTTTTCTTCAGTAAAAAAGTTAAACAAATATTTTTTGTATGACGAAAAAAAAAATGAAACAAAAACAAAGTTAATTGCTATGAACGTATGTATGTGTGAGTGTGTGTCAAAAAAAACACATAGTGCTGTGTGAGTTATAAAAGTTGACATATTAAAGATTAAAATTTGACATAAATTTTTATAATTAGTTTACTCTAAAGTTATTTTAATTAAAACAAAAAACTTTTTGATTAAAAAAATTTTAATAAAATTTTTGTAATAACAAAAACAGTTTCCGAATAATTTTAAAATAATATTAAAAACTATTAATAATAATATTTACATAAAAAAAAACTTTTTGATTAAAAATATTAATAACTTTTTTATTAAAAACACAAGTACAGTAGTTTTCATATCCTCCACTTACAATTTGTAATAGGGAGCATATATAAGTTTGTCATTCCGTAAACAATATCTCGAAATATTGGTGTAGAATCCTAAACAGATTATGAAAATTCGAGAACTTTCAAAAGGCTACTGTAGACTAAGACAACCTTTTTTTTGTATTAAAAAAAACTTCTAATTTTGAACATCTGGGTAAACTTTATTCTCCGGGGCCTCTCGATCAAAGTATTGGATTTAAAAAAATATTTATCTTGCAATACATTAATTTTAACATGATATTGTTTTTAGGCTGGTGTCTTATTTTAAAAAAGTTGCAGGACGCTACCTCAGTTTGACTATATAAGCTAACAGTTGACGAAAAAGAAAACAAGAATTACTATTTTCATTTTCTTAAAACCAAAAATTTTAATAACTTGGGTTTGTAACTTGGATAATAATTCACCTTGTGGTGAATAAAACCCTTTTTTACCAGCTGGTAAATAAAAGTAACATAATTATTTTTCACCAAAAAAAATTTTTTTTTTTTCCATAATTTTTTTTTTCCATAATTTTTTTTTTTATCATTTTTTTTTATAATTTTTTTTATCATTTTTTTTCCATAAATTTTTTTTTTCATAAATTTAATTTTTCATAATTTTTTTTTTTTTTTTCATCAAAAAAATTTTTTTTTTTCATAATTTTTTTTTTTTTCATCAAACTTTTTTTTTCATCATTTTTTTTTTATCAAATTTTTTTTTTTTATAAATTTTTTTTTTTCATCAATTTTTTTTTCATAAAATTTTTTTTTTTTCATCATTTTTTTTTTTCATTAATTTTCTTTTTCGTCAATTTTTTTTTTTCATCAAAATTTTTTTTTTCATCAAAATTTTTTTTCATCAATTTATTGGTTTTTTCATCAAATTTTTTTCATTAATTTTTTTTTCATCAATTTTTTTTTTTTTCATAATTTTTTTTTTTTTTTTTTCATAAAGTTTTTTTTTTCGTAAATTTTTTTTATCATATTTTTTTCATCAAATTTTTTTATCTAATTTTTTATTATCAATTTTTTTCTCACAAAAATTTTTTTTTTCATAAATTTTTTTTACATCAAAAAATTTTTCTTTTCATCAAAAACTTTTTTTCATCAAATTTTTTTTTCACCAAAAATTTTGGGTTCATTAAATTTTTTTAACATAATTTTGTTTTTCATGAAAAAAAATATTTTTTTTTACCAAAACTACTTTTTCACCAAGTCTAAGCTTTTCGCATAAAAATTTTCCATTTGTTTATCAAATGTACATAAAACAAGAGAGAGTGTTATATTCTTTGGTGCCAATTCTTTTATACTCTCCAAAATGTAAAAACACTTTTTTGCACTTATTTTTGCACTCACTTACGAAATGTACAGCCCTTTTGGTTTTTTAATGGGGTCCTCGACTGCTATTTCAATTGGTTTTGCATGGAATAGCAAAGTAATATAACATTATTTTTTCTAAAAAAACTTTGCTTTGGCAAGTACACCCAAATCTTCCGCAAAACCTTATCATGATTTAATGTTTTGGGCAAGAGTACAAAACTCGCAGGCATTTTTTCATTGACTATTTAATGGCGATTGAGACCAGTTTTCACATAAACTAAATATGATCTAAATCAAAATATTTTAACCCATGGCGCCATTCTCCATAAAAGTATCGAGAAAAAAATTTAAATTTTGGGACATGTTTCCTCTAGAAAGTATTAGATTCTGAGAAATGGTTCCTATAGAAAAATTCTTTAGGAAAAATGTGAGAGATTCCTTAACTTTTTCGTGTATACAGAAAAGTTTCAGACTCTAAAACATTTTTCCTACATAAAAATTCCAAGATTCTGAGATTTTTCTTAAAAAAAATTTCTCAGATTTTGAAAAATTTATTCTTTAGGAAATCCTGGATATGCCCCTGATTCCTTGTAATATTATGATGAACTTAACTAAACTTTCACTAGGTCACATAAACAGTAAAAATCTGATGTGGCACCGTGTTTTATGTGGAAATTCCATTAAAATTTGTGTTAATTAAAAAATTTCATTATTTGCTAATAAATAAAAAAAAAATATATACAGTGCCAGTAAAAAGTATTCGTCGATTTATTTTTTTTATAAATGCTATATTTTTACCATGAAACTGCAAATTTTTTTTTTTTTTTTTACATACGTAATGTTTATGACGTCTTCTATCCAAATCCCAACAAAAATAACAAAGAATACATAAAATGAAGGCAACATAATTAATAAAAAGAAAAATTACATAAAATAAAAACAAAAAAGTATTCGTCTGTTTTCAGGAACTGCAATTATCACTCTGCGATTTGGACTTTGAAACGTTTTTTGGACCAACACTACTCTTTATTACAACCGTCAAACATCTAGGCATGGAATTGACGTAATTGAGCATTATTTCCGCACAGAAAAAAAAAAAAAAAAAAATTTGAGTAAATTTTTAATACTATTGAGTAAAAATTTACTCAATTTTCCACCAGTAAACGATTTAATAGTATTGAGTAAACTTTTAATAAAAAATTATTAAATGCTTAATAAAAAATTTGAGTAAATTATTAATTCACACAATTAAATCTTTACTTAAAATTTTTTAATATTTTTAAGTAACTTTTTAATTGTGTCAAGTAAAAATTTACTCAAAATGTATCAAATTATTTTTTTAAAAAGTTTAAAAAGTTTCTAACTTTTTTTACAAAAAAATTGCTTTTACAAACTTTACCAAATATACTTATGTCTTCAAGACAAAGTAAAATTTTATAAAGATGATTTCAAACTTTCATATACATATACAAAAAACAATAAACTAATTGAGAATTCAAAACACCAAGAGAAAAAAAAAAAATAAAAAAAAATATTAAATTTGTATTAAATTATTTACTCAAATTTTATTTTCAATTTTTGAGTAAATTTTTAATTGCGTCAATTAAAAAATTACTCAAATTTGTTTTAAAAAATTAAACAAGTGATTACTCAAATTTGTTTCCTCCATATTTTTTTCTGTGCGGTATATTTTTACCAATATTTTCTTTTAATGCATTTCTTAAGTTTTTCTTATCAGAAATGTGTTTTTTCAATGAATTTGTCGAGATCCTCCCATATATCCTCGATTTGGTTAATATCTGGACTTCGGAAAGCGTATTATCCATTTTGAAACATTTTATAATAACTATAACTCCGTATAAAGAGCCACATGCTTTGGGTTGTTATCTTTAGTAAATATATCATTGCTTGGTAAGCGCTTTGTTTTTAAACTATCTTGGAGGTAAGCATTGATGATGTAAATGTAGACCTTTTAGTCCATAATACATTCAACAATTTTTTTTTTTGCCTCTGGTTGGGAACTTCAGCATGTTTAACAGAGCATGTTAGGGTATTTTCTTGCGTTTCCGTTTACGACTTTCGCCACACTTTAACCATTCCATCAGACTTGAATGGGTTAAATATACTGTCATTGGTAAACATTATTCGGTTCCAATGCTTAAGGTCATGATTAAGGTAAGTTTTGGCGTATTTCAAACGCTTCGGCATGTTTTTTCTTGATATAAAGGGTTTTCTACGGGAAGTACGTGGCTTTATGCGATATATTGCGAATAGTTTCAACCGAAGCTTGCTTACCATAGTCGTAAAATACTTGCGCAGCTGTACAGACGCAGTTTTTCGTGGACTCTTTGTGATATTTTTGACGGCTATTGCTCTTTTTTTGATCAGTCAACAAGTTGAAGATCCGATTTTTTATTATTTTCATACCGCCCGGTTCTCGCGTACCTATAAAAAACGCTGTTGGTAGTGGTAATGAGTCTAATAACCGCTTCGGTTATATTTTTGAAAGAATTTTCTTTTTTGACTCTATTGATGATGATTTCTCCTTCTTCTTTGGTACTTTTTTTAGAATTCCGCCCTATCCTTCCAATTTTCACGATTCCGATCGGGATTTCAGAAACAATTCTTAACTTACCAAAATCCTTAGACGCTGTAATTTTTTTAAATCAAATCGCTGTTTTTCTAGTGGAGAATTTCACAAAACAGCAAAACGACGAATACTTTTTTGGAAAAAATATTTGAGCTTTATTTATCTTTCGCTTTTTTAGCAAAGAAGATGAAAATTCAAATCACCAAAAACAACATTTTTTTTTATATTGAGAGCCAAAGAATATTTGTGGAAAAAAAAATTTGCAGTTTATGCAAAAGGAATATTGATATTTAAGATTTAAAAAAAAAACATTGAGCGACGAATACTTTTTACTGGCACTGTATAATGAATATATTAAAAACAATTAATAAAATAATGTTTAATTGAAAGCAAAATTATGTGATTATGTTTTTAAATCCCAGCAAAGAAAAGGTCACCAATCATATAAATGGGTGCGCTGTGATCGAATTAAGCTAAAAGAAACTGAAATGAAAGAAAACTTTATTTCATACACACAAAAAATTATTAGCTAAAAATGTTCAATTAAATATATTGATCAATAATATTTAAATGTGTCAATCAATGTTTTGATTAAAATTTTTGTTATTTTCTTTAACTGTCGAATTACAAATTTTCAACATATTGGAAAGCAAAAAAGATGAATTTTTTTGATAATTTTGTCAGAAGCTTACAATTCATTTGTTAAATCTATCATTATTTTGGTTGATTATAAATAAAAAATTTATAAAATTTTTGATCAAAATCGAAAAAATGTTTGAATGGAAAAATTTGAAATCAATCACCTAACAATTTTTTTAATTTTAGGAATTTCAATCAAAAAATTTATCCGCATTTTTGTTGATTGAAATTTGTTACAATTTTTTTCTGTCTAGGTTCTGATATCTATATTTCAAATTGTTAAGTGCCAAAGGACAAAGTGGACATTTTTATTTTGTTGACTCATTTTTAATAAACAATTTTATTGTATTGACATATTGAGTTGTTGGATAAAAAGTAGTTTTCATTGCCAATTCTTATGTCTTGTCAAAATAAATTAAATTGTTTATAAAACAATGTTTTAAAAAGAGACAAAAACATATTTTTTCATTGTCTTTGCTGTTTTTGCTAGAATTTAAATCTTTCTGCTATTTTCGTGCGACTGATTATTAAATTTACTTTTTGAGTTTATATCTCTTTAATAATTCCACTACTTCCAAATCATAACTCAAATAATTTGCTGGGTTTTTTAAATTTTTTGCATAAAATTTATAAATTCATTTAAATAATTAATTTCAATTTTCTCAATAATTAAACTTTAATTGTCTACATATGTGTTACACACATTATTGTGATTGTGTGTGCGCTTTCGGTCATGTCATGTTTAATATTAACAATAATGGCAACAACTTTTTTTGTGTATGAAATAAAATAATAATAACAATAAAAATATAATAAACAAAAATCAATTTGTTGATATAATAACGATTTTAGTAAACTACATACAACACTACTGAAACAGATTTACGTAATAATTACCAGAAATTCAATTATGTTTGAAAATAATGATAAACACAAATGACTAATTGACACAAATTTAAATCGTAGAAGACGTCAATTAAGTAAAATAATACAAGTTGATCAGAGACGTATGACAAAAATGCCATTTTTAGACTTTTGTCGTAAATCAAAAATTTTAATAAACTATTTATTTATTTTAAATACATACATTTTAAAAACTGCATTAATAAAATTAAAACCAAATAAATCATAATATTAGAATATAATAATAATAAGGCCTTGTGGAAGATATGACAAAGCCCTATTATGAGGTGATAATACTTAACATATTTTTGGGATGCACTTTTCGAAAAAATTTAATTTGCAATGTATTATATATACTTAATTTTAAGTAGCGCTACTGAAACTTAATATAAAAACAATAGTAAAAAACAAATCTAAAAATAGTAAAAAATATATACACATAAGTATAACAATGACTTGTATTAAAACAATATAAAAACAAAATATCGAATGTTAAGAGCAAAACGAAGAAAGCGTCAAATTGGCGTCATTTTAAATATACTATATGCACTAAGGGTGTTCTTAACAGTAAGGGAAAAATTTAAAATGTTTTAATTGCTTGGTACTGGGCAAATTATTGTTCCTTTATACAAAAAACTTATAAAAATAAAATTTGGAGTTAATCCGATAACTTTAAGTGGACGCGGAAACGGCCTGAAGTTTGAAAAACGAATTACAAGGGGAAAAAATTACTTTTTTCTCATTTTCTCAATTTTTTCGACATTAAAGGTTAACTTTTAATTCAAATGGTTACAGAATTGTTATGTGGTGTACATTTCCTTTGTAATAAAGCAATAAAAACTAAAATCGGTTAAAAATCAGCCAAGTTATTACAACTGCCCCAGGCAACTAGCGTGTGGCAGACCACTTGATCAAAGATTTCGAGTTCCATTTTTGAAATTGCTTGAAATTATCTACTATAGCAACATTTTTTTATTCTTTAAGTCCCAATGTACTAAGATGATAGGTATTTTTAATATTGTGTTATGCTAACTTGTTTTAAATTAATGGTAAAAAGGTCTTAATTTTTCAACCCTGTTTTCAAATCTACAATTTTAAATTTTTATTTTTTTGGCAAATAAAATTTAAAAAATCGACCATTGGACTATAGGATTTTGTTAAGCACATACAAGGGAATAAAAACTACAAAAATTGTAGGTATTTCTTTTTTCGTTCGGCTAGTTCAGCGATTTTATTTCGGCGGATTTCGAGATAATAGGGATTTTGGTAACTTTTTTTGCTTTTAGTTAACTTTTTTATTTATTTTTAACAAACTTCATATGTTTTCTACCGAATTATTACAGCACAATATAGACTACAATATAGAATACTTCAATTCCTTTAATAAGGGCAAATTTGAGATATGAAAAATTGACTTAGTTAAAGGTCAAAGGTAAAATTTTAGAAGAATTTGAATTTTTAAAGATTAACAATTTTTTTGAGCGGATATTAATGAAACTCCTTTATGTTTTTTTAATATGACTAAAAATAAATGGTTTATTATTAAAATTCAGAAAATTAACCCTTAAGTGCTATTGGGGTCTTTAGTTTTTTTATTTAATGGAGAAAATATAATTTTATTATTTCATAGGGTCATATAGACCCCAACAGCACATAAGGGTTAATGTTCTGAATTCTAATAATAGACATATTGTCATAACATCAATGAGTTTCATTAATATCCGCTCGAAAAATCTGTTAATCTTTAAAAATTCAAATTCTTCTAAAATATGACCTTTGACCTTTAATTGGGTCAATTTTTCATGTCTCAATTTCGCTCATATTAAAGGAATTGAAGTATTCTATATTATGCTGCAAAAGTTCGTTAGAAAACATAAGAGTTTTGTTAATAAAAAAATAAAAAATTTAACTAAAAGCTAAAAAAGTTACCAAAATCACTAATATCTCGAAATCCGCCGAAATAAAATCGCTGAACTAGCCGAATGAGAAATAGAATGTCTACAAGTTTTATAGTTTTTATTCCCTTATATGTGCTTAACAAAATCCTTTGGTCCAATTGTCGGTTTTTTAAATTTTATTTGCCAAAAAAAATAAAAATTTAAAATTGGAGATTTGAAAGCAGGGTTGAAAAAGTTTGACCTTTTTACCATTAATTTAAAACAAGTTAGCATAACACAATATGAAAAATAACTATCACCTTAGTACATTGGGACTTAAAGAATAAAAAAATGCTGCTATAGTAGATAATTTCAATCAATTTTAAAAATGGAACTCGAAATCTGTGATCAAGTGGTCTGCCACACTCTAGTTGCCTGGGGCAGTTGTAATAACTTGGCTGATTTTTAACCGATTTTAGTTTTTATCGCCTTATTACAAAGGTAATGTACTCCACATCACAATTCTGTAACCATTTGAATTCAAACTTAATTTAAAATATCGAAAAAATTGAGAAAATGAGTAAACACCCATTTTTTCCCCTTGTAATTCGTTATTCAAACTTCAGGTCTTTTCCGCGTCCACTTAAAGTTATCGGATTAACTCCAAATTTTTTATTTTTAAGTTTTTAGTACAAAGGAACAAAATTCTGCCCAGTGCAACACAAAAATCCGAAATAAAAAATAAGAACACCCTTAATATGCACATTAGTGTGTCCCGTTAGGCAATATTTGAAATTAATAGCACTTAAATGACTTAAATAATAAATTTGAGGTGACTTAATGTCATCTTGAGACAAAAAAATAAAAATAAAAGTACACTTATAGTGAGCCAAAACCTCCAAAGAATTTTGTCAAGTACTTAAGGTTTTTTTATGGCCCACTAAAGTTTTCTTTTTAATGTGACAATGTTTTTAGGCTGGTGTCCAGTTTGACTATATAAGCAAACGACTAAATAAGAATATTGGAATCAGTGTTTTCCTTTACTAAAAACCAAAAAGGTTTGTTACTTGATAACAATTCACCAACTGGTGAATAAAAATAAAATTCACCACCTGGTGAATAAAACAGCATAATTTTTTACATGATTTCATATTTTTACTATTTTTTTTTGAACAACAAATATTTTTTTTTTATCAAAATAAATTTATTAATGTAGTTGCCCATTAGGGTGGGTCGATGATTGGCAAATGACGGTGAGCATTTTGAGCTGAAACTGGGAAAAATTATATAAAAAAAAATTGCGGGGTACTTTTAGTCCCCTACAAGAGGATTTCTTTAGCCTGCGGTTTTTGGAAGAAAAAATTTTTTTTTTAAATATTTTGAAAATTTTGTAAAATAAAGCTTATTAAGAAAAAATTTCCAAAAAAAATTTAGCTGATCAATTTTGGTCCATAAAATCATTCCAATAGTCAGAAAAGCTAGATTTTTTTTTATATAAAAAATATTTTATTTCAAATAGCCCAATGCCTTTTTTTAAAGGATAGTACATTTTTTAACGTAAAAAAAATTAACAATTTTGATTAGAAATATTTTATTTTGAGTAAAAAAACTCTTTTTTTTTGTCAGTAAAAAAAAAAAAGAAAAATTAATAATTTTTTTTTTTTTGAAAAATTAATATTTTTTTTTTTTTTTTAGTGTAAATTTTTTTTCGAGTGTAATGTTTTTTTTTTTTTTACTGTGAAAATATTTCTGAGTGAATGCACGTACGTATGTACACAAAATAGTCTCATTTTTGTAAAACAAAAAAATAATTTTTTTTTTGAGTGTAAAATTTTTTTTGAGTGAAAAATTTTTTTTGAGTGTAAAATTTTTTTCGAGTGTAATTTTTAAGTTACCAATTCTTTTAAAACTAAACAAGTATAAAAAGCATTTCATTAAAACAAAACAAGTTTGAAAAGCATGGTTAAGTTTTTACCAATGCTTCTAAAACTTGTTTAAAACGTGGCATTTAAGATGAAACCAATCTGAAATTCAGGGTTTTGCTTATAACTTTTGAACCACTGGACCCTATGAGCTGAAATTCAATACCGAACAGACCTGCAAACGGCAAAGATACATGCCACGACTCAGCTGTCTCATTATTGTCTTTCGAAAGATATCGAAAACCCTTGCCGAAATTTACTCTTTTGCTCATAACTTTTGAACCACTGGACTGATAAATGCCCAACATGTATGTCAAACTTCAGCAGCCTCTGTAAAGTCTTTCAAAAGTTAGCGTATTTTCAACGGACAGACAGACGGACGGACGGACATCGCTAAAAATCGATCGAGGACCACGAGATTTGGCATTCCATGTCAAATCGGACACTTTGAATTTTTTTTTTTTTAGATTTTCCCAATTTGTTGACAGTTTTTAATACTCTTCGAAAACTCCTTCGTGGTAAATTTTCAGATTTTTTTTATGACCAGTTCAAAAGATATCGATTTTTTTTAAATTGGTAGTTTGTTCCTTTACTCAAACTTCTTTAATGGTCCAAATTTCAAAAAAAAAAAATTTCAAAAAAGATTTTAAAAGTGCTCTACACTCAAAAAAATAAACTGGTAAAACGCCTGGTAAAATGCCTTGTAATCCCGTTCTACCAATATTTAACAATTTTCCTTGTTTTTTAACAAAAAATCTTGTACTTTGCTCAAAATGGAACTACTGTTTTATTGGTAATTTTACAAGTTTATTTTCGTAATTGTATTCTACAATTTTGAAAGGTTATTTTACAAAAAAAAACTGTAATTTTACAACCAAGTTTTTATTACGAGGATTCTAGTTGAATTACAAAAAAAAAAAAAAAAAACTTTATTTTGCAAAAATTATGTTATACGATGATTTATGTTGTTTAACAAAAAAACTTTTTTTTTTGTATTTTTTTTTTTTTATTGAAAAATATTTAAAAAAAAAGTTGACAAAATTTTGAAAAATTTATTACGAGGATTAATTTAAGGAGGAGTAGTTAATTTACAAAAAAAAAACAGTTATTTTACAAAAAAATATTTTATTACGAGGATTTATGTTGTTAACAAACATTTTTTTTTGTAAATTTACCATTTCGGTTTGTAAATTTACCATTTTTTTAAACATATTTACCATTTTTTCTTGTAAGTTTACCATTTTTTTTGTATTTTTCCGGTTTTAAAACAATATTTTTACCAATAAAAATGGTTATTTTACCAATTTTTGGTGCATTCAAAATTACGAGGAAATCCTCGTAATTTTACGAGAATTTTACCTACGTCATATTTTACGAGAATAGCCTCGTAAAATCACGAGATTTATTGGTAACTTTACAAGTTTTTTTTTTTGAGTGTAGTATGCGATTTTTAAGTTTTAAAATTTCAATCTCATTTGTGAAAATGTATGTACTCTTTGATTTTTTAGATTTTTTTTTTGTGTAAAATTTCTATCGATTCCACAAATTTTTTGCCCAGTAGGATCGTGGGATAACGATTATTACCATTTTTTTAAATTTTTTGAAAAATTTTTATTGTAATTTTTTAATCTTAAAATTATTTCTACTGCTCCAATGGTGCGTCATAGAGGGGACATTCCCAAGACCGACCCCCATTAATTTTTACGTCTCAACATTTCTTCGGAACAAACTAGTACCCTTTCTTCAATTTCTAAGGGGGCTCCCACACAAAATTAAATTTTTTAAAATTTGTTCCAACCGCTCTTATTGCCCTAAGAGTGCCATTAGTGCAATAAAATGTATGACCGACCCACAATATTTTTTCAGTCCAATCATTTTCTCTGAACACACCTACCCCCTATCTTTAACTATTAAGGAGGTCCCCATACATTTTTTTTATTTTTTGTAAATTTGTTTTATTTAATCAGCTTCTACCGGTCCACTGTGGTCAATATTTTGAGATAGCGGCCAAAACTCCTTTTGGTTTTTGTTCTCCGATTTTAAAGTTATTAGACTCATATGAAAGTAGACAGTAGTAAACCTCGGGAGCCAAAGAATTAGAACTCTATTTCAATTATTTCACTGAGAACAGGGTGGTACAAAATGCGATTTTTCAGAATTTAGTAAATTTATGATATTTTTAGTTAATTTTTAAAGTTTAAATGATCATAACTTTTTTGTTTTTCAAGATTTTTGGACGAAATAAATTTTGTGTTGTAACTTAACTTATTTCCTACTAGCTATACCCGGTCCGCGTTGCTGGCCCTAAGAAAAAAACTATTGTATATTGCATCTAAATTTAAATATAGTTTCAGACAAAATTAAAGCACGGGTCCGGGCTCAGCTAGTAACCTTTGGTTCCACCCTCAGTTAGCACTATCTATAGAGAAATCTTAACAAAATCGGTTCAGCCGTTTTTGCGTGATTTCGAAACAGACAGACATAACGTTAAGTATAGTACAAAGGGGCATGTAATTTAACGCATTTTTATCGAATCTTGATAGTCTAAAGTTCCATGCTGCATCCTCGATTAGTACTATCTGTGCTGCAAATTTCATTGACATCAGTTTTGTCGTTTTTGTGTGATTGCGAAACAGGAGGAAATAACTTTTTATTTATGAAAAAACGGGAGTGCTATTGTAAACGCTTTTGCCGAATCGCGCTATACATATGACCTACAGTTCCCGCTCGGTTAGTTCTATCAGTAGTGACAGATTCGGCTTATCCGTTTTTGCGTGATTTCACAACAGGCAGATATAACGTTCAGTATAAAACAAAGGGGCTTGTCAATTTACGCCTCTTTCTTCAATCGTGGTCAGTATAGTACTGAGGGCGTTGCAATTTTGATCCCTTTTTCTAATAACGATCTTATATGGCCTACATATGTACTTGGTTAGCACTGTATGTAGTGAAAATGTCAAGAGAATCGGTTCAGCTGTTTTTGTGTGATTGCGAAACAGACAGACAATGTCCAGTATAGTACAAAGGGGCGTGGCATTTTACGCCCCTTTTTCCAATCGTAGTATAACATGGCCTTTAGTTCTGCACTCGGTCAATACTATCAGTGCTGAAAATTTAATTAAAATTAAATCAAGAGTTTTTGCGTTATTGCGGAGCATGCAGAAATAAAATTCAATTCAATACAAAGGGGCATGGCATTTTACGCCCATTTGTCCGATCACGCTCTAATTTGGCACACAGTTAGTACTTGGTTAGTACTATCGTTGGTCTAAATTTCATCAAAATCGGTCCAGCCGTTTTTTATATATAGATGTCATTAGTGGTGCAATGTAAAAACTCGATTTTGCCCACCCCTCCGCCCACTGGCAATAAAGCATGGCATTTTACTCCCATTTGTCCGATCACGCTCTAATTTGGCATATAGTTAGTACTTGGTTAGTACTATCTTTGATTTAAATTTCATCAATATCGGTTTATCCGTTTTTTATATATAGATGTCATTAGTGGTGCAATGCTAAAATTCGATTTTGCCTTGCCCATCCGCCCACACGCAAAAAATTAAAAATCTGACTACACAGTGTTACTCCCTAGGCTATTCTGAATATTCCCTGAAAATTTCATCAAGATCGGTCCAGCCATTTTCGCGTCGATAAGGAGCAAACATATAACCGTTTTTTGCATTATTGAAATAACTTTCAATTCAATACAAAGTTGCATGGCATTTAACGCTACTTTGTCCGATAACGCTCAAATTTGGCACATAGTGAGTACTCGGCTAGTACTATCTTTGTTATAAATTTCATCAAAATCGGTCCATCCGTTTTTTATATATAGATGTCATTAGTGGTGGGATGCAAAAATTGGATTTTGCCACGCCCCTCCGCCCACAGACGGAAAATCAAAAATCCGACTTGACAGTGTTACTCGCCAGGCTATTCTGAATATTCCCTGAAAATTTCATCAAGATCGGTCCAGCCGTTTTCGAGTCCATACGGAACATACATACACACATACATACATACATACATACATACACACATCCATTTTTATATATATAGATTACTGGTAAAAAAATTGAAGCTCTACTGTTTTCAGAACAATTTAAATATTTTTTTTAAAAAAGGTCAAATTTCTCGGAAATTTCCTACTTCATAGAGCACAACTCCTGTGAGTCAAGCTGAGTCAAAACACAAATTTACTATTTTGTAGTCCTAACTCTCCCCTACATTCCTATATATACATGTCCATGCATCGGGGCTGCACTTTTTGAGCTACAGCAATTTTTCTGACCCAAGGTAAGATATTCGGTACAAATGCACGTCATATTTTTTGAGAAGTTATTTTTATGTGAAAGTGGCTATTATGCATATATTTTGATGAAATTTTGTACAAGAGTTCTTAATGACCGAAAAAATAATTCTGTTGAAATTAGGAGAAGTTGGCCCATATTTGGACCTAGTCCACATAGAAGGGTGTATCAAAATTTTGACAAAAATGACAATAGAACTCTCAAATTATGTGGTATCTGGCAATTCATTTGGAAAAGGTAAAAAATGATTTTATTGCCATCTAATATTACATAACTTAAATACCTGATAATTGCAAATAAATTTAAAACCAATGGAAATAACCTGTGGATCCTTGGACCTATCAAAAAGACCTATCCTTGGACCCATCAAAAGGACCTATCCTTTTACATATCAAAAGGAGCTATCCTTGAACCTATCAAAAGGATCTATCCTTGGTCCTATCAAAAGGACCTATCAGAAGGACCTATCCTTGGACTTATGAAAAGGACCTATCCTTGGACCAATCAAAAGGACCTATCCTTGGACCTATCAAAAGGACCTATACTTTGATCTATCAAAAGGACCTATCCTTGGACCTATCAAAAGGACCTATCCTAGGACCTTGATCTATTAAAAGGACCTATCCTTTTACATATCAAATGGACCTTTCCTTTCACCTATCAAAAGGACCTATCCTTGGACCTATCAAAAGGACATATCCTTGGACCTATCAAAAGGACCTATCAAAAGGACCTATCAAAAGGACCTATCCTAGGACCTATCAAAAGGACCTATCCTTGGATCTATCAAAAGGACCTATACTTGGACTTATCAAAAGGACTTATCCTATGACCTATCAAAAGGACCTATCCTTGGACCTATCAAATGGACCTATCCTAGTACCAGTCAAAA
This sequence comes from Pegoplata infirma, assembly GCA_963921195.1. Taxonomy (NCBI): domain Eukaryota; kingdom Metazoa; phylum Arthropoda; class Insecta; order Diptera; family Anthomyiidae; genus Pegoplata; species Pegoplata infirma. Next base: position 64,460,334 of record OY992540.1, read on the forward strand.
GGACCTATCCTTGTACCTATCAAAAGGACCTATCCTTTTACATATTAAAAGGACCTATCCTTTGATCTATCAAAAGGGCCTATCCTTTTACATTTTAAAAGGACCTATCCTTGGACCTATCAAAAGGACCTATACTAGGACCCATCAAAAGGACCTATCCTTGGACCTATCAAAATGACCTATCCTAGGACCAGTCAAAAGGACCTATCCTTGAACCTATCAAAAGGACCTATTCTTGGACCTATCAAAAAGACTTATCCTTGGACCTATTAAAAGGACCTATCCTTTTACATATCAAAAGGACCTATCCTAGGACCTATCCTTTTACATATCAAAAGGACCTATCCTTGAACCTATCAAATAGACCTATTCTTGGTCCTATCAAAAGAACCTATCAGAAGGACCTATCAAAAGGACCTATCCTAGGACCTATCAAAAGGACCTATCCTTGGACTTATGAAAAGGACCTATCCTTGGACCAATCAAAAGGACCTATCCTAGGACCTATCAAAATTACCTATCCTTGGACCTATCAAAAGGACCTATCCTAGGACCTATCAAAAGGACCTATCAAAAGGACCTATCCTAGGACCTATCAAAAGGACATATCCCTGGACCTATCAAAAGCACCTATCCTAGGACCTATCAAAAGGACAAAGGACCTGTGAATATTGAGAATAAATAAATGTCAGTGGCCAAATGTTGGCATTTTCTGACCAAAATTAATTTTAGGAATAATAAATAAGTATTGGTTGTAAAATACGATTGAAGAAAATAAGAAATTATAAAAAAATACCTAATTAAAAAGTCAAAATATTCAACTTTTACATGGAAACTCAACAAAAAATTAAAATGCATTTTTAACTCCACATTACTTACGTTCCTATCAGTCGATTTTTACGTTTGAACACGCAAATTGAAGCTTAAAGTCCCTCCTATTGAACAAAACAAATTGCGTAAAAAAATACCAATCCGGTCAAAAGTTATAGAGTTTTGACCGCTATCTCGCGAAATTGACCACTGTGCGGTCCAATGGTGCTTCCGCCACCCAATTATTTTTATCCTCCAACATTTTTTAAAACATACTTACGCCCTATCTCCTATATTTCAGATTGAAAAAAGTGTCTGCTTTTTTGATTCTGTTTTCTTAAGTTAATCACTATATCAAGTTTTAAAATATTGTCAGACGGGACCCACTAATACACAAACTCTAGGAAACCCATTAACAGATACCAGTAGTTTCGAAATATGTGTGAGTGTTTAATAAGAAATATTAGAGTGACGTTTTTTCATCAACTTTTAAGTTTGCCAAATGTCCTGGCAAATTTTTAATCTTTTAGATCTAAAAATTATGTGGTACAAGTTTGAGGCCAATCGGATGAAATTAAATAAAAAAAAATAGCTTTTGTCATACATTATATCAAAAGATTTTTAAAATCGGTCGAACGATTTTCGAGCTATTTGAAATTTGCAAAAAAATGTGGTTTTTTTCCACGGTTAAGAAATTAAAAAAAAAATCTCAACATTTTTATACCCTCCACTCTAGTGATAGAGGGTATATATAAGTTTGTCATTCCGATTGTAACACCTCGAAATATTGGTCTAGGACCCCATAAAGTATATATATTTATGATCCTCGATCGATTTTAAGTCGATCTAGCGATGTCCGTCCGTCCGTCCGTCCGTCTGTCTGTCCGTCCGTAGAAAACACGCTTACGTTTGAAAGACTTATACCTGGTCAGGTTGGTATTGCAATCCAGCCAAATCGGTCCAGTGGTTCAAAAGTTATGAGCAAAAGAGTAAATTTCGGCAAGGGTGTTTCGCGAATTTACGAGATAAAAAACACGATAACTTCCGAAAGACAACAATGAGACTACTGAAGCTTGGCATGTATCTTTGCCATTCCCCGGGTCTATTTGGTATTAAATTTCAGCTCAATCGGTCCAGTTGATCAAAAGTTATAAGCAAAACCCTGAATTTCAGATTAGTTTCATCTAAAATGCCACGTGTTTTTAACAAGTTTTAAAAGCATTGGTATTGACTAAACAATGCTTTTTAAACTTGTTTAATTTTAAAGCAATGCTTTTTAAACTTGTTTAGTTTTAAAAGCATTGGTAACTTAAAAATTACACTCGAAAAAAATTTTACACTCAAAAAAAAATTTTAAACTCAAAAAAAATTTTACACTCAAAAAAAATTTACACAAAAAAAATGTTGTTTTTTTTTTTTACAAAAATGACAATATTTTGTGTACATACGTACGTGTATTCACTCAGAAATATTTTCACAGTAAAAAAACATTACACTCGAAAAAAATTTTACACTAAAAAAAAATTAGTAATTTTTATTTTTTTTTTAAAAAATGACAAAAAAAAGTTTTTTACTCAAAATAAAATATTTCTAATCAAAATTGTTAACTTTTTCACGTCAAAAAATGTACTACCCTTTAAAAAATGCATTGTGGAGGGTATTCATAGATTCGGCAAAGTCGAATTTAACTTTTCTACTTGTTTTCCTTGACCCTTTTTCGATCCAAGTAGGATGATTTTAACCTGATGCACCATAAAATAATAATCAAAAATTCTAAATATTGATCTAAGGGCGCTATGGCTTAAATAATCTGATTTGATCTTTGATCTGAAGAATCCAAAATTTTGGTGTAATTTTTTTAAAATCCAAAGCTTTAATCGAAGGCCGCCATTTTTTAAAAATTACGGATAGCGTTATCTCGAAATCAGTTTGACCAATTTTAAAAAATTTTTGATATTCTTGTTCAGAGAATCAAAATTAATAAATATGACATTTTTTAAAATTTTCGAAAATTTAAAATTTTAATCACCGGGCGCTTATTCCATCCCATTTGCCCAAATTTTTACCACATAAAGATTAAGCCTAAAAGAATAAAAATATTCTCGGACAATCAAAAACTTTTTTGCCATACAAAAAAATGCCGCCCTTAAGAAACATGTTCTTATGTATAGTTCTCATTGTATACACCTTCTCCCTGATTTACTGTATAATTTACCAATATTTTGCACTTCTTAAACACTACCACGACATTCGAGGAATATTTGTAATTCCATAGTGTCTGTTTGCATACACGCAAACGATTTTGAACATTGTAAGACAATGTTGTATTTTGAATAAAGTAGTTGGAAAACATTTTAGTACAATTTTTCTTTTATATTCTTACATTTTGCAATTTCAATATCTCTAGTGAATAAAATTGAGATGTTTTTACATACACAAGACAAAAAAGAATTTTATTTTTTATCGTTATTTAAGTTTAACTACATTTTTAAAGAAGTTGATAATATCTGTTGTTTTGCTGAAAATATGTTGGTAAAAAAAAATAATTGGAACATTTTTAAAAAGTTTCCATTTTTAACACAACTTTGTTTAAACACGTATTATATTACATTTCAATCAATCTACTATAAATTAAGCAAGAATAAACACATTAATATTAATGTTTAACGCATTGCGCTAAAAATAAAGGTTGTGCCCAAAAATATAGGCCACATTTAAGAGTTTATTTAAAATCCCCTAATGTATGCAACACATTTTGTTTAAGTTCTTAATTTACCCAAACAATGCATAAAATTTCTTTATTTACCAGAGTATAAACAAAATGAACTTTATTTTGTATTAACAATGACATTTTTTTTTTAGCCATGACATAGACTTAAATCACTTGGGAAATTCTTATTATAGAAAAATTTTATAACATTTGGAAAACAAGCTGCTCCTCCCTACAACTCCTAAAACACCCACTTAAATATCAAGTTATTTGCCAAGTTAAAGAACATAAATAAAAATTACGACAAATATAAACAAATGTATTAAATGGACAAAAAACAAATAAAACAAAAAACAATTTTTATTTATTAATAAAAATTAATCAGAATTTCAAAAATATATATAAATAAGGGAAAATAACGTTAAAATAATAAAGTAAAAAATATATGTATACACATAACTCAATTTTAAGGCAACAATTTTTATTTACACCGTGTCCAAATGAATTTTGTAAAGGGAAATTGGAAATTATTTTGAATTTTTTTAAATAAATTATATATCTGTATTGTATAAAATTTCAAAATCTGATTTTTTTTTATTGAGGACTGTCTTAGATCTGAAAATTTTTCTTTAGGGAAAATCTGAGAATTTTTTTATAGGAAAAATGTTTAAAAATCATAGAATTTTTCTGTCTGAAAAATTTTTTTAGGAGAATTTGTCAGAAACTTAGAATTTTTCTCTAAAAAAATGTTTTTGAATCTGAGAATTTTTCTACACGAAAAATGTTTCAGAATCTAAAGGCCTATTCACACCTGAGGTGAAATCTCGTTCGAACGAGATTTCGATCATATGGTCTGTATCATTTCATACACAACCATGTGATCAAAATCTCATTCGAACGAGATTTCCCCTCAGGTGTGAATTGGGTATAAAGCTTGTTCTTTACGAAAAATGTCTTAGAATCTGAGACTTTTTCTATATTAAATATTTCTCAGAATCTGAGACTTTTTCTATACGTAAAATGTCTCAAAGTCCGAGAAATAAATTCTGGTGTTTCCGAACTTGAGAATTTTTCTATACGAAAAATGTCTCAAAACCTGAGACTTTTTCTATACGAAAAATGTTTATAAATCTGAGAATTTTTCTTCAGGAAAAGTGTCTCAGAATCTGAGAGTTTTCTATAGGGAAAACGACTTAGAAACTTAGAATTTTTCTATATGAAAATGTTTCTTTAGAAAAAAAGAACCAGAACCTGAAAATAATTTTTTAGGAAAAATGTGTAAGAATTTGATAATGATAAAAATGTCTCAAAATCTAAGAAAAAAAAACTATAAAAAATATATCTCAGAATCTGAGAATTTTTTTAAAGAAAATATATCTCAGAATATACGAAATTTTCTAAAGAGAAACTTCCCAGAATCTGGGAATTTTTCTAAAAGAAAAATGTCTCATAATCTAAGAATTTTTCATACTAAAAATATCTCAGAGTCTGAGCATTTTTCTGAAGGAAAAACATCTCAGAATCTGAAAAAAGATTTCATAATCTAGAATTTTTCGATAGGAAAAATGCCACAGAATCTCAAAACTGTTCTATAGGAAAAAATTTCAGAACCTCAGATTTTTTGAAAATTGAAAATGTCTCAGAATCTAGGGAATCTTCTATAGGAAAAATGCTTAAGAATCTGAGAATTTTTCAATCGAAAAAATGTACCAGAATCTGAGAATTTTTTTATTCGCAAAATCTTTCAGAAATTGAGAATCTTTCTATAGGAGAAATCGTTCAAAGTCTGACATTCTTTCTTTTTAAAAAGTGTCTAAAAATTTGAGAATTTTTCTCAAGAAAACAATGTATCGGAATCTAAAAATTTTCCTTCGGGATAAATGTGACAAAATATGAGAAGTTTTTCGGAATCTGAGAATTTTTTTGGAGAAAAAGTGTTTCAGAATCTTAAAAGTTTTATATAGGATAAATGTCTCAAAATCTGAGAATATTTAACATGATAATGTTTTTAGGCTGGTGTCTTATTTTAAAAAAGTTGCAGGTCGCTACCTTAGATTGACTATATAAGCTAACAATTAACGAAAAAGAAAACAAGAATTACTATTTTCATTTTCTTAAAACCAAAAATTTTAATAACTTGGGTTTGTAACTTATATAATAATTCACCTCGTGGTGAATAAAACCGTTTTTCACCAGCTGGTGAATGAAAAGTAACATAATTATTTTTCAACTAAAAATTTTTTTTTATCAATTTTTTTTTTTTTTTCAACAAATTTTCTTTTTTCATCAAAATTTTTTTTTTCATCAATTTTTTTGTTTTTTCATAAAACTTTTGTTTTTCATCAAAATTTTTTTTTTTTTTTTCATAAATTTTTTTTTTCATCGAACTTTGTTTTATTTAATCAATTTTTTTTTCATCAATTTTTTTTTTCATAATTTTTCTTTTTCCATAAAACTTTTGCTTTTCATAAAATTTTTTTTTTCATAAATTTTTTTTTCATCAAACTTTTTTTTATCATTTTTTTATCAATTTTTTTTCATAAATTTTTTTTCATCAAATTTTTTTTTTCATCAAATTTTTTTTCATAATTTTTTTATTTCATCAATTTTTTTTTTTTCATTAATTTTTTTTTCATCAAATTTTTTTTTTTCATCAAAAATTTTTTTTTCCATCAATTTTTTTTCATCAAATGTTTTTTTCATATTTTTTTTTTTTTTTTCATTAATTTTTTTTTTTTCATCAAAAATTTTTTCTCATCAATTTTTTTGTTTTTTCATAGGTTAGGTTAGGTTAGGTTGTAAGTGGCTGCTGACGTTTTACGTCAACACACGTAGACTCTGAGGTCCATTGTGATACCACGGGATCGTAATAGGTTTCCCTACTAGTCCCTGTCGTTAAACCAGTTTCAGCTTCTTATGAAACTCCTTAGATGTTGAATTTTGACATCCGACAAATCAGAAAGATCGTACAGCTCCCTAGATCCCAGTGAAGCAAGTCGTTGACCAGAAAGTGCCGGGCAATGGCAAATAAAGTGTTCGATAGTTTCCAACTCCTCTTCATCCATGCAACTTCGGCAAAAGTCATTCGACGGCACATTTAACCGCTCTGCGTGCTTCCCTATAAGACAGTGTCCGGTAATTATAGAAACCACCGTCGAAATCTCTCCTCTTGGAAGCGATATCAGCTCACTTGTGCGCCCCTGATTAAGAGAAGGCCAAATCAGTCGTGTTGTCTCACACGTCCATCCATTTGCCCATCTTTGATTAGTCTCCGTCGCTGAACAAAGCCGTAGGTTTTGCTTGCAAGTTTCTAGAGGCATACCAACACATTCCAATTCTGTTGGAACCTGTAAGGTAGTTCCTAGTCTTGCAAGCTCATCGGCTTTGCAATTCCCTGGAATGTCTCTGTGCCCTGGGACCCATATGAGTCGTATGTTAAACTGCTTGGCCATCTCATTTAAAGACGTGCGGCAGTTAAGGGCAGATCTTGTTTTCAGAAACATTGAATCCAGGGACTTGACCGCGGCTTGACTGTCAGTATAGATGTTGACTGCGGTTGTAGACAAGACATTGCAGCTCAACCAGTCAGCCACTTCCTTTATTGCCAGCATCTCTGCCTGGTAAACACTGCAATGATCTGGCAATCTACGAGCCAGGCTCAATCCAAGCTCTTCCGAATAGACCCCAAAGCCCACTTGTTCGTGCAGCCTCGATCCATCTGTGTAAAAATTTATGATAGCTCCTCTTCCCGGAGTATCCCCCATCCAAGACTCCCTGGATGGTATCATAGTGGTAAAGTGGCGCTCAAAAAGGCTCAAAGAGGGAGCACAATCCACATTTTGTGGTATTGTTATCTTTTTCAAGATCGCGCTATGGCCACAATCGCTGCTCCTCCATTGCAGCGTGCTATTAAGTCGAATTGCCGACGCAGCTGCATACTGCCTACCCAATATGTCCAAGGGTATCAGATGAACACTCAGAAAATTATGTAAGTTACTACATGTTAGTTGTTTATATATTTAACAGTAGTTAGTTATTTTTAACTACAAAGTCAGTTGTTTTTGTATGAAAAATATCAAACAACTATTTTTGTAAGTTATTTTAAGTACTTTTTTTGAATAACTAACAAAAAAGTACTGTGATGTAGTAACAGTTATTTAAAGTAGTTAATTTTATTTTTTTTATCTCTGAAAAATTTTCAAAGTTTTTTTCCAAAAAATAAAAATAAATTTTCTTTTTTTTTATTTTTCACAACTTTTTTTTTTTAAAAAAAACTTTGAAAAAATTTGGCCTTCAATTTTTTTTCTGAAAAATTTTTTGAAGAAAAAAAAATATTTATAGCTTTTTTTATTTTTACTACATTTTAGTTGTTTTGACTACAAATGTAAGTTGTTTTTACTACATAAGTCAGTTGTTTTTTGTCAGTTAAAATAACTAACATTGTTAGTTGATTTAACTGAAAAAGTAGTTGACCCCAAAACAACTTACAAAGTAGTTATTTTAACTGACATTTTCAGTTGATTTTACTAACATAATTTTTTGAGTGAAGGAGGATTTCTAATGCAGCCGTAGGTGTAGTACGAAGAGCACCAGTGATGCACATTGACGCCATTCTCTGTACCTTCGTGATAAAGACACAGTTCGCTTTTGTTTCTAAAGCAGGCCACCAGACAATGATTCCATACAGCAAAATTGGACGCACCACTGCTGTATAGATCCAATGAACGACTTGAGGGCTAAAACCCCATCGTTTTCCAATGGCCCTTTTACAGGAATACAAAGCAATCGTTGCTTTTCTCACCCGTTCCTCAATATTACGCCTGAAATTCAGCTTCCTATCTAGAAATACTCCAAGATACTTGGCTCCATCTGAGAAGGTGATTTCAGTACCGTCCAGAGAAATAGGATCGAAAGCAGGAATCTTAATTTTCCTTGTAAATAAAACAAGCTCTGTTTTACTAGGATTAACTCCTAGACCACAGTCTCTTGCCCATTTAGACAGATCTTTCAGAGAACCCTGAAGAATGTCCCGCAATGTTGGCAGATGCTTCCCCTTTACCGCTATCGCGACATCGTCAGCATATGCGACAACATGACAACCACGTGCTTCTAGAGATAGTAGCATTGAATTCAGTGCCAGGTTCCAAAGAAGCGGCGAAAGAACACCTCCTTGTGGTGTGCCCCTATTGACAAATCGAGATATGACGGACGCTCCCAATTCAGACGTTATACGTCTGTTGGCAAGTAGGTTTTCCACCATTAAAACGATTTCACGCTTTACTCCCAGACCAGACAATGCCAATATTATCGATTCTGGGATGACATTATTTCGTTCAACTGTTGACAAGTGTGGACGTGTTTTAATTTATCTCCGTGCTATTAATTGAATTTTTTGAAATTGTTCGTAATAGGTATTTTTGTAATATTTTCATGACCACATCCAGGAAAATGAAAATATGGACACAAATGATACCGATTTAATTCGAGGCTCTGCCTCACCGACTGGTGCTGGTCCTAGCACTGGTCTTAGGGTTGCGACCTTGAAGTCCGACCTTGATTCTGGTAGGGGTGCCCAGCCTAATATTGGTGGTAAAAAGAAAAAGAAACTTAAACCATCAAAGGTCAGGCACAACCAGAGACGGCTTTGTTTGAAAATAATTAACAGACTAAGCCAACTTGATAGAACGAAGCTCTCCGAACGTGAGAGGGCGTCGCTATCATGGGCGAAAGGAGTCATTGAAGAACAGGACAAACTTTCGGCAATGCGCGCATCTGACAAACAGAGCGCTGTTTCGGCCTCGTCATCGAAGTCTGGTAAAAGGTTGCGCTCGCCCGACGAGAAACCTTTACCTAAGAGATCTAAGGTGACCGGCAACGTCTGGACTCAGTCTTTTAGTGAAGTGGTTAAAGGTAACTTCGTTAGGGCTGTGATAAACAGGCAAAATGGGGATTGTAGTATTCCAAGGGACAAGTGGAGTTTAGTTGAAACTAAACTAAATGAAATCTTCTATAGGCTCCTTGAGAGTATGCCTGATTTTCTCCCTACTACTGTCAACGCAGGTTGGTATCAGGGGCGAGTAAAACTCGTTGCGTTTGGGAACGAAAGATCCGCAGCCGTGTTTAAGGTTGCCATCAGCCAAGTGGGAGAGTTATGGCCTGGAGCCAGACTGGACGTTGTGGAAAAACATGATATCCCCTCGCAACCCAGAGCTCATGCATGGATCCCAATGGCTACAAATGACACTGCGGTGATTCTTAAGATGATAAAAGTCTGCAATCCTGACCTTCCAACTCAGAATTGGCAAATTGCCAGATTGGGTGAGATGGAGGGCGCTCGTCGTCAAGCAGTGGTCTTGGTTAATGAGGAATCGCTTCCGCTTTTAGCCAGGACTGACGGCATTATTAGATTTGGATTTTTTCATATAAGAGTCAATGTCTACAAGGGCGACCAGAAGACTATTTTGGACGCAGACAAGCCTGTGGCAGAGTCGGCTGAGGAGGAGAATCGGGAAAAGGTTGATATTCAGCTGGCCGATCCTAGGCTGATGGGAGATGCATCTGGCATTTTTGAAACCGAATCTGGTAACGAATGCGACCTCTGTGATGGCATGGAGGATAAAGCTGATGCCACGATGGGTGACATTCAGGACGAGGCCCATGCAGTGAGGAATTCGGAGAGTTCTGTTGCCTCCGATTCAGAACAGATGGGATATATATCTGGCTTATTCGAAACCGAATCTGGGGACGAATGCGACCTCTTTGATAACACGGAGGATGAAGCCAATAACACGGTGGTGGAAAGGATGGTGGAAATAAAACAAGATGTTGCGGTTCCTACAAATAAACCTCCATCACTGTAAGGCAGCCTCAGTTGCACTCTTGCTGCGCCTGACGACAGGAGCAGTTGACTTGGTTTTTATCCAAGAGCCCTGGGTGCGGGGTGGCAGGGTTTGCGGATTGAAGACCCCTGGGTTTAAGTTGGTGGTTGCCAAAGGTGAGGGCTCACCAAGAGCCTGCATCTTGGCAAAAAATGGCTTAAATATATTCTTTTTATCAACTTTTAGTGATATGGACGTTACAGCGGCTAGCTTAGAGCTTCATGGGAAGTCTATTTGGCTCGCCTCTGCGTATTTTCCTAATCCGGGGTCAATACCCCCGGAGAAGGTTGTCGGTCTAATTCGGGAGTCTGAATCTAGGGGACACCAGTTAGTAGTGTGTTGTGATGCTAATGCACATCATTCGATATGGGGTAGTACAGACACAAATGATAGAGGCGAATCACTTTTGGAGTTTTTGTTAAGCACTAACCTGTATATTTGTAACAAGGGTGTTTTTTCATACATTTTTTTTTTTCATCAATTCTTTTTTCACTATTTTTTTTTTTCATCAATTTTTTTTTATCAAAATTTTTTTTTCATAAATTTTTTTTATCATATTTTTTTTCATCAAATATTTTTATCAAATGTTTTATTATCAAATTTTTTATTATCAATTTTTTTTCTCACAATTTTTTTTTTCATCCATTTTTTTTTTTACATCAAAAAATTTTTCTTTTTATCAAAAAAATTCATCAAAAACTTTTTTCTTCAAAATTTTTTTTAAACAAAAATTTTGGGTTCATTAAATTTTTTTTAACATAATTTTTTTTTTCGTGAAAAAAAACATATTTTTACCAAAACTACTTTTTCACCAAGTCTAAGCTTTTCGCATAAAAATTTTCCATTTGTTTATCAAATGTACATAAAACAAGTGAGAGTGTTATATTCTTTGGTGCCGAATCTTTTATACTCTCCAAAATGTAAAAACACTTTTTTGCACTTATTTTTGCACTCACTTACGAAAGTGTACAGCTCTTTTGGTTTTTTAATGGGGTCCCCGACTGATATTTCAATTCGTTTTGCATGGAAAAGCAAAGTAATATAACATTATTTTTTCTAAAAAAAACTTTGCTTTGGCAAGTACACCCAAATCTTCCGCAAAACATTATCATGATTTAATGTTTTGGGCAAGAGTACAAAATTCGCAGGCATTTTTGGGAAAATTTTTGAAAAAGAATTTTTTTATTGGAAAAGAGTTTTTTCTATAGAAAAAATTTGCAGAACCTGGAATTTAATAAATGCCAGATTTGGAAACTTTTTCTACTGTTAATTTAGTTTGTTGACTGGTTTATTATTTTAAATCTGTATTGAGTACCATTCGCTATTTTGTGCATCATTATAGCAAACTTTTACCACAATTTTTTTTTGTGTACCAGAGTAACTTAACATTACATTGGACACTTGAGAAATATTGCAACCACTTTTCTACGTCCCTCAACAGCCACTGTAATTCAACAAGACCTTGATTAAATTCTTGCATTTTGTAAATAGTTCCTTTACTTGTTTGCATATATTTTTTTAACGGATTTATTTGCTATGTGAAATTTTTTAGCTTTTTGTTTTTATTTTCATGTTCTTTTCTCTGTCATGTGTTAAATTGTTAGTTACAAACAGGTATTTTGTGGTTTCCTGTGGCGGCAGCTGATGTTGCTACCAGTAAATAAGTGTTGATGGCATGTGAAATTGGATGTAGAGAAAATTGAGCAGGCACAATTAAATTCAAGTAGATTTTGGTTTTAATTTTAAGAATAATTAGTAAAAAAAAATACTTTAATTTGACAATTTGAAAAAAAAAAAAATCGTTTATTGTATGTTTGTCAAACAAATGATAAATTTTTATATCAGCAGAAGTTCAGACTTGGTGGACAAGTAAGTTTTTATTGGTAATTTATGAACTTTTTTTAATAAATGGCTCAAATATCTATTAAGACATGCGTTTAAAGGGTTTAAATATTCTATGAATAGTTTCTGCATCAAATTTCACTATGGGTTACCGAAGGCAGAAAGTTTGACTGGTATGATATATATTTATGTATGTTAGATCTCATTTAGGGCTTGAAATACATATTCAAACACTAAAATTAAAAATCTCCAAAAAAAATCATTGGCCATCTAAATTTAAGGAAAATTCGTTTAAAAACACTAGACCATCTATGAACAAATAAAGTTTTTTTTTTGGCACTAGCAAGACATAATTCATTTAATATTTTTTTTTTTTTTGCCAAAACTAAAACAAAAATTTCAAACTAAAACAAAACTTGTCCACCTTCATTAAATAAATAATTTGTTATATTTTTTGTAAAAATTAATTAAAGGTTAAATATACAAATAGTTCTTAGTTTTAATTAACTCATTTACTTTTGTCTTTTATAAATATGTATGTGTTATCAACTGAACACATACACACAATATTGGCCATTAAGTTTCTTTATACATTTAACAATTACATAAAACCATATCAACATTCTCACACACAAAGAAAGAGTTTTTCAAAAAGACAGTATTATATCGGTAATCTGAATTATTGTGACCAAACAAATTGAAATTTTAGTTTTTTTTTCAGGAAAACGATCGTTAAATTTTGACAAAATTTTCTCGCAACAATGACTTTAAATTTGGAAACACTTATAGACTTTCAAACAATTAAGAATCATGTACAAATTTAGGGATGCATTTATTCAAATTTAAATGTTACACTGTGCTAGTCGCAAAAATTAACAAGCTGGACACCCTGCTTGTAAAGCTAATTCAGGTTCGCTGAATTAATTGATGCCAGCAGTTTTTCGAAGTTAGCGCTCGTTCGTATTCGCTATATTCGCGATATTCGCGATTTAAAATTGTTAAGCCTAGGAACTACAAAAATTAAATTTGTATGCTTTTGGGATAGTTTTTAAATACTACTATAAAGTTAGAAAATTTATTGTTTTTTCGCGAAAAAAATAAATCCGCAAAATTTTTTTTTTTAACACGATAATGTTTTTAGGCTGGTGTCTAATTTTAAAAAAGTTGCAGGACGCCACCTCAGTTTGCCTTTGACAATTAACGAAAAAGAAAACAAGAATTACTATTTTCATTTTCTTAAAACCAAAAATTTTAATTTCGGATAATAATTCACCTCCGGTGAATAAAAAGTAACAAATTATTATTCAACAAAAAAAAAAAATTTTTTCATCAAATTTTTTTTTTCATAATTTTTTTTTTCCTTAAATTTTTTTTTCCATCAAATTTTTTTTTCATAAATTTTTTTTTTTTCATCAAACTTTTTTTTTCATCAATTTTTTTTTTTTTCATAAATTTTTTTTTTCATCATACATTTTTTTCATCACTTTTTTTATTAATTTTTTTTAATCAAATTTTCATTAATTTTTTCCATTACCTTTTTTCATCAAATTTTTTTTTTCATCTCAATTTTTTTTTTTCATCAATTTTTTTTTTCACCCTTATGTACGTTTAAATAGCTGATTTTAATCTTACACACCTACAGTGACAATCGAAGAGTGCTGACGAAGGAAGGGTAGCTTCTTCCGAAAGCTCCACTTAGCCTGTGTTGTAAATTAATTTTTTCAGATTTTATCATTGTACAACAAAAATAATTATTTCTCAGAAATAATTATTATGGACTCAAACCGAAATAAATAAAACTTCAGTTATAAAAAATATAAAGTCCAACATTTTTTAAAACAGAATTAAATTTTTTTTTTATCAATTTTTTTCTTTTTCATCAAACTTTTTTTTCATCAAATTATTTTTTTTTCATCAAACTTTTTTTTTACCAAAACTACTTTTTCACCAAGTCTAAGCTTTTCGCATAAAAATGTTCCATTTGTTTATCAAATGTACATAAACAAGTGAGAGTGTTATATTCTTCGGAATCTTTTATACTCTCCAAAATGAAAAAACACTTTTTTGCACTTATTTTTGTACTCACTTACAAAATGTACAGCTCTTTTGGTTTTTTAATGGGGTCCTCGACTGATATTTCAATTCGTTTTGCATGGAAAATCAAAGTAATATAGCATTATTTTTTCTAAAAAAACTTTGCTTTGGCAAGTACACCCGAATCTTCCGCAAAACATTATCATGATTTAATGTTTTGGGCAAGAGTACAAAATTCGCAGGCATTTTTAAAAATTTCGTGTCTGTAATGTACTGTAATCAACTCATTTTTATTAATTACAAGCAAAATAAAAAAAGTTTGTAAAAAAAAATTCGCGAAAAAAATTTCCGGGAATAATTTTGTTTTTTGTATATTCAATAGAGTTTGGATGATAAAAATTCAGCAATTTTCTAAATAATAATAAACAAGTAAGAGTGGTAAATTCGGCTGTGCTGAATCTTTTTTACCCTCCAACATGCAAAAAAAATGCAGGGGCGTTTTTTTTGGGGAGGGAGGTCGATAGTGGTAATTGGGGGGGGGGCGAATTTCCTCTCGAATATGTGTTTAAAACTTTATTTTTATGCTACAAGTTTATCATAATTTAATTTTTTTTTTATTCCACGCCCATAAAAGGGGGCGGACCGAAAAAACGACATTATCTAATTCTCAGGGTCCAAATGCAGGACTTTGAACTTCTTGTAGCATAAAAATGTTGCATTTGTTAAACAAAAACACAAAAAATCATGTGAAAAAAAATTATTTTTTAGAGGTTGGTTTAGTTCTTCAAGGGGGAACTTTTTTCCCCCTAGTCCGATTTTTCTCATTTACGAACTTAACCAGCATAAGAACATAAGACACATTTGTGCCAAATGTCGGGAGTCTAACTTTTTTATTTTGGACTGCATCGTGTTAACTACAGACGGACGGACGGACATCGCTAGAATGTCTTAGAATCGATCAGCGATCATAAATATATATACTTTATGGGGTCCTAGACCGATATTTTGATGCGTTACACACGGAATGACAAAGTGAGTATACACCCATACTGTAGTTGGAGGGTACAAAAACGTATTTTTTTATACCCTCCAACTACAGTATGGGGGTATACTCACTTTGTCATTCCGTGTGTAACGCATCAAAATATCGGTCTAGGACCCCATAAAGTATATATATTTATGATCAGTGATCGATTCTAAGACATTCTAGCGATGTCCGTCCGTCCGTCCGTCCGTCTGTCCGTCCGTCTGTCCGTCTGTCCGTCTGTCCGTCTGTAGTTAACACGATGCAGTCCAAAATAAAAGAGCTAGACTCCTGACATTTGGCACAAATATGTCTTATATTAATAGGCAGGTTAAGTTCGTAAATGAGCAAAATCGGACCAGGGGGAAAAAAGTTCCCCCTTGAAGAACTAAACCAACCTCTGAAAAAATACACTTTTTTTACATGTTTTTTTGTATTTTTGTTAAATAAATGAAACATTTGTTATATTTATCGGGATGGGAAGGTGCTGTCAACGTCTCCCACTGACCTCCATCACCCCCCCCCCCCAAAACAAACGCTCCTGACAATTTTTTTTTTTTTCATTTTGGAGGGTATAAAAGATTCGGCACAGCCGAATTTAACACTCTCACTTGTTTTTACTTAATAAAAAAAATTTAATGGCGAATGTCGCTAATATATACGCTAACTTAAAAAAAACTGATATTACAATGGGATTTAGTGTACACGAACTAGCATTGCCAGATGGCTGTCGTAAATTTAAATCAAACTTAAAATATTTGTATTGAACCAAATTTTTCACGAACATAAAGATTTTTCGAGAACAAAAAATGTTTTTCGCGAAAAAATTCACGGTATAACGGCTGTTAAATGTTTGTTTTCATATCGCTCCTTTACTTACTTGTATAGTGTCACAACTCAAAATATTTGATTTTGCAGAAAACACGTTTAAAGTTTACTATTGAAACTGGTTTTTAATTGAAAAAGGCCGGTACATAGAAAATGTAATAATGGCGTGTACTCTTCTCAAACGGTGAGTTTAAAAGATATTAATGCGAATTTTTGACACAATTAGAGTTTTTCTTTTCCCGGACTTTTTCATTTCCCGGGAAAGCGGGAATCATTTTAAAATTTCCCGGGATCCCGGGAATTCCCGCAAAAACTAAAAACCCAAATTTTTTGTCCAAAAAATATATAAAAAACCTTCTGAATGCGATTACACTAATTATAATGTTTATTTACCCCATTAAAATCTTATTTTGTACCTAAAAAAAATAAGTTTCGAGAAAAAAAGAACAATTTTTGTTACACAGTTTTTATAAAAAAACGGTAAAAATATGTCGAAGTCTTTTAAAAGTATTTTAAGTTTTGTGGATGTTTATTCTGGCTCGAGGTCCTTATTTTCTTTACTAATTAAAACCATGATATTCTCATAGCATAATTTTCAAGAATTTTTTTTTTTATTTATTTATGTTGGTCATTTTTTTGTTGATTATTGACAACCGTTGCATTACTAGTATAGTACAATTTCTTCGTCTTTCTAATTCCCATTGCGGATAGAGGCGAATAATTATTAATATTTTAGTTTGTGCACAAACGATTTGTCATTAGACTCGTTTGCTACTTTGTAGTAAATCGTTTCTATTTTTGCTAAATAATCTTGACAATGGAATCTGACAAATTCCGAAACACGTGTCGATTAAGTCTTGCAAAAATGACCAACATAAATAAATTTAAAACAAAAAAATAATTTTGTAGAAAATTATGCTAGGGGAATATCATGGTTTTAATTAGTAAAAAAAATAATGACTTCGAGCCAGAATAAACATCCTAAAAATATAATGCTTTAAAGGTCGAATCAAACAATTTTTATTTTTAGTAAAAATTAATCAGAATTTGAGTATTTTAAATGGTTTAAAGAAATGAAATTATAAGAATCTTTACCCAAAAAATTATTTAAAAAAATTTAAAAATTCTGGTTTCTAGAAGAAAAACGCGTTAATTTCAAAGTCATTCCTTACACAGATTTTATATCAATTTATCGGTTTAAAAAGAGTTATGTCCAGAGACATAAATATTTTTTACAGGTCTCAGAAAGAAAATTTCTCAGCTTCTGAAAAAAATTATCAGGTTCTGATAGTTGTATCCTATCGAAGATTTAGATATTGTGAGACATTTTTCATTTCGTAAGTCTCAGATTTTATGACATTTTTTAGTTAGAAGTTCTTTCTCGGAATACTTTTTGGGCTCTCCTGGTCCCTGCGTACGTTTCTGCCATCAGTTATCAAGAATTTTAATAAAATCTCTAAAAAATCACATACAAAATAATCAATAGAAGTCAAAAAATCAACAAATTCAAAGAAACGACAATTCCCGGGAATTCCCGCTCTATTTCCCGGGATTTCGGGATCGAAAATTTACGGGAATTCCCGGGAATTCCCGTCCCGGGAAATCCCGTGAAAAACTCTAGACACAATATAAAGCACGATATAACGAATAATTCTGCATCATTAACTCAAAAAACGCATTTTTTGAGTTATGACACTATACAAGTAAAGGAGCGATATGTGTGATTTTTTTAATAAATATTTTGGTAATTTTAAAACCATTAACAACACAGGCTGGCCGGAACCTTAGACAGCACAACCACAACATTTATATTATATGATTTGACAAATAGTCTTTTCTTGTTCTCTGTTTTGTTTACACATGACATAATGGTCATACATTGCAAATTTCAAGTTTCTAGTACTATTATTTAAGGAAATATAAAAGGTACCAAAAGTACATTTTTTTACCCTTTTTACCCCCTAAGAATCATCAATGGCAAAAATCAAGCCCTATATTCCGGGAGGTGAACATACAGTCCAAATTTCAAGTCTCTGTGACAATTTTTTAAGGAAATATAAAAGGTTCCAAAAGTACATTTTTTTTACCCTTTTTACCCCCTTAGAATCATCATTGCCATAAATTAATCCCTAGTGGATTTACATTCCGGGAGGTGAACATACAGTCCAAATTTCAAGTATCTATGGCTATTATTTCAGGAGATATAAGAAGTACCAAAAGTACAGTTTTTTACCCTTTTTACCCCTAAGAATCAACATTGGCAAAAATACAGCCTTACTGGATCTATATTCCAGGATGTGAACATACAGTCCAAATTTCAAGTCTCTATGACCATTATTTCAGGAGATATAAAAAGCACCAAAAGTACAGTTTTTTAGCCTTTTTACCCCCTAAGAATCAACATTGGCAAAAATCCAGCCTTAATGGATCTATATTCCGGGAGGTGAACATACAGTCCAAATTTCAAGTCTCTATGATCATTATATCACGAGATTTAAGAAGTACCAAAAGTACAGTTTTTTTTTACCCTTTTTACCTCCTTAGAATCAACATTGGCAAAACTCCTGCCGTAGTGGATCTATATTGCGGGAGGTGAAGCTACAGTCCAAATTTCAAGTCTCTAGCTTCAGCGGTTTGGGCTGGGCGATGATGAATAATTATGTCATTCAGTCAATCACATCACTCCTTTATATACATTGATTTTTCGGATTTGGGCGATTTTTGCCATACAAATTATTTCTGTCTTTTATTATTTAACAAAATTTATTTTTTTTAAATGAAAATATTTTTTTTTTTTTTAAGAAATCTGAACAAAATTGAATTTTGGCGATATTTTACATCCAATTTGGCGACAAAGCCAAAAAAAGTCTGGTAACCCCGTTAATACGACGAAGCAAAAAAACGGACACACACATGCTATGTACGTTAAAATAACTATCAATGAGAATTTTTAAGCTACTACCTCCGTCCCGAAATATTTTTAACATTTCTATAGATTTTTTTTAGTATAAGATTGTTTTAAAAAAAAAAAACAATCTTATACTAATCTCGTGTACTAAAACTGTAACAAAATTAATTAAAAATATTTGCAAGACGTCCCAATTGCATCCGTAATGCATTTATTAAAAACCGTTAAAAGGGCCTCTAGCGTAAAATTTCTTATTTCATACGCCGCATTTTGTAATAATTTTCATCTTTTCGACCATAGTGGACACTAGACTGGGTCGACCATAAAGGAGAAAAAAAAAGTTCCCATTGTGCGGGCTTTATTTTAAAGCTTACCTCGAAAAAGTTCCATAGCCAAAATATTAGATTTTTAGGTCGCGATTTGGTACCGCCGAAATCGTTTTTTGTTCATAGCTTTGTCATTTGATGTCCGATCGTTGTAAAAAAAAATTTGTTAGAAAGTCCTCAGCGAGTACTAAATTTGACCCATATCTGGTTTTGACCTCTGAGGTCATCTTCGTGTTATAAGTGTTAGTTTCTCAGCTTTCTACCCCCTTAAATGATTTTTATTTTTCCATTAAGTTATAGCACTAAGAAAATCATAAAATCCTTCCCTTGGAAGTATCCAGTTAAATTAATTAACAAAAAAGTTACATTTGATTTAAGATTTTCATATACAATATAAAGAAAATTAGAAAAAACACTTGTTATTATGCCTTTAAACTATATTTAATTTTTTTAGTTTGTATTTAAATACATACGAACAAGTGTTTTAAATCTTTTTCTATGGAAATTTAAAATTGAATGTAACTTTTTTGTTAATTAATTTAAGAGGGTGCTTCTAAGGGAAGAATTTCATGAATTATTTAATGCTATAATTTAATGGAAAAATAAAGATCATTTAGGTGGGTAGAAAGCTGAGAAACTAACACTTATAACACGAAGATGACCTCAGAGGTCAAAACCAGATATGGGTCAAATTTAGTACTCGCTGAGGACTTTCTAACAAATTTTTTTTTACAACGATCGGACATCAAATGACAAAGCTATGAACAAAAAACGATTTCGGCGGTACCAAATCGCGACCTAAAAATCTAATATTTTGGCTATGGAACTTTTTCGAGGTAAGCTTTAAAATAAAGCCCGCACAATGGGAACTTTTTTTTTCGACCCGGTCTAGTGGACACCATGCCTATTTGTAACGTCGAAAACAAGTTATCTCATTTATCTGGATGCAGTTTATTGCATCCATTTTGCACGTGAATTGAAAAATTGCAAAGCTATAAAAAATTTTTAAATTATTGATATGTCCCGATATGTATTAACAAAAAAAAACAAAGCTTTTTCAAAAAACCCTCCATAATCCCAGCCGAAATATAGAAACGTTAAGATTATTTTGGGACGGAGGTAGTATTTTTTTTATTATTTCTTACAGAACTTTTTTTAAATTAAATTTAGATATTGTTTTACTTATTTTAAAGTCTTTTTTGTAAAGATTTTTTTCCTTTTTCTAAGTTTTTTTCATTTTCGTTTTCTTTCTTATGTATCACACAAAATATGAGTTAATTTAGGGTTATGTTGAAAACATTTAAGACTTTTTTCAGAAATTCACTAATAACTTTTAAAATACTTAACCGATTTAAAAAAAAATACATCAGTTTCTTCCTGGGAAAATTACGCAACTTTTGGTACCCCAAGCGTTTAAATTGGTTTCGGATTATTTCCAAAAACGTGATTTAAACAGACAGACAGACGGACATTGCTAGATCGACTTAAAATCGATCAAGGATCATGAATATATACACTTTATGGGGTCCTAAACCAATATTTCAATGTGTTACATACGGAATGACAAACTTATATATACCCTCTATCACTAGAGTAGAGTGTATAAAAAAAATAAAGAACACAAATCATTAAAAATTAAAGAAGAATCACTTATTTTTTACTTACAGAACAAAAATAAATGACTTTAAAAATTGAATGCTAATGAAAGTCTTTATTTTTTATGTTGTTATTTTTGAAACAAACAACAGAATTAGTCATTTAATAAAACTGAACATTGAACAAATGTTTTTTCTTTTAAAAACGACAAAACGTAAAACTTTTTAAATAAACTACAAACAGTTAATGGCATAATTTTTTAAGTGTGGTTATTCGAATTACTAAGACGTCACTGTATTTTATATTTCGCATCGAATCTCCTTCGTTATAATTCTTAAGGGAGTGTAAAGATAGAATATACAACAAAAAAGTGTTAGACCAAAAAAAAAGGAACAACAACTAAAAGTATGTATGCGAAAGTTATTTTCATTTATCATTTGTGACACATTTACACACACTTTGACACATAACCACATTTATATATGGGACATTCCATGCCAACTTTGAATTTTTTTAAATTTCCCACTTTTTTACAGGTTTTAGTAATCATTAACAACTCCTTCCTGGTTAATTTTCAGTTCAAAAGATATCGTATTCTCAAAAATACGGAGATTGTGCCTTTAATCAAACTTATAACTTCTTTAAAAATGGTCTAAAATCCAACTTTTTCAAAATTTTTGTGTTTTTTTTTAAAGCTCACAATTAAAAAAAAAAAAAGTCCGAAAAAATTCTCAAAAATCTTTTAATATGCGATTTACATACAAGTTTTACAATTTAAATTTTTGAAAGTCTTCGAACTCTTTGATTTTTGTGGAAAACTTCTGCAATTTTTTAAAAAAGTTGTAAGTAATAGAACTTTAAGTTAAGAAACAAGCTGTGTATTTCAGGAAATACGATATCTTTAGAGTGGTCATCAAAAAATTCTCAAGACTTACAATTAGTCTAAAAAGATCGAAACATTTTCATGGGTCATGTTCATGGTTTGGCATGAAATACCTCATATACACATATGTGTATGTGTGAATTAAAGTATGTATTAGAAAGCTTATGTGCATGTGTGATAAAGTATATGTGCGAAATTGTGTTTGTGCAAAAATATGTAGGGTTATTAAACTTGAACAAGGATTATTTTCAACAAAAAGAATAAAAAAAATAAATACAAAAAGAAAAAAATGTGTGTATGTAGTTGAAAAGTTTGATGCTGTTAAGTACCCACACTGTAAAGAGAATGTACTTCGTACAGTATAAATTCCAAAATGTTTAAGTGTTATCATAAATCAATTTTAATGCTTTTAATATAACATAGATAAAGTATATATGCTGTAATACAAATATGTATGTGTGTGTAAATAAAGCATATTTTTTAATGAACGCTATTTAATATTTTTCGGTACTGTCGTATAATTTAAGAACTGTCGTACATAACGAAAACATTTTTTTATCCATAATTAAACTTTTAAACACGTTTCCATACAAACAAAAAAAACCCTAGAAATAAACTAAAACTCCTATTGAAAATCTAAAACTCACGTAGTTTCTGAATTAAAAACTTTTGCTTTTGAGACTTATTGTATCATAAAAGTCAACAACATCACATTTAAGCAGCAACAACTTTAAGTTTTAGAAATTTTTATATTTTATACATTTTTGAAAAGCTTTAATGAGAAACATTTATAATTTAATAATAGAAAAATTTAAAAATAATTTACAAAAAAGTTAAACAAAATTATGAAAATAAGACGTTTGTTTAAAAGTTTCAGCCGGCCTAAACTTACAGTCAAAATAAAAAAACCTTATCAAATTACTAGAAAATGTCTCGTAATCCCATTTTACCAGTATTTTACAGTTTTCCAGTTCTCGAAATTTAATTTTTGTAATTCTACAATTTTTTTCGTAAATGTACAAATTTCCAAGGTTGTTTTACAAAAAAAAAATCTAGTAAAGTTATGAGTTTATCACATCAAAAAAGTTGTAAATTTACAATTTTATTGGTAAAAAGCTTGTAAAATTACTAAAAAGCTTGTCAATTTTACTAGAAATTCTTGTAAAATAGAAGGTAGCAAAAAATTGAGTAAAGTCACTAAAAGTCCTTGTAATTGGCAAAAGCTTGTAAAATTACAAAAAAAAGCTCGTAATTCTCGTAAAATAGGGGATAGCAAAAAATCTAGTAAAGCCACGAAAATGTTATGTTAACTAGGATTTTTTTTTCCATTTTTCTGTACTTTTTATACCCTACAACTACAGTATGGGGGTATACTCACTTTGTCATTCCGCATGTAACGCATAAAAATATCGGTCTAGGACCCCATAAAGAATATATATTTATGATCAGTAATCGATTCTAAGACATTCTAGCGATGTCCGTCCGTCCGTCTGTCCGTCTGTAGTTAACACGATGCAGTCCAAATTTAAAGAGCTAGACTCCCGACATTTGGCACGAATATGTCTTATGTTCCTAGGCAGGTTAAGTTCGTAAATAAGCAATATCGGACCTGGGGGAAAAAGTTCCCCTTTGAAGTGCAACATTTTTATGCTGCAAGAAGTTCAAAGTCCTGCATTTGAACCCAGAGGATTAGAAAATGTCTTTTTTTTTCGGTCCGACCCCCTTTTGTGGGCGTGGTTTAAAAAAATTGTTTAAATAATGATAAACTCGTATTTCTTTAGTGCAAAAACCATAAGAATGAATTTTTAAACATATGTTTCGAGAGGAAAATTCCACCCCCCCCCCCAATTAACAATACCAACCCCCGCCCCTCAAAAAAAAAAAAGAAAAAGAAAACGCCCTTGGATTTATTTTTTTTTTGCAAGTTAAATTTAAAAATTTTTTTTACTGATTTTCGCCTAAATATTTTGAGGCCTATTCTAATAAAGTTTCAGGTAAGAAAAAGCCACATTATCTATTTAATTTTTTATTTTTTTTTAATTCTGAGACATTTTTCATCAAGAAAAGTTTTTTTTTCTAAATTTTCCACATACTATTGAGAAATATTACTCCAGCTAAAGGTCATATTTTTTTACTAATCCTTAAGATGATATTGTCAAAGTAATGATTTTCAAGAAACTATTTACTAGTATAAAGTTGTTTGTTTGTTGTTGTTCGTTTGTTGACCATGCCAATTAATTTAAAACAAACAACTTTATAAATATTTTCTTGAAAATTGTTACTTCAATCATACATCGATATGATTAGTACAGAAATATGACCTCGAGCTGCAGTAATCTTTCTCTATAGTATTTATGGGTTGAATAAAAAAAATTTTTTATTAATTTAAAAATTGAAATAGAATATTCCATACACTTTTCCAACGTTTTTTTATTCTAAAGCATTTTTAATGCAGAAAACTTAAAACATATAGGCCCTTACCACAAGAAAACAAAAAGTCTATTTTAACAAAAGTTTTATTTTAAATTTCAAATTTTCAATACATTTTTTGAAAGTCGATTTTAAAAACAAAAACAATTTGTATGGAAATAAAATTAAAATCTCATTTTAGATTTATTTTACTTTTTTGTGGTAAGGCTGAATTTGTATGGATATAAAATTAAAAGCTGATTTTAAATATATTTTATTTTTCTATGATAAGGCTGATAGAATATTTTTGGTATAGGAAAATAAAATATGATAATTTTTTTTTCCGCGACATTTTTCGCATAGAAAAACTCTCAGACTATGGGACATTTTTATTATAGAAAAATCTAGAAGAAAACCTTAGATTCTGAGACATTTTCCATACATATAGGAAAAATATTAGATTCTGAGACATTTTTTGTATAGAAAAAATCTTAGATTCCGAGAAATTTTTTATATCAAATAAATTCTGATTAATTTTTATTAAAAAAAAAAAATTGTTTATTCGACCTTTAAAATATTATATTTTGAGGATGTTTATTTTGGCTCGAGGTCATTATTTTCTTTACTAATTAAAGCCATGATATTCTCATAGCATAATTTTCAAGAAAATTATTTTTTTTTTATATATGGTTTAGAATTGAGAAAAGTGTGAAGGAAAAATTTTTAATTTTTCTAAAAATTTAGACATCCTGGTTTGTTTCTTACTAGTTTCATATTATCCAGTTATAATAATCTTCAGAAAAACTTTTAATGTCAAGTTTATTTAGTTAATAGTCAATAAAACTCTATATGTGAAAATTTTTAACAGATCGCAGCCGACAAGGATTGAACTCATCATCATCTGTAATACTTTGCTATTAACTGCTTGTAACGTACAATCACTCTAGACCGATACGCCAAGTAGGCTGTTAAGCAAGTATCAACTAAATCTGATTTTTTCAATTCGAGTGTGGTTGTTGCTGTTGTTTTTTTCTAACAGAAGACTTTGTTATTGTAATTATATGTAAACAAACTTTTTCTGTTTTAAATTTATTTATATTGGTCATTTTTGCAAGACATAATCGAAACGTGTTTCGGAATTTGTCAGATTCCATTGTCAAGATTATTTAGCAAAAATAGAAACGATTTACTACAAAGTTGCAAACGAGTCTAATGACAAATCGTTTGTGCACAAACTAAAATATTAGTATATATTCGACTCTATCCACAATGGGAATTAAAAATACGAAGAAATTGTACTATACTAGTAAAGCAACGATTGTCAATAACAAAAAAAAATATTTAAAACATTTTACATATGATATTTCATTGGACCACAACAATATGTTATGTTGTTGTGAGTTAAATAATACCATATTAGGATTATTCATTGGGGGGGGGGGGGGGGGGTGAAATAAAGCCATAGGCAATAAGGCCATATGGCCTTATTTCCCAAAGAGTTGAGAAATAAGGCCATATGGCGTTATTACCAACCACTGTTGGAAATAAAGCCATATATGGCTTTGTTACTCATTTGAATATTTTTTAAAAATTTTCATCATTATTTTGCGGAGAGTGTGGAAATATATTTCCAAGTAAATCCTGCTACCCAAAAAAAAATTATTTAGCGAAGCCGCTAAATTAATTTATGGAGTTTGAAATGGCGTACGGACATAGCGCCCAAGGTCTTATCGCCCAAAACCGTAAATGTCATATCGTTCAAGCTGCGACATATAGCCCAAAATAGGTCTAAAATGTCATTTCTCCCAAAACCAAATTGTCAAAAAATCCAAAATATTTTTTTTGGACGAAATGTTGAAATTACGACTTCTATGATTTGTTTTTTTTTTTTTTTTTTTTAATAAAGGTTTTCTGCGTAGCCGGCCTTTGGCCGGGCTTAGGGATTACATACTCCATGCATTAAACCCACCCTCTCTGCAATCCAAAGCTATTTTGGTTATCAGGCCTTTTCGAGGCATAACAAATTTGATAGCGCAAAGGCCTGCTACCCTAGAAAACTTTACTTTGCGAAGAGGGTGGGTTTAATGCATGGATTTTGTAATCCCTAAGCCCGGCCGAGGACCGGCTACACAGAAAAAGTTTTTTTGTTAAAAAATCTTTGTTCCGAGGTTCCTGGTATATTTGGTTTTTTTAATTTAAAGATAGTAAAAAAAAATTGTTCTACATAGCCTGATATGGCTTTATTTCCACTTTGTTTGCAAATCGTGTTGGTAATAAAGCCATATGGCCTTATTTCTCAACTCTTTGGGAAATAAGGCCATATGGCCTTATTGCCTATGGCTTTATTTCACCCCCCCTTATTCATTACTATGGCGTGCCAACCATTATGTTCAAATTCTGATTAATTTTTATTAAAAAATAAAAATTGTTTTATTCGACCTTTAAAATATTATATTTTGAGGATGTTTATTCTGGCTCGAGGTCATTATTTTCTTTGCTAATTAAAACCATGATATTCTCATAGCATAATTTTCAAGAATTTTTTTTTTTTTTTTGTTTTAAATTTATTTATGTTGGTCATTTTTGCAAGACTTAATCGACTCGTGTTTCGGAATTTGTCAGATTCCATTGTCAAGTTTATTTAGCAAAAATAGAAATGATTTGCTACAAAGTAGCAAACGATTCTAATGACAAATCGTTTGTGTAAAATGTTTTAAATATTTTTGTTGGTTATTGACAATCGTTGCTTTACTAGTACATATAGAACAATTTCGTCGTCTTTTTAATTCCCATTGTGGATAGAGTCGAATATGTACTAATATTTTAATTTGTGCACAAACGATTTGTCATATTTTTGTATAAAAATTTCTGCCAATTTTGTATAAAATCATATAATCATGCACTCAAAATATTTTGTAGGCAAAAACAAAAGAAAAACACACTTAAAACAAGTGAATAAACAATTGAAAACCATCCCAGTAATTATTCATTAATTTTAACAAACATCAACATTTATTTTTTACTGTTGACAAAATTTTCTAAAATAAATAACATTAAACATTAAAAAATTACGGTTTTTTCACTCTTTTTTACTAACATATTCGAAAAAAATAACCTACGAAAACATTAAAAATTAATGATAGTTCTGTTATTTTTACCAACAAATTCCAAAAAAATAACCTACGAAAACATTAAAAATTAATGATTTCGTAGGTTATTTTATACAATTTTCTATTGAAATATTTTTTAAAAATTTTTAATAAAATTTTGGGGAATCGATCCCGCAACCAACTACATTCTGGCCAGACACTCTAACCATCGTGCCAAAGTCACTTGATACAAACATGTTTTTATATTTCTATAAGTAATTTTTTGATTTTTTTTTTCTACAAAAAATTTACTGACTTGTGTAGGTAAAAACTAATGATATTTCATTAAAAAATACCAACAATTTAAAAAAAAAAAGACTTACAAAAATCATTAAAAATTTAAAGAATAATCAGTAGTTTTTACTTACAGAACAAAAATAAATGACTTTAAAGATTAAATGTTAATGAAAGTCTTTATTTTTTAGTGTGTTATTTTTGAAACAAAGGACAGAAGTAGTCATTAATAAAAACTAAATATCAAACAAATGTTTTTTCTTTTAAAAATGACTAAACGGAAAACTTTTTAAATAAACTACAAACAGTTAACAGTAGTAGTGCGACACCCCTGATTCATAATCTAGAAAGCCATTTACAGTGTTCGAAACTTGAGTTTAAAGTTGGTTCAGCCGAGGCGTAATCTTTTATACCGAAAATTTATCTCAAATTTATATTTTGGGACATTTTTCATATCGAAAACCTTTCAAACAATTTAAAAAAAAAAAGACTTACAAAAATCATTAAAAATTTAAAGAATAATCAGTAGTTTTTACTTACAGAACAAAAATAAATGACTTTAAAGATTAAATGTTAATGAAAGTCTTTATTTTTTAGTGTGTTATTTTTGAAACAAAGGACAGAAGTAGTCATTAATAAAAACTAAATATCAAACAAATGTTTTTTCTTTTAAAAATGACTAAACGGAAAACTTTTTAAATAAACTACAAACAGTTAACAGTAGTAGTGCGACACCCCTGATTCATAATCTAGAAAGCCATTTACAGTGTTCGAAACTTGAGTTTAAAGTTGGTTCAGCCGAGGCGTAATCTTTTATACCGAAAATTTATCTCAAATTTATATTTTGGGACATTTTTCATATCGAAAACCTTTCAAATTCTTAATAATTTTTGGTATACAAAATTTTCAAAAAATGATTTGTATTCTAAAAACAATTCTGAGCTGCTTATTGAATAAACGAATGTTGTAGATACTCGGAAATATCTGCAAAGAATAGTTTTTAAATTCTCCATATTTCTTGTGCAGAAAAATTTCTCAGTTTTATGTAAATATTTTGAAAAAAAATTAAATTTTGGTTAACTCTGATATTTACAACGATAGTTTTTGATTAAAAAATTTCCGATTCGGTCAAAACTGCCGTAAAAAAGACATTATTTTTTGCATGGACTACACATTTATCATGTCGTCAGACCCCGAGGTTTTTGAAATTCAAAAAAAGGAAAAGTTTCTTCACCCTAATGCACTCAACAATTTTTTGTAAAAAAGAATATCACAAACACTTCGACAGATTTCGTAAAAAGCTCTCTGATTTTGAGATTTAGAACTGAGCCTTTTTTACCAAACAAAACTACGTTCAAATATATAATAGAAAATATCATTTACAATCCGAATGTTAAAAATATATTCCATATTCTTCAAACAACATTATTGTTCTGCTGGTTGTAAATCTGGTCTTCATATTTTTCCATCAGGTCAGGTTTTTTAAGGGGGAGCCCCCAGCCAACCCTAAGGCTACGTACCTAAAAATAATTATCAAAAGAACCAAATGCACTTGCTCTTTAAATTAAATATTCTATTTTAGAATTTAATATTTTTTTATCTTAAATTAGAAAATTTTTGTTAAAAAAACATCAATATTTTGCTGTATAGAGTTTTTTTCTTATATTTAACACCACAAATTGAAATAATAAACTTATACATAGATTTTTTACACATGTGTGAATATTCTGTTTTGTTGTTGTTATTCTAGAATTATTACATGTTTATTGCTAACACAACATAAATTGAATTTTAAATTTTGTTCTTTACATGGAATATATACAGTGGTGGTAAAAAACTAGCACATGACCATTACAAAAAAAAAAAATGGAAATAAATTAAAAAAAAATACACGGAATAATGGTGCTTTTCCTTTTTGTAGGCCGTTAACAGTTTTCAGTGGGCATGGAACTACTTACATAACATCTAAAAACTTTTGATCAGATTTAAACCAAACAAACATTAATAGAAAATTTTAAAAATGTTTTTGAAATCTTGTTTATGTAGTTCAAAATGGGTCACTTTATTAAACATGATTTATCTTTCAGAAAATAAATAAACTTTTTGAGATGATTGTTTTCTTTTCAATTTAAGCTTAAAACTTACGCCCATTGAAAATAGAAGATATCATTACAAAAAGGGAACACGTAAATTTTAACTGATTTTTCATTGTTTTGTTGGTCAGTTTTTTGATTTTTATAAAATAATTATCTCAAAAAAAAAAAAAAAAAAACACGACTGGTGCTACTTTTGTGTCTACCGGTGTACATATTTTTGAAGTTTTTTATTTCTTTTTGTGCTTCAGAAAAATAGAAATATAATATCAATCTGAAAAGGTAAAAGGTAAAGCAACATCAAAAAAGTCAACACAACAAAATGGTATAGAAAAAATCTCATCTCTTCACTAGAAAATTTAATTTCTTAAGTGATTTGAACGAACAACAATATCCATATAGATACTATATATATAAATTTATTTTAACAGAGAATGTTCCTTAGGGTTGTAAATTTTATTGCTACCATTTTTGAAGACTTAAATTTCAAAAAAATATATTTTCTGAATATGGTGGAGAAAAATTCACAGATTCTATGAAATTTTTCATAATAAAAAAAATGTCCACACAATTTTCGTTATTTTATTTTACAAATATATATTTTAAATATTTCTAAATTTATTTTAGAAATTTTCCGTAATGTTTCAAACATTTTAAAATATAACATTTTGAGTATGATTATTCTTGCTCGAGGTAATTTTTTTTACGATAAAAACCATGATATTCTCATAGAATAATTTTCAAAAAGAAAATTTTTCTGTTTTATATTTGAACAGTTCATGCGAATAAAGACGAATAGAACATTTGTAGAATTTTATAGAGGACAATAAAAAAGCAGGAAACGTTTAAAAAACAATATTTTTGTCAACTTTTTGGTATTAGCTTAAAGATTTAAGTCACATCTACCTACTTATATACAATATTTTAGTAAGGTATTCGAAAGAGAACTTGCCAAAAATTGGACTTCAATTTTTGCTTAAATGGAAAAAGGGCGAATATCCAAAAAAATGTAGATAGATAGATAGATAGATAGATAATTTGTTCTTTATTTAAAAAATTCATGATTTACAAAAAATAACTTAATGCTATTAATTATAATAAATTTTAAAAATTTTGAACATACGACATTGACTGTATAGTCGTCTGTCGGAGGTTTGTATTGACATAAGTATGTTGACAATGTTGAGTTATTTCTGGTGCTTATGTTTGTAATTTACAAAAGTGTTGAGTAAGTAATAAACAATAAAATAAGAATTGTTGTACAATCATTGATATTCATTTAATATAAGTGATCTATACGAAAGGGCACTAACAATGTAGCTAACTAAATTATCCCAATTTGCATTATTTCCACCATTCAAAATATTAATTATTTCATCTTGAGTTAAGCTAGCTTTTCCAAGAAATCTTCTTCGATAAGGTTTTAAGATTGGACATTTTCCGAGGAAGTGATTTATATTTTCTTCTTCATTTGTGTTGCATAGTGTACATACTCCTTGAGTATTAGAATATGAACTATTAAGACTAATAAGCCCACACCTCGCTTTGAAGATCCACATTATTTTTGATCTGCTATTTTCATCTTTAATGTATTGAGCTCCGCAGTTATGGTTTAAAGATTTGTAGATTCTTGTGTTGCTGCTAGTGGCACGTTCTAGCACTTTTTGACGGTTTTTTGTTTTTATTTTTTCAATTAAATTTGTAAATGCTGTGTTCCAATTGAGTTTGTTGAAGTCTGTTAAAGTCCACTCAATATCAAAGTCAGAAAATAGTTTTTTAATGTTTTTTACCCAAGACACATTTTTTGATAAGGCTTTCTGTGCTAGTTTGTGTGGCAGCCTATTTCCATTATACTCAAACACAGCTTTCATTATATAAGCAAGATGTAATTTTAATGTGTAAATATGACCGTGTTCCATATTTGTTTCAAGCATAATGGCATATGTTGGCGAGTTATTTGGTAGCTTTAAGATTCTCTTAATAAAAAACAATTGGAGTTTATCAACTTCTTCAAAAAGAGAGGATCCCCAAATCTGTGCTGCATAGCTTTGAATAGCTCTACAGACAGCAAGAAATAATTTCCATTTGGCTGATAATGATATGTTGTCTTTACCGAAGTAAGAGTTCCAAGTTGCCATAATACTGCTTTTCGCCGAGTTATTCCTTTTACTTAAATGCTTTTTGAAACTTAACCCTGGTGTGAGAATAACACCTAAATATGAATATTCAGAAACGATATCTATCTCGGAGCCTCTAAAAGTCCACTTTTCATTTCTTGCAAGTCTTCCTCCTTTTCTAAAGACCATTATGGCAGATTTGCTAAGGTTCACTTCCAAATTCCAAAAATCACAGTATGCTTCTAATTTGTTGATCATTTTTTGTAGTACACCCACATCATCTGATAAAATCACTATATCGTCTGCGTATAACAACAAACGAATGTTTAGTTCCTCTATAAAAAGACCTCCTTCTAAATGCTCATGTAAATCATTGAGAAAAAGAGCAAACAATAACGGCGACAGCAAACAACCTTGTTTAACACCAGCATGTGTACTGAAATCTTCCGAAAAGGATTCACCATTCCAAATAACCGATTTAGTATTTGCATATACGTTTTCAATAAAATTTACCATTTTGGAGGAAATGCCCAATTGATTTAGTTTGTAAATTAACAGCTTCCGTGGAATTTTGTCAAACGCTGCCTTAAAATCTACGAAAAAGCCATAGACTTTCTTTCCCTCTTCCATCTTGATATCTATAATTGACGTTAGTGTGAAAATGTTATCTGTAGTAGAATAATTTTTTCTGAATCCTGCCTGATGTTCAGTTAGTATGTTATTGGTTTCTACCCATTTGGTAAGTCTACCATTTATCATTCCCATCATAATTTTAGCGACACAATTCATAAATGAGATTCCCCTATAGTTTGATGGTTCATTTCTGTCTCCTTTCTTATAAATTGGAAGTATTATACTTGTTTCAAACGTTTTTTCTACTCTTCCTTGATCATACATTTTAGTAAAGACTTTTGCCAGCTCTTCTAAAAACTTCACATTTGCATTTTTAAAAAATTCATATGGAATTCCGTCTAATCCTGGTGCTTTTTTATTTTTTGTTGTAGATAACATTGCAGTGATTTCGAGTGCAGTAAAGGGCTTATCAAGTTCATATATATCGATATGAAAAGCAGCATATTGCATATCTCTTGCCAGTTGTTGTATTGAAATTTGAATAAAAATGTGTTATTTTGCAGTAGATTTTGACTACATTTTCATGAGACTTGCAAAACTTAACGAACTATGGTTGGTATTTGTTTGTAAAACTTTAAGGACTTCAAGGATACACTTTTAAGGACACTGAAGATTTTTTCGCAAATCTGGTTAATTTTTTTGTATGTGCTAAGATTGTTTTTTTTTGTGAACAATTTTAAATTTTAGCTAATATCAATTTTAAACTCGCAGCTAAATAATTTTTATATAATATTTTGTTAAGGATGGATATTCGCCCTTTTTGCTTTCCACACTTTATTGTTTGCCAATATATTAAGTGTTGTTTGTTCCTCGAAATGTTATTTTAACACATTGTTACCGAAAGTAAAATTTTTGCATGTTTTTGTGTTGTATTTAATCAAAATTGTGCGTTAGTTCACTCCCAATTTAAACAAAAATATAAAAATATACGAATTATTGCACTTTCAAAGTCATTTTTTTAGCCTTAGGCATAGTACTCTGTTCGATTTCACGGAAAAAATTTGTCAAACTCCATTTAAAAAAAATTAATTTTGGCAACGCGAGGAATTATAGGGAAATTGTTAAAAAAGTTTTCACGCATTTTTATTATACAAGAGAATTTAAATTGCCGTGAAAAAGTGACATTTCAGTTTTGTTATGATCGTTTCTTTCTTATAATTGTCAAAAGTTGTTGATTTTTAAATGTTTTATTGCGATTTGAGGCGTTAAAAGTTTAAGTAAAATTTTCACCGTAAAAAGCAGAGTACTTAGCTTTTAAAGTCAAAATTTCCCCAAAATTTCTGCATAGGATTGAAGGGGTCTGCTAATAAAATGCATTTATGCAAAAAAACGTGTTTGCGAAAAAGTGGTCTATTCGTCCTTATTCGCATGAACTGTTCATTTATTTATGTTGACCATATTTGCAAGACTTAAACAACACGTGTTTCGTAATTTTTCAGATTTCATTGTCAAGACTATAAAGCAAATATAAACCCTACACTACAAGTAGCATAGTGAATTTAAATGACAATCGTCATTGTTCAAAGCAAAAATCGAATATTTACATTGCACCACTAATGACATCTATATATTTTGATGAAATTTAAACCAACGATAGTACTAAGCAGGTACTAACTATGTGCCAGATAAGAGCGTGATCGGACAAATGGGCGTAAATCGCCATGCCCCTTTGTATTGAATTGAATGTTATTTCTGCATGCTTCGCAATAACGCAAAAACTGTTGGTTCGATTTTAATTAAATTTTTAGCACTGACAGTGTTAACCAAGTGCGGAAATATAGGCCATATTATACAACGATTGGAAAAAGGGGCGTAAAATGCCACGCCCCTTTGTACTATACTGGACGTTGCTTGCCTGTTTCGTAATCACGCAAAAACAGCTGAACCGATTCTCTTGACATTTTCACTACATACAGTGCTAACCAAGTGCATATGTAGGCCATATAAGATTGTCATTGGAAAAAGGAATCAAAATTGCAATGCCCTTTGTACTATACTGACCACGATTGAACAAAGAGGCGTAACTTTCCACGTCCCTTTTTTCTATACTGAACGTTATATCTGCCTGTTTTGAAATCACGAAAAAACGGACAGGCCGAATCTGTCACTACTGATAGAACTAACCGAGCGGGAACAGTAGGTCATATGTAGGCCGCGTTTCGGCAAAAGGGTATAAAATGTCACTCCTGTTTTTCATAAATAAAAAGTTATTTCCTCCTCTTTCGCAATCACACAAAAACGGCAAAACTGATGTCAATGAAATTTGCAGCACAGATAGTTATAATCAAGGATGTAGCATGGAACTTTAGACTATCACGATTCGATAAAAATTCGTTTAATGACTCTCCCCTTTTTACTATTCTTAATGTTATGTCTGTCTGTTTCGAAATCACGCAAAAACGGCTGAACCGATTTGGTTGAGATTTCTCTATGGATACACTGATAGAAATTTGTACATGAAAATAATGAAAATCTACATTAATGTTATGAAAAATTACGTTAAAAAGGAACCTATGTAGGGTATCATTGAATTAAAGAAATAGGTATCATAAAATTTAATTGCGAGAACAAGTTTCATTAAATTAATGAAAATTGTTCATACAAGATATAAATATAAAAAATTTATTTAATTCTTATGAAATACTTTCATTGAATAAATCCCACTTTTTTTGTATGATTTACTTTCATTGAATAAATGCTACTTTTATTTTTTAAATGAAATATATGTATGAAATTGAAAAGATCCTTTTATAGAATTAAGAATAACAAAAAATTATATTCACTTAGTTTTCTGGCACAAAATTTTACTCCATCATTAAATTGTAATAAAACAGCGAATATTTAGTAAACACAGAATTATTAATTTATTTTTTATTTTAAAGTTCATAAAAAAGTCTGAAAAAATCACAAAATAACCAAGTGAAAAAAACACTTTCACATATTTTTTATTTTATCTCTAAATATCACTCAGTTTTCTCACACAAAATTTTACTATAACATTTACTTTAAATACATATGTAAGTAAAACCACGAAATAATACAAAACAACGCAAGTTTAATAAATACTTATAACTTATCAATTTTAAATTTCGTATAAAAATTAAAAAAAAAAAAATCACAAGTTATTTCGTGCCGCTCGGATCAGCTGTTTTTTGCGCGCGTAAACTAACAGACTAAACAGACGCGACATGACAAGTGTCAAAAAACAGTAAATTTTATAAACAAAACTAAATGAAATTTTTTAATGAAACTACGAAATCTAATGAATCAAAATTAATGAAAATCTTGCACAATATGTATGAAATTTCATTCAGCATATGAAATATTTCATTGTTGTAATGAAACAAGGTTAATTAATTCCAGTCATTAGTGATATGAAGCGTTTTTCTATCAGTGTAGTGCTAATCGATGGTGGAACCAAAAGCTACTAGCTGGACCCGGACCTGTGCTTTAATTTTGTCCGATATTACATTTAAATTAAGATGCAATATAAAACATTTTTTTTTCTTAGGGCCAGCAACGCGGACCGGGTATAGCTAGTAAGTATGTCATAGAATCTAAGATATCGGAATCTCTAACGTTTTCTATATAACAACTATCACAGAATCTGACACGTTTTCTATAGGAAAAATATTTAAGAATCTGTGCCCTTGTCTATAGGAAAAACGTCTATGAACCTTATTCTTTTTTAAAGGAAAAAATTCCTCCTTTCCATACAAACAATGTCGCAGAATCTGAGAATTTTTCTTAGAATCCAAGTCTCAGAATCTGAGAATTTTTCTATAGGAAAAATGTCTCAGAATTTGACAATTTTTCTAAAGGAAAAATTTTTCAAATTCTGAGACTTTTCTATAGGAAAAATGTCTCGGAATCTGAGAATTTTGCTAAAGGAAAAATGTCTCAGAATCTGAAAATGTATATCTCAGTAAATTTCAGAAACTGAGACTTTTTCTATAGCAACCCAGCAAAATTTTATGGAATCGTTTCTTTGGCAATGTATTCTGGAATAGATTCCTCAGTAATGTTACTCCATTCCTCTACTGTTTCCACGGAATCAATAAAAAAACTTATAATTTTTGAAAAAAATGTCAAACAGAAAAATAAAATTAAAAAAAAAAAACAATTTATTTGTTATCTTTTTGTGGACAAAATTTTTGATTTTCGCCGCACTAATTGTGCTTTTAAACACATTCTGGATACATATGGCAGAAATAACGTAAGTACACATCTTAATTTGGTATATGTAAGTGGTACTTACAATTTGTTTTATGGTTTCTTTCAGATTGCAAAAAATACATATTTTAAGATGTAATTTAGGAGAACTGATGCTGTCGGTTATACTCATGGAAATATTAAGAAGCATATTCTATCCATTTTCTCAAAACTAGAAGCGTGGGATATAATATTCATTGTAAAGGAATTATCAAGGTTGTAGCATGTATGTATCCACAGTTTAACATAATTTTTGATAGGTATAAAAAATTTTAAATGTCTCAGAACCTGAGAGACATTTTCTATAGGAAAAATGTCTCAGAATCTGAGACTTTTTCTATAGGAAAAATGTCTCAGAGTCTGAGACTTTTTCTATAGGAAAATTATCTCAGAATCTGAGACTTTTTCTGTAGGAAAAATGTCTCAGAATCTGAGACTTTTTCTATAGGAAAAATGTCTCAGAATCTGAGACTTTTTCTATAGGAAAAATGTCTTAGAATCTGATACTTTTTCTATAGGAAAAATGTCTCAGAATCTGAGACTTTTTCTATAGGAAAAATGCCTCAGAATCTAAGACTTTTTCTATAGGAAAAATGTCTCGGAATCTGAGATTTTTCTGTAAGAAAATTGTCTCAGAATCTGAGACTTTTTCTATAGGAAAAATGTCTCAGAATCTGAGACTTTTTCTATAGGAAAAATGTCTCAGAATCAGACGTTTTCTATAGGAAAACTGTCTCAGAATCTGAGACTTTTTCTATAGGAAAATTGTCTCAGAATCTGAGACTTTTTCTATAGGAAAAATGTCTCAGAATCTGAGACTTTTTCTATAGGAAAAATGTCTCAGAATCTGAGACTTTTTCTATAGGAAAAATGTCTCAGAATCTGAGACTTTTTCTATAGGAAAAATGTCTCAGAATCTGAGACTTTTTCTATAGGAAAAATGTCTCAGATTCTGAGACATTTTTCTATAGGAAAAATGTCTCAGAATCTGAGACTTTTTCTATAGGAAAAATGTCTCAGAATCTGAGACTTTTTCTATAGGAAAAATGTCTCAGAATCAGAGACTTTTTTTATAGGAAAAATGTCTCAGAATCTCAGACTTTTTCTAAAGTAAAAATGTCTTAGAATTTTAGACGTTCTTCCTGTACAAAAAGTCTTAGAATCTGAGACATTTTTTAGAAAAAGTCTCAGATTCTGAGACATTTTTCCTATAGAAAAAGTCTCAGATTCTGAGAAATTTTTACTATAGAAAAAGTATTAGATTCTGAGAAATTTTTCCTATAGAAAAAGTCTCAGATTCTGGAACATTTTTCTTATAGAAAAAGTCTCAGATTCTGAGTCTATAGATTTTTTCTTAATAAGATTATTGTAATAAAATTATTGTAAGTTTATATGTACTTGTGTATTTAGTTTTCAAATTTTTTGTAAAGAAAAAAAATTAAATTTTTTAAAAAAAATTTCATTTAATTATTCAGAACTGGTTCCATAATTCATTACATGGAACAGATATGTAACCGTTAAAAAATCGCGGAATCCCTTCTTGTACCACTATATGCAACATATTCTAGAATAGATTCCGAAGAACAGATAAGTGTTCTAGTTTGGAGGAAAAGGATGTATTGCTTTCGTGACAATCTCAAACAAAAATCATCGATGATGCAATGCATAGTAGAATCGATTGCAGGGTAGTATAGTTGATTCCACAACCGATTCTTTGGAATCGAACATTTTGCTGGGAAGATGTCTCAGAATCAGAGACTTTTCTATAGGAAAAATGCCTCAGAATCTGAGAATTTTTTATTGGATGTCTTAGAGTCTGATTCTTTTTCCATAGGAAAAATGTCTTAGAATCTGAGACTATTTTATTAGGAAAATATCTCAGAATGTAGGAAAATTATGTCAGTATCTTAGACTTTTTCTGTACGTAAAATGTGTCTGAATCTGAGTTTTTTTTGGGAAAAATGTCTCAGAATATTAGGTTTTTTTTGGAAAAATGTTTCAGTATATGGGACTATTTATAAGAAGAAAAAAATTATCAGAATTTGAGACTTTTTCTATAGGAAATATGTCACAATATAAATCTCACAGAAATTTTTGAAAAATTAAATTTTTTCTTATGATTTTTTAGGAAAGTTTTTTTTTGCTAATATTGACAAATCTTTAATGGGAAAACTAACACAATTTTCTTATTGCATTTTTAGGAAACATTTAATAGAAATTTATTTCTCTAAATTAGTAACCTTTAAGTCCAAAAGACCAAAACCCTGTAATAAATTCCAAAATATGTGCAAAAAATAAAAAACATTTTTTTTTTCTGAAAAAAGGAATTTTTTAATTTTTTTCTTGTTGTATTATTTTCCTTTTCTTCCATAAAAATTTATATTTTTTTTTTTAAATTTAAGATATTTATTATTTACTCTCTGATATCTATTTCGTGTTGTTTGATTTTAATAATATTGAAAAAACACTCTTACTTAAATTGTTAAATCAAATCTATTGAAAAAGTTTCAATTTATTTGTATAACCAATGGGGAAATAAATAAAAAATATTTTTAACCAAAATCATTTTTATTTTGTAATAAATAAATTGTATTAAAATTGATTTTTTTTTTGTTTCGCTGGCAGTAGAGAAAATTAAATAAAAACAAAAATAATCTTTATCACTTCATTCTTCAGCTTATTTAACAATGTTTGTCGAACATGTACATAGAAATATATATTTTTCTCTATATACATATTTGCGTTAAAGTTCATAGTAAAATAATAATAATAATAATACAATTTTATTTTCCCTTCGTTTTTACTTTCTTATCATCGTTTATATCATTTTACATTATCGTTAGAAATGTTATAATTGAATAAAAACCAAAGATGACAGTTTTTCTATGTCACTTTGTAAACACACACATGTAAAAGTTAAATAATACACGCATACATCTTAACAATGTAATAATGTTAGTGTTTATTGTCATATGCATGAGTTTTTTTTTCTTCTTTATATAAACAACAACCTCAACAATGGTTAACTAAAGATAAATAATAAACATGTGTGCGTGTGTGTATGAATTATGAAATATAAATGATTGACTGTTTCCCCAGCTTTTCACATTAAATAAGGTTTCACATTAACACAACTACACATTCAACTAAACACACACACACACATTGTTACACTACAATGTTCGAACATTATTGTATATGTTGATTTAAAAAAAAATAATAATGTATATGGGGCATTCCAAGCCAAATCGGACACTTTGAAATTTTTTTTTTTTAGATTTCCCCAATTTATTTACAGTTTTCAGTACCCTTTGAAAACTCTTTCGAGGTAGATTTAAAATTTTTATGATGACCCTTTAAAATTTTTAAAAATTGGTAGTTTGTTCCTTTACTCAAACATCTTTTACTCATAACTTCTTCAATAATGGTCCAAATTTCAATTTTTTTTTTTAATTATTATTTTTTTACGTACTTTAAAAAAAATAAAAAAAAATTTAGTTTTATAATTTAAATCTCTTTTTTGAAAATGTTTGTACTCTTAGATTTTTTTTAATTTTTTTTTGTGTAAAACTTCTATCAATTCATCAAATTTTTTACCCAGTAGGATCATGGGATAACGAGTACTACTATTTTTTTTAATTTTTTGAAAAAATTTTATTGTAATTTTCCAATCTTAAAATCATTGCTACTGCTCCAATGGTGCGTCAAAGAGGGGTCATTTCCTAGACCGACTCCCATTCATTATTCATTTTAACATTTCTTGGAGCAAACTAATACCCTATCTCAATTTTTTAAGGGGGCTCCCACACAAAACGAGATTTTTTTAAAATTTGCTCCAACCGCTCTAACTGCCCTAATAGTGCCCCTAGAGCAACAAAATTTATAACCGACCGACAATATTTTTTTAGTCCAAACATTTTCTCTGAACACAACTACCCTCTATATTTAACTGTTAAGACTGTCCCCATACAGCTTCTACCGGTCCAGCTTCTACCGGTCCAGCTTCTACCGGTCCAATGGTGCGTCCGAAAGGGATACAACATTTTTTTAAAACATACCCACACCCAATCTCCACTTTCTAAGTAGGCTTCCATTCAAAATTACATTTTTATAAAATTTGCTCCAACTGTTATTTGTATGGGAGACTACTTATGGAATGGAGATAGGGCGTAGGTATGCTTTAAAAAATGTTGTAGGGTAAAAATAAATGGGGGTCGGTCTCACTAATGACCCCTCTTGGACGCACCATTGGACAGGTAGAAGCTGATTAAATAAAACAAATTTACAAAAAATAAAAAATAAATGTATGGGGACCACCTTAACAGTTAAAGATAGAGGGTAGAAAATATTTAGACTAAAAAAATATTGTGGGTCAATTATACATTTTGTTGCTCTAAGGGCACTATTAGGGCAGTTAGAGCGGTTGGAACAAATTTGATCAAATGTAGTTTTGTGTGGGAGCCCCGGTCTCAGTTTGTTTCAAAGAAATGTTTAGACGTAAAAATATATGGGGGTCGGTCTGGGAAATGATCCCTCTATGAGACACCATTGGAGCAGTAGAATTGATTTTAAGATTGGAAAATTACAACAATAATCGTTATCCCATGATCCTACTGGACAAAAAATTTGTAGAATCGATAGAAGTTTTACACAAAAAAATTTCAAAAAAATCGAAGAGTACAAACGTTTTCAAAAATGAGATTTAAATTTTTAAGAATATTTTGGAACTTTTTTTTTAAAAGTACGTAAAAAAATAAAAATTTTGATAAAAAAAAATTTTAAATTTGGACCATTATTAAAGAAGTTATGAGAACAACAAGTTTGAGTAAAGGAACAAACTACTAATTTTTAAAAACTCAATATCTTTTAAACGGGTCATCAAAGGAAGGGTACTAAAAACTGTAAACAAATTGGGAAAATCTAAAAAAAATTGTTCAAAGTGTCCGATTTGACATGGAATGTCCCATATGTTTGTTAGTACATGAATGAAGTTCGTGAGCTGGTTTAGTGTATGTATTACATTCGTTCCGTCGTTGCTGTTGTCATTACTGTAAATGTATATAAAACGCCGTCATTAAATATTACACTTTGACTATATTTTCTTTTATTCGTTATGCTGCATGTCAATAACAAAGTTTACATAACAATAGCTCTGTTTTTTGTCTGAGAATTTATACACACACACAGTGTGTATGCTTATAAATAGTCTTCTATTTAACAAAAAAAGAATATGTTCTTGTCATTGTTATGCAGATGTTTTAGAATGCTGTAACACTTGTTGACTTTAGTTCTTGTAATATTTATTTATTTTTGTTTAAAATGAGTGACATTTTAAATTTAAGCAGGATTTGTTTCTTTTATCTCTTATGGCATTAAATGTTTTTGTTATACAGTCGAACTCGGTTATAACGAACTCGGTTATAACGAATTCTCGGTTATAACGAACTAATTCTAAAGTCCCGACGTTTTGGCAAGAATTTTCACACAAAATACTTCTTTTATAACGAACTCGGTTATAACGAATCCTCGGTTAAAACGAACTACTTATTGTGGTCCCACGAACACAATTTCATGTATATTTACCTTTTTATAACGAACTCCCATAAATATTTTGAAATTTGCGGCAATTATGTTTACCAAACTCGCAAATGGTTAGAAATTGTTGGTTAATATTAATATTTTGATCAAATTTATTTATATTTTTAATGTTTTCTTCTCAATAAGTAGTTTACTTTCAAAAAACCGTCAAATAAAACAAAATTGAAACATTTTTTTTGGA
This sequence comes from Pegoplata infirma, assembly GCA_963921195.1. Classification (NCBI taxonomy): domain Eukaryota; kingdom Metazoa; phylum Arthropoda; class Insecta; order Diptera; family Anthomyiidae; genus Pegoplata; species Pegoplata infirma. Next base: position 64,502,799 of record OY992540.1, read on the forward strand.
AATAAAACTAGGTTGATATAAAATATACCCCTCTTCCCAGCAGAAATTTTGCTGAACGTTCAGCAGCTTTTGGAAGGGGAACTTGAGTAAAGGAGCGCATCCAATTGCGCTGAATTCATGCATGATTCTCTAAGGCGATGTCCCACTTTAGAGCGCTAGTTGGATACACAGAAACAGCGCTCTTTAGATGCACTGAAATCACGTGTCTTTAGAGCGCTGATTTAAGCAGAATAAAGATGCTGTAAATTCATGTATCTTTTTAGCGCTGATTTAAGCAGATTAAAGATGCAGTGAATTCATGTATCTTTGTAGAGCTGATTTAAGCAGAATAAAGATGCTGTAAATTCATGTATCTTTTAAGTTTTTGTAAAAATGAGATAAAAAACAAAAAATTTACCAATAAATGAAAAAATATTCAAAAGAAGTTATAACAAATGGATCTTAGTTTTACTGTTTTTTCGTGCTTAGAGTTTGTGTTTAATCCAAATCGGTTTATTCATCGAAATAACAAATAAGCATTGGCTGTTTTTTGGTTGGCCTATTTATCATCATTTAAAATGTGTTAAAGGCCTCTGTTATGTCTTTCAAAACTTTTCAAATCACATGATATTTTCCGAATCACATGAAATCGAGTTTGGTGTTTGTTTACTGGTTCATTCAAAGTCAGACAAGCAAAAACAATAAAATTTAAAATTCGTTATTGATAAAATTCAATTTTGAATTTTTCAAAAAATTCAAGAAAGAATTTTAAATATAATTCTTAAAAATTTTATTTTAAATTCTTAGAAGAAATAAAATTCAAAAAAATTTTATTTAAAATTCTTTACAGAATTTTATTAATAAAAAAAAAGAATTTTATTTCCATAATAACAAATATATTTTGAACAAATAAATATTCAAACCAAAAGTAAAATAAAATTAAACCAAAAATAAAATTCAAACCAAAAATAAAATTCTTTTTTTTGAGAATTTTATTTTTGGAAATAATAAAATTCAAATGTTTTTGAGAATTTTATTTAAACAAAAATTTTATTTCAAATACCTTATGAATTTTAAATAAAATTCGAATTTTTTCCTTGTCTGTTCAAAGTTGAAATCAAATAACTAAAATTTAAAAAAATATAACAAAAAAATTCATTCGTTTTACTTTACAAAACTTTATTTATGTGAAACAAAATGAAAAAAAAAAAAAAATCGGAAGTGAACATCAAAAAAAAATATCGGAAATTTTCATTTTCACATTTTTTATGGGATTTTTTTTTGGGAACAGCGGTCAAAGATGCTATGATTGAAGCGCTCTTTGCAGCGCTGATTAATGCGCAATAATGATGCAGTCAAATCATGTGTCTTTGTCTAAAACTCATGTTTTTTTATTCAAAAAGTGTTACAAATATTAAAAAGGAAAGCAAGTGTGAAATTTTATCAAAAAATAATTACACATTATAAGTTTTACATAAAAAATCTTAAAAAAAATTAAAATTTTTTCCCCTTCCTTTTACTGCATCCCTAAGAGCGCTCTTTGGATGCGCTACGGTATGCTATAAACAGATGCTGTGTCGCCAAAATCTCGATTTATTTCTGCTGGGTTATAGCGTACTTCGGTTATAACGAACTATTTTTACTGGTCCCTCGGAGTTCGTTATAACCGGGTTTGACTGTATTAGCGTGTATTAGCGAAGAAGGCGTATGAGTGATGTTTGATAAATCATATAACTTAGACATCACTTAGCGCTGCGAGGCTTAATTCAAAGATATAGCTAATTTGTTCAGATATTATGAATATGCATTTTTTGTGTAAAAGAAGCAAAAAACAAATTTGTTTCTTAAAAAAAGGAGATCCATCAAGAATTTCTGCAAATATATATTTAAAATACCTTTCGAGATTTAAATAAAAGAGTTGAATGACGAAGCAGCCCACAACCACTAAAGCAATAGATTTGATGTTAAGAATGTACACACAAAAAAAAACTTTGCCAAATTACTAGAAAAAGTCTCGTAATCCCATTTTACCAATATTTGAGAGTTTTCCTATTCCAAAAAGTTTTCGGTCGAAATTTAATTTTATCTTGTAAATTTACAATTTTTTTTTTGTTATTTTACAAATTTCCAAGTTTTTAAAAAAAAAAAAAAAAAACTAGTAAATTCACGAGATTGCCTTGTAAGTTTTATTGCTTCAAAAAAGTTGTAAATTTACAATTTTTGGTAAAAATATTTGAAAATTAAGAACAAGCTCGTAATTTTTACTAGGAATTCTCGTAAAATAGGAGGTATCAAAAAATCTAGTAACGTCATGAAACCTCCGTTAAAATTTATAGAGTCAAAAAATTACTGCAATTTGGAATAATAATTTATTCTGAAAAAGGTACATTTTGGATATTACAATTATAATATTTCTGCCAAAAAAAAAACAACATTCTGAAAAAATCACCCTTTGGAATTAAGATTTTAATGTGGCGAAAAGGGTAAACAAATGTAATTTGATACATTTTCTATTTTCTAGAAACCTTAAATTTGGAATGTAGAATCATTCATCAAACAAAAATAAAATCTGACAAGAGTACTCTTTAGCAAGTTTAGATTCAAAGAGAGTAAACAATTTGTGGGATAATCCTTCAGAAGAAACCGTTCAAAAAAAATTACTTTTAAAGACTTCTGATTCTTATTGTTAGAGGGCATAAGAAGCTTAATATTGTACTATAACACTTTTTCGATTCCTTAAAAAAATTGTCTAAAAAATTTAGAATCTGTGATCCTCGAACACAATACAGCTCAAAATTTCAAACAAAATGTCTCACTAAACCATTTCCATTAAATTGAAACATATCTGAGTATATAAAGACTGTGTTACAGACTATCACATACACAGTAACAGTAGCTCTCTTACGCGAGTAAGATATTCGCTGCTTTTGTTGTATTCACTCTTATTCATATTACCAATAGAATGTGAGGCATGTTATCCTTTTGTTTAAATTCTGTTTTAATGTTTAAATTATTAAAAATTATTCATTATTCGGCCTTTAAAATTTCATTTTGAGAAAGATTATTCTAGCTCAAGGTCATATTTATTTTAGTAATCATTATTAGGGATGAGATTTCCATGAAAATGTTTTTTTTTCGATAGTCTAAATATGATATCGACAAATTATTTTTCCGAATCAAGAAATTTTCGTTAAAATGGTATTGATTTGTATTTGCATATTTTTGCATATTTTGGTGAAAATGCATATTTTGGTTTTAAATGCATATTTTGTGCATATTTCCAACTTTTAAGTGCATATTTTTACATATTTTTTGGCAAAGAATAGCAAAAACACAAATTGAAATTTATTTTTTCAAAAACAATTTAAAAATTTATTTCGAAAATAAGAAAATTTTTTTTTCTTTTTAATTTTTTTTAAATATTTTTTTTTTTTCTTAATTTCTAAAAAAATTTTGCTGATAAAAAAAAAATTAATTGTTACTATTTAAACACGGTGTTATTTTTTGTATATTTTAAGGTTTTTTAGTGCATATTTTGAATTTTTTAGCGCATATTTTCGATTTCTTAGTGCATGAAAATCACATCCTTTATCATAACGATGATATTGTCAAAGTAACAGTTTTTAAGAAACTGTTTATAAAATTGTTTGTTTTAAATTGATTGGTTTTTTCATTTTGCAAGATTTACTCGACACATGTTTCGGAATTTGTCAGACTCCATTGCTAAGATCATTTAGCAAATTGACAATCGGTAGTCGCAAAATATAAAGTCTTATATTCGTATGTAAGTAGCTATAACGAGAATTTATATACTTAATACAAAAATTACTTTCAAAATTACCAAACTAATCAATTTTAAACAAATAACTTTATACAGTCAAACTCGGTTATAATGAACTAGGTTATAACAAATTCTCGGTTATAACAAACTAATTCTAAAGTTCCTACGTTTTGCCATCAATTTTCATACAAAATACTTCTTTTATAACTCGGTTATAACAAATCCTAGGTTAAAACGAATTGTTTATTATGGTTCCACAAACACAATTTCATTTGTATTTAACTTTTTTTAACGAACTTCAATAAATATTTTTTTAATTTGTGGTAATCATGTATATCAAACTCAGAAAAGGTTGGAAATTTTTGGTTAATATTATAATTGTGACAAAATTTATTTATATTTTTAATATTTTTTTTCTCAATAGATTTTATTTACGAAAAAAAAACATCAAATAAATCAAAATTGGATCTACTTTTTGGAAATAATACTAGGTTGATAAAAAATATACCCCGCTTATAGCGAACTTCGATTATAACAAAAAATTTTTATTGGTCCCTTGGAGTTCGATATAACCGGGTTTGACTGTAAATAGTTTCTTGAAAATTGTTACTTTGACAATATCATCGTAACGATAAGTAAAAGAAATATGACCTTGAGCTAGCATAATCTTTCTCAAAATAGATTTTTTTAAATTTATAATAAACCTAAAATGAAAAAAAAAAATTAATTTTTTAGTTAAAATTGGCATAATGCTAATTTTAAGAATTTTTATTTTACGTCCACACTCTCAAAAAAAAAAAAAATAATTAACTTAAACTTTGGAAAAATTTTTCACATGTGTGGACCCCAATAGTTATATATTATGAATATATATGTTACTTTCTCTCTTCTTCCCCCTCTCTTCTCACACATTATTATCACTCACATTATTTGTTATTATTTATTTTACTACTTTATTAACTTTACTTTTAATATTTTAATTATCTTTCATTTCATTAATTAATTATTATTCTTATTAGCTCCATTCGTTTACCTACTACAATTTACTATTTTTTACTCAATTTACTACTTTTGCTCAAAAACCGTTCGAGTACACACAAAAATAGTAAATGTAGTAATCAATTAAAGAGAAAATTAATCTCTCTTTTACTTAAATTTTACTACAATTTACCAGAAAAATTTTAATGAGTAAATAAAAAAGTTATGTCAAAAAAAATTATTGACAAATTTATATTTTTATTTACAAACAAAAATTTTATTCTAAAAAATAAAAAATACGAAAATTATGGATGAAATTGTATCGCGTATAGATAATCAAGATAAAAAATTAACAAAAACAACTCATGCTGTGAAATATATTCATATGCATTAAAAGGGCGTTTGAAAATAAATGCAAAATCTGATTAACATCAACTCTTAAGCATGGATTCTTGTCAGGAAATTGGATTTCCCAAAGAGCAGCTTAAAAATTAGAATCTGTCCATTTCTAAATAGAAACCCACAAATCGATAGGAGATTTTCATAGCGAACATAATAAAAAAATAAAATTGATGCTGAGTGTTTAGATACTAATTCTAAGTGTATTTTTACAAGAAAAGTTCCTCAGCTTTTGAGTATTTTTCATTGAGAAAAGTCTTTAAGTTCTTAGGATTTTGCTTTTAAACTTATCCTCTAGGATTGTACTCAGATTCTAAAATTTCCATTGAAAAAAATTCTCAGATTCTAAGTATTTTTCAGCAGAAGAGTAGAGATTCTGAAATTGGTTGTTCAAATGTGTGCAGACATCATGATAAAATTATATTTAAAAAAATTTTAATGTTAAAAATATATCTACTATTTTTACTACTTTCCGTTTTTTTTTTACTTTTTTGGTTTTTTCTCTCAATGAGTAAAATTTTTAAATGTTTCCCTTTTACTACATTTACTACAAAAAAAGTAATCAAACGAACCAATTATCATTAATACTTCTTTTCATATCATTTATTTGTTATTACTTTTTATTCTTATTTATTATCATTAATTCTTATATTATTATAAACCAGTTTAACCAGTATTTTTAAGTAGTATAAAAGAGCTCTTCTTTCGAGATTTAAGTTGGTTCTTAAAAGTGAATTCAAATGAAAAGATCAATGTAAAATTAATATGTCAATAAATTTATAAATAATTTAAAATTAGCCCACTTAATAATATTTGTTTCATTTAAAATAATTCAATAGGGGTTGGCATTCCCAAAAATATTTAAATGCTTATATCTCGATAAATATTGACAAAACAACAAAAACTTCAAAAGCATTTTTGAAGCTTTTAACTCGTAAAAGAAGACCGCCAAATACCAAAAAGTTCTCTGACCAATAGGTTTAAAGTTATCGAGTTTTTAAAAATTTCAAGACCGCAGTGGTCCCCTAAATTCATGTATTACAAAATCTATTAAAGGTAGAGCGAAACGGACAAAAATTTTGGATCAAAAACTATGACGATTTAAAAGGAACCCAACTGGGTCTGGGTCCGAACCCAATGGGGTCTTAACCCAATTGGGTACTTAAATGTTTATGAACTAAATTGAAATAAAATTTTTCCCATTTTTTAGTTCAAATTCGCATAATATTAAAATTGATTTTCTTTTCTTATTTTTAAGAAAAATATAAACTTAAAAGAAGGAAAACATGGCAATTTTCCTTAAATTTAGTTAATTTTCCCTTTTTTTAGTTAATTTTTTTTTTTTTTAGTGCACTACAAACAAATTTTATATAAATTCAATTATATACTCACATCTTCTAATAAACATTTTCTTCATTTTGATTGCGTTATAGAATTTCCAAATGGCGCCAGTTTGTTATTATTTTTTTTTTTATTATTTTTTTTCTTAACAGCCACTCTCAGCACAAATACAATGAAATATTATCCAGAGAGAAACAAAAAATCATAAAGTTATACATTAAATATAATAAACTTGTAGATTTTATAAAAGTAATTTGTCAAATTGCACTACACTCACTGTAGCAGCCAGCACTAACACTAATAAATTATTGAACAATACGACGACGATGACGATAACGTCTACTACACAACTATACAACAATATGTGGCACATAGAATGTTAGCAACAAAATTCGAAAAACATCATTTTTAAATTGTATGCAATAAATTAACAACAATAAATAATTAATTGCCAATTTGTGCATAGAAAATTAAATTTTTAGTTAAGAGCATTTTAAGTAGAGTTTTCACAGAAAATATAAAATAAAAAATAATTTCAAGAAAGTTTTTCAGAGTAATAATTTTAGCATTAAAATGTAGTTTTTATTTAAATATTTGTTTTATATCAATTTTTAATAGATATTAGGAATTTTCTTTGTTAAATTATTTTGGTTTTTAAAACAATTCTTTTGTTGTTTATTATTAATTATATACACTAGTTTGTATTTAACATTTGTTTGGTTTTTTGTTTTGTTTTTACTTTTAAATTATTTTTAGTTAAATGTGTAATTGGTAATTTTTGGTTTTCATTTGTTTAGTTGAACTATTATTTTACCATTAATTTTTTATTTTATTTTACTTGTAGGAGGAGGGTTTTTAAATTATTAAATTTTAATTCATTATTTTCATTATACAACTTATTTTGTTTATATATTTTTTTTTTTGATTTTCTTTAATCTTGTTATTTAATTTTTGGGATATTCAAAAGATGTATGTGTTTTCATTAATGGTTGGTTTATTATATGACCTGTAATAAAATTGAAAAGATTTATATTGTTTTTCACTGGAAATTGCTAATTTGTGCAAACTAAAACACATGTGTTTTATTTTTAAATATCGCCAAACATATTAAAATCATATTTTAACGTAATAAATTAATGGCATTTAAGTTTTTATTTTGTTATTCACAATGATTGTACATGATATAGTTTTGAGAAATTTTGAAAATTATAAAAAGGAAATAGGTGAAGATTGACATAAATTTCAGAAAAAAACCCACCTACTTATACACTCAGAAAAAAAACTAACTAAAAAATGGGAAAATCAACTAAATCCAAGGAAAATTGATAATGATTTAGCTCCATTGCCATGTATTCCTACTTTTTAGTCCATATTTTTCTTAAAAATAAGGATCAATTTGAACTAGAAAATGGTACAAAATTTGCCATTCTTTAGTTTAAAAAAAAAATTCTGACGAGGACATTTTTCCTAAAATTTAGTCAATTTTATATTTTGTAATGGTTTATTCCTAGAATCACATGTGAATACACACATAATTCTCATTGGGTACATATTATATTATAAACATAAAGAAACTTTTGTTTCTTATAGTCAAGTATTTAATTTTATTAGTTTTTTTTATAGTTAAATTACAACAAAAACATTGTATTTGACGTTTGTTCCCAAAAACACTTCAAAGCCTAAGCCTTTATTTTGATTAAAATATTTTTCTTCTCTAACATATATCTGTGTAGCAAAAAATGTAAACAATAAATTTATTACTAATTATACAAGATCAAAATTTTTTATTCATATTCTTCAAATAATAAACCAAATGTGAACTAAACAAGTAAGCATGGCAAAAAAAATTAAACAATATTTTTCCCAAGTTATGAAAAATTTACTAAAATAGTAGAAAAAACTACCTCAAGTTAGAGAAGATAAATATGATGAAATAATTAGTAGTAAATTACGTCCTAAAACTGATATATATTTTTTCAAGTCTTTCGGAAAATTTTGTAGAAATTGTTTAAAAAGTTTTAAAAATTTCCCAAGACACATTTTTTTGCATTTTTAAAAAATTTCTAAAAATAACTTCAGAAACAAGAAAGTTTTTTAAAAAATTAAAATAAAAATAAACAAACATTTTTTTAGACAATTAAACTAGAGACCAATAACAATTTTGTAGTCTTCCATTTGCTTTATTTTATGCAAACTTTACCATTGCGGAAAATTTTTTGTTCTTCAAACTAAAGTAACGCATAGTTAAAGTGAAATGCTCACACGAGCTACATTTTTCAGTATTATATTATTATTATTTAATTTTGAGAAAAATTTCTCGAAAATTGTTACTTTGACAAATCACTGTAATGATTAAATAAAGAAAGGTGGCCTCGACCTAGAGTTATCTTTTTTAAATAATCGGTAAAGTTTACAAAAAAAAAAAAAGGTAAAAAATTAAGAAAATTTCTGAAAAGTTTAGAAAAAATGCCTGCGAATTTTGTACTCTTGCCCAAAACATTAAATCATGTTAACGTTTTGCTGAAGATTTGTGTGTACTTGCCAAAGCAAAGTTTTTTTAGAAAAAAGAATGTTATATTACTTTGCTATTCCATGCAAAACGAATTGAAATATCAGTCGAGGACCCCATTAAAAAACTAAAAGAGCTGTACATTTCGTAAGTGAGTGGAAAAATAAGTGCAAAAAAGTGTTTTTACATTTTGGAGAGTATAAAAGATTCGGCACCAAAGAATATAACACTCTCACTTGTTTTATGTACATTTGATAAACAAATGGAAAATTTTTATGCGAAAAGCTTAGACTTGGTGAAAAAGTAGTTTTTGTAAAAAAAAATTATTTTTTTTTCACGAAAAACAAAATTATGTTAAAGAAATTTAATGAACTCAAAATTTTTGGTGAACAAAAATTTTGATGAAAAAAAAAATTTTGATGTAAAAAAAAAAATGATGAAAAAAAAAAATATAAAAAAATTTTTTTTTGGTGAGAAAAAAATTGATAATAAAAAATTAGATAAAAAAATTTGATGAAAAAAATATGATAAAAAAATTTACAAAAAAAAAATTAGCTGAAAAAAAAAATTATGAAAAAAAAAAAATTTGATGAAAAAAGTAAAAAATTTATTAAAAAAAAATTTTGATGAAAAATAAAAAATTTTGATGAAAAAAAAAAAAAAATTTATGAAAAAGAAAATTAATGAAAAAAAATTGATGAAAAAAAAAATTATGAAAAAATAATTGATGAAAAAAAAAATTATAAAAAAATAAAAATTTGATAAGAAAGTTTGATGAAAAAAAAATTAATAAAAAAAAATTTGATGAAAAAAAAAAAAAAAATTATGAAAAAAAAATTTGATGGAGAAAAAAAAATTGATGATGACAAGTAAGAGAGTTAAATTCGGCTGGGCCGAATCTTTTATACCCTCCAACATGCATAAAAAATAAAAAAGGGGCGTTTTCGTTTTTTTTTTTGAGGGGGGGGGGTCGGTATTTGTAACTGGGGGTGGGGGCGAATTTGCTCTCGAATATGTGTTTAAAAAATATGATGCTTTTTGCACAAAAGAAATACATCATGATTTAAGAAAAATGTTTTATTCCACGCCCATTTGAGGACCGAAAAAAACACATTTTCTAATTCTCTGGGTCCAAGTGCAGTACTTTGAACTTCTTGTAGCATAAAAATGTTGCATTTGTTAAACCAAAAAACCAAAAATTCTCGTAAAAAACATGCTATTTTTCAGAGGTTAGTTTAGTTCTTTAAGGGGGAACTTTTTCCCCCTGGTCCGATTTTTCTCATTTACGAACTTAACCTGCCTATTAACATAAGACATATTTGATGACAAAAAAAAAAATTTTTTGGTGAAAAATAATTATGTTACTTTTTATTCACCAGCTGGTGAAAAACGGCTTTATTCACCACGAGGTGAATTATTATCCACGTTACAAACCCAAGTTCTTAAAATTTTTGGTTTTAAGAAAATGAAAATAGTAATTCTTGTTTCCTTTTTTGTTAATTATAAGCTTACTAGTCGAATAGCCTGTCCCTGCCAGGCGGAACACCAAATCACTTTTCTCAATAGTTCTAATTTTTTACCAAACTTTATAAAAAATTATGTTTGTGCTTCAAAAATTTAATATTGCTAGATTGAGTTACATCAATATATTTCCAAAACTGGAAAAAAATTTAATGAGTGTAAAAGGTTGTACACTCAAAAAATAATGTTAGTAAAATCAAATGAAAATGTCAGTTAAAATAACTACTTTGTAAGTTGTTTTGGGGTCAACTACTTTTTCAACTTGCAATGTTAGTTATTTTAACTGACAAAAACAACTGACTTATGTAGTAAAAATTACACATTTGTAGTCAAAACAACTAATATGTAGTAAAAATAAAATAAACAATATATATTTTTTTTTTCAAAAAATTTTTCAGAAAAAAAATTGAAGACCAAATTTTTTCCAAGTTTTTTTTTTTTTTTTTTAAAGTTGTCAAAAATAAAAAAACAAATTTTTTTTTTTTGGAAAAACTGAAAATTTTTCAGAGATAAAAAAATAAAATTAACTACATTAAATAACTGTTACTACATTACAGTACTTTTTTGTTAGTTATTCAAAACAACGACTTAAAATAACTAACAGAAATAGTTGTTTGATATTTTTCATACAAAAATAACTGACTTTGTAGTTGAGAACAACTAACTACTGTAAAATATACAAACAACTAACATGTAGTAACTTACATAATTTTCTGAGTGTATTGATTAAATTTTAGAACAAAATTTAGCATAAACCGGATATCAAAAATCCATCGTGTGGATCTGTCATATGGTCACTCCTATATACATGTCAATTGTTACCTTTCTTAGTCATGAAGGCTTTTAAAATTAGCTAAAATGTTAAAAAACACAATTTTTTCACTTAAATTTTTCCTTATAATTCTCCGTACACAGTTTAAATATTAAATCTGACTTCATAAGGATACAGTCGATTGTCAATACTTTATTGGATATCCAGGTCAGTGTTAATCTTTGCCATTTTCATCTTTCAAGATCATAAGGTGTCTTCCAAATTAGGTAAAATGTAAAATCATAATTTTTCCACGCCCATTTCTTCTCTTAATTCTCCGTCCATATTCCAAAATTTTTAAATCTGACTACTCTAGGATAAGCTCCATCGTTAGTACAATACTCGTATCCATGCCCCTTTTCCCTCTCAATTCTCCGTCCACAGTCCAAACATTTTAACTCTGACTACTTTAGAATATGCTCCGTGTCAGGACAATATACTTGTCAATTTTCGGCTGCTTTAAAGTTAGTTAAATAAAACACAATATTGGTTTGCCCCTTTTTCCTCTCAACTCTCCGTCTACATTCCAAAAATGTTAAATCGGACTACTTTAGAATTTGCTTAATAGTTAGGACTACATGTTTGGGATTTTCAGCTTCCTAATTCATTGGGGCGGAGCTTAAAAATACTCTAAAATGTTAAAAAAAAAATAATTTTGCCAAGTCCCCTTTTTCTCGTAATTCGCCGTCCACAGGCAAAAAATCCGGCTTCGTATTTTAAGCTTTTAAGTCCATCAATGAGATTCAAAAGGTGCTAGATACACAAAAAATAAGAGAAAAAAAAAATTAATTATAGTAGTATATGTATACAGAAAATAGATATAAATAAATTTACCACGCCCTTTGCCTTTCTTATTCTCCACCCATACACTGGATATCGAAAATCCAGGTACGTATTGATCTTCCCCATGAAACCTTCTATATACATGCCAATTTTCATCTTCCTAAGTCATTGGGGGTCTTCAAATTAGTTAAAATATTAAAAAACCCAATTTTTCCACGCTCTTTTATCTTTTATTTCTCCGTCCACAGTCGAGAAATTTTAAATCCGATTACTTTAGGATATACTACATCGTTAGGACTATACGGTATGCATTTTCCGCTTCCTTTGGGGGCTTCAAAAGAAGTTAAAATATTAAAAATCAAAATTTTGTCACTCCCCATTTTCCTTTCAATTCACCGACCACAGTCCAAAAATTTAAAATTCGACTACCTCAGGATATGCTTCATCGATAGGACTATATGCTAGGAAACTTTCAGCTTTCTAAGTTGTTAGAGGACTTTAAAATAAGCAAAAATGTCAATTTTCATCTTCATAGGTCATTGGGGGTCTTCAAATTAGTTAAAATATTAAAAAACACAATTTTGCCACGCCCCATTTTTCTCTTAATTCTCCTACCACAGTCTAAAAAATTTAAATCCTATTACTTCAGGATATGCTTCATTGTTAGAACTAAATGCTATGCAGTTTTCCGCTTCCTAAGTCATTTGGGGGCTTCAAAAGAAGTAAAAATTTTTAAAAAATCCCAATTTTGCCACGACACTTTTACCCTCAATTCTCCGCCCACATTGCGAACTACTTGGGGATATGCGCCATCGTTAGGACTATATTCTAGGAAATTTTCAGCTTCCTAAGTCATTTGGGGGCTTTAAATTAAGCAAAAATGTAAAAAAATTGAGTTTTGCCACGCCCACTTTTCCGCTTATTTCTCCGCCCACAGGCAAAAATTCGAAAATCCGACTACGTTAGGATCTGCTCCAGGTGTTTTACTATATGTATGCCAATTTTCAGCTTTTTAGCTCATCAGTGGGCTTCAAAAAGCTCTGGATAGACAAAAAAAGAGGAACACACAAATAGGGAAATTATATATATTGATATTGTCAAACTGAGGTGGGGTCCTGAAACTTTTTTAAAATTAGACACTATCCTAAAAACATTATCATGTTAAAAAAGTCAAAAAACTGAAAAAATTAAGGGGGGATTAAACAAAAAAGTAGCCTTAATGTGAGCAATTTTTGATCAGCTATTAAAAATAAATACGCAATTTTTTTTTGATTGTGTTTTTTTAATTGAAAGATAAATTATTGTAATATTTTTAAAGTTTTAACACACAAAATTTGGTCAACTACAATTGCCAGGGTTGTCAATTGTAGATTTTTTTTTAAAAACAAAATCGGCTGCATGTGTACAGCAAAATCTACTGAACCAAATTTTGTGGTACTTAGTTCCCTGTTAATATTATAAACTTTTCCATTGACAATCTTTACTTGCCGGTGCATTTTTGTAGGTGTTTTTGTAAATATTAAAAAAAACACACATGTTCTCTAACACTTTGCTAAACCACAAAATTAGAGCAAAATACAAAAATAAAAACTAATTACAATAAAATTTTCAAAAATTATGTCTGCTTTTTAATTTAGTACAAATTATCATCAGCATCATTAAATGAGCTTGTTAAATGAACATTTTACAATTAGTATTTTTCTTTTGTTGTTTTTAATTTCAATCATACATAAAATATAATATTTAATTAAATTAAAATGTACTATTGTTTATGTTTTTAAAAATGTATTTCAATTAATACTCTAGTAGAAATTATTAAAAATTTATATTTGTGTTGTATGACCCTGTTTAGTTAAGTTTTTGTATATTTAACCCTGTGCACAGTGCCACATTTGGCCAATCTAGTAACGAACGGTACTGCGCAATAACTCCCAAATGAAAAAAGTCCTAATGAAATAATTCCCAATGAAATAAGTTCCAAGAAAAAAGAATTAACTCCACACTTTAAAAAATGAAATATCTCCCAAAGAAAAAATGAAATATGTCCCAATATTTGGGAGTTATTTAAAAGCAAAATAATAACTCCCAAAAAAAAATGAAGGAACTCCCAATGAAATAAGTGCCAAAGAAAATGAAATAAGTTCCCATTGTTTTTTGTAATAAAGGTTTTCTGCGTAGCCGGCCTTCGGCCGGGCTTAGGGATTACATACTCCATGCATTAAACCCACCCTCTCTGCAAACCAAAGCTATTTTCGTTATCAGGCCTTTTTGAGGCATAACAAATTTTATAGCGTAAAGGCCTGCTACCCTAGAAAACTTTACTTTGCGGAGAGGGTGGGTTTAATGCATGGATTTTGTAATCCCTAAGCCCGGCCGAAGGCCGGCTACGCAGAAAAAATTTTAAGCAAAAACAAAAACAATTGCACAGAGATGTATAATATACACTGTATATTGTCTTCAATTAAAATGAAATAAGTCCCACCATTGATGAAATAACTCCCGATGCTTAACAAGAAATGAAATAACTCCCAATATATTTTTTGTTGGGGTTTTTTTCATTTGGAAGTTATTTCATAATGAAATAAATCCCAATAAAATTTGTACAATAAGCCCCACTGCACTGGGACTAATATCATAATGAAATAAGTCCCAAATCGTATGTAAAATTTTTGGGAGTTGTTTCATTTTTTTTTTTTTTGGGAGTTATTTCTTTTGGGAGTTATTGCGCAGTACCGTAACGAACAGAATTATCGTTCTTATGTGATTATTTCCATGCTATTAGGAATGTTCTATAATACATACAAACTTATCATGAAAATCGGAGAACTTTTTTTTTTTGATTTTTGTCGTGCTAGATTGGTCAAATGTGGCACTGTGCTGTGTGGCTAGTTGAAATTATATTGATTTTATAATGTGAATTTGAGTTAAAAAATGATTTATTTGTGTGACAAAAAATGTTTCTTGTTGTATGAGTATTTTATAATAAGTATAAGTAGCGAGTACATTCGTGAAAAAAAGAAAATTAAGGCTTCATAGAAACAGTCCTTAATGAAAAATAATATCTTAAATCTTATTTATTTAAAAGTGAGTACTTTAAAATACCACTTAAAATATTTTTCTTTATAACAAAATTTTTTATGTAGATTTTTCTTTAATTAATTCTTGATTGCAAAAGTGTTTATAAAATTTAAATAAAGAGGAAGGTATTCCACCCTGATCACATAGATTGCTTTAAAATTTAGTATACATGAAAGGGACCAACAACTGTTAGATCCATAATTTCTTTTCTGTCCAATATAAGATTTTTTATTAATATTTCGGGTTTAAATTTTTTATTTATTTTAAATTAATTTAAAAAAAAAAATATCTTCAAGCTATTTTGCTATCATTTTTTTTTTTTTTTTTTGTATTCACTAATTTGTTTTTCTTTTTAATAATATATTTATTTTAATTTAATTTTATTTCCTTTTAATTCTTTATTCGGAAAACTAAAAAAAAAATATTTTTTTTGTCATTGTTTTTCTAACAATTTCCTAGGGCTATTTTGCATACATGTGTATTTTCATATGTTATAAATAATGTATTTTTAATTTAACCATATAAAAAATTTGACAAAAACATATGTACATACATAAACAAAATTTTTTTCTAGAAAATTTATTTAGCATTTAAATATACAAATGTTAACAAAACAAAGACATCTATTATTTTGAAATTAATTAAATTGTTTTAATAATTTAGAAATATACGTAGGAAATAGAGATAACCCGAGAAATAAGTAGGTAAATAGTGTGAATGATTTTTTTGACCAGAGTTAGCTAGAATTAAATTAATAGAGTTAAATTAACAAATTAAGAATTTTGTAAAATACAGTAAAATCTATCATCGCATAACTTTGGTAACTGCAAAAAATCGGACTTTAAAACTAAATTTTCTTGAGATTGGGTTGCTCCCATGTTAAAAAAAAGTTTTGCACGGAAAAAAATATTGGGGAAAAATATTTTGAGAAAGCACTTGTTTAAATTTCCAAAAAAAAATTTAGTAAATTTTTAATTGTCGCAAATAAAAATTTACTTAAATGTTTTTAAAAAAATTTAAGTAAACAATTTAATACGAAATATTCTTTACATTTTACATTTTGGCTTTGATTATGGAGGGTTTTGCGTATTTTTTATTTTTTTTTGTTAATACATAGGACACATCAATAACTTAGAAATTCTCTATAGATTCGCAATTTTTTAATTTACGTGCAAAATGCAATCAATGAACTACGTGCAGATATATTAGACAACGTGTTTTTGACATAACAAACAGGCCTGGCGTCCATTATGGTCGAAAAGTTAGAAATAATTACAAAATGCGGCATATGAAAAAAATAAATTTCACTCCGAGAGGCCCTTTTAACGATTTTTAATAAATGCATTATGGACGCATTATGAGCATTTCTCAAATATTTTTAATTTGCTTTACTACAATTTTATCTAAGGCATTAAAGTATTTGTGAAAAAGTTTAAAAAAAAAATGTTTTTTTGGTAAAAAGAAATATAAAACTTTTTAAAAAATATAAATTGATAAATTTTGTGTAAATTTTTACTTGACACAATTGAAAACTTAATTAAAAATAACAAATTTTTTGAGTAAAGTTTTACTTGTGTCAATTAAAAATTTACTCAAATTTAAAATTTACTGAAATTTAAAATTTCCTCAAATTAAATCGTTTACTGTTGCAAAATTGAGTAATTTTTTACTCAATAGTATTAAACATTTACTGAGTTTTTTTTTTCTGTTTGTGACATAAATAATCTCAAATATTATTAGAATGCCCGCTCGGTTAATAACAATAATTTACAGAGATTTTGACCCACAACATTTTGTATGTATTTCCAAAGTTTTAAAAATAGAACAGTTATTGCAAACTTTTCAACTTAACCAGACTAAATCAGTGAATTATTGTTTGTTTATACCCTCCAACCACAGTATGGGGGTATACTCACTTTGTCATTCCATTTGTAACGCACCGAAATATCGGTCGGGGACCCCATAAAGTATATATATTATTGATCCATGATCGATTCTAAGACATTCTGCGAATGTCCGTCTGTCCGTCCGTCCGTCCGTCCGTCTGTCTTTAAATAGCACAATGCAGTCCAAAATAAAACAGTTAGACTCCTGAAGTTTGGCATAAATATGTCTTATGTTCATAGACAGGTTAAGTTCGTGAATGGGCAAAATCGGGTCCCCCTTGAAGAACTGAACCAACCCCTGAAAAAATACACTTGGGTAATTCCAAAAATTTTCGCCAAACTGTTCGGAAACATGCCTTTGGACGCCACTGAGAATTTGGCTCATAGATATCCACGTTTATAAGAGATATGTTGCATTTTTGGATTTTCAAAATTTGCTGTAGTTTTCAAATTATCGCGTGTCAAAGTTCGACTTTTTTAGCAAAAGTCAGAAAAATATAAGACTTTTAACGTGCTCTAACTTTTTAACTAGTAATCCGAATATCACAAGTAACGGCTCATAAAAAAGCTTAATACTTCATCTTTTAGGAAATATTTTCAAAAGCATACGAATTTTTTTTAGAAGTGTTGCAAAAATTCAAAAACATTTTTTTTTGCGAATATTTAAAAAAACACATCTTCGATTTTTTTTAAAAAAAGTTTGGTGATAAACAATACTGTTTTGTACAACATATCCAAAATTCAGAGTGGGATCCCAATGGGATCAAAAAATATTCTGGTTTTAGTACGAAGTTCTTAAATTTTACCTTAGAAAATTAAAATTTTATGTTTCTTCAATATAAAAATTTAAATTTTCAAAGAAAATTATACTATTAAAATTTTGAAAACATTCAAAACATAAGAAATTTAAATTTTCTAAGGGAAAAATATGAGAACCTCGTACTTAAAACAAAGTATTTTTTGATCCCATGGAGATCCCACTCTGAATTTTGAATATGTTATACAAAACATTGTTATTTTTCGCCAGAATTTTTTTAAAAAAAATCGAAGATGTGTTTTTTTAAATATTCGAAAAGAAAAAATGTTTTTGCATTTTTGCATCATTTCTGTAAAAAAAACTGTGTTATTTTAAAAATATTTTCTAAAAGAAGAACCCCAGCTTTCACATGAGCCTAAATTTGTGAAAATCGGGTCATTGTATAAGAAGTTACAGCTCTTTAAACGTGATGTATTTTTCTTACTTTTGCTTAAAAAGTCAATCTTTCATAATTCGTTAAATACACCAAATGTAAAAAAACGATATATGGTACATTAGAGTGTCCCTTATTTTGGAAATGTTGGAAATGTTGAGACGGTACCCCCTCATTTTTTTTCTATTGACTAAAAAATAACTCAGGAAAAATTTTAGGACCCTACGACCACGCCTTCCCTACGCGACGGGGCCGTAAAGAGCGGGGCCTTAAAAATAATTTTTCCATACAAAGCAAAACAAATTTTTTTTGATTTTAAATTTTTTATGAATAATATTTTTTTATGAATATATATCATTAAAAGCAACATTACAACTAAAACCGTTGCTTGTCAAAACTAAAAAAAAAAATGTTTTTAAAAAATTTTTACTGAAGGACCCCAAAAGCTCTAAATTTCGAAAAATTTTTTAGAACTGAAAGCCTCATCCCACCAAATTCAAATTTTTTGTCGTGAATAAGCTAACCAAGTAATATTATAATTAATAACAAAAAAATTTAAAATCAAAAAAAAAATTTTTTGCTTTGTATGGAAAAATGATTTTTAAGGCCCCGCTCTTTACGGCCCCGTCGCGTAGGGAAGGCGTGGTCGTAGGGGCGTAAAATTTTTCCTGAGTTATTTTTTAGTCAAAAGGAAAAAAATGAGGGGGTACCGTCTCAACATTTCCAACATTTCCAAAATAAGGGACACTCTAATGGTACATATATCATATTTATGAGGGCTATCTATGTGTCAAGGTTCAAATTAATCTGAGACACCATTTCCAAAAATGACTAAAATTTGAGCTAAATTTTCTGGAATGGCCCACTTTTTTTCAAGTTTTTTTGTATTTTTGTTAAATAAATGAAACATTTGCTATATATTTATCGCGATGGGAAGTTGCTCTCAAAGTCCCCCACTGCCCCCATCACACCGCCAAAAAAACCTCCTCTGACAATTTTTTTTTTATATTTTTTACATTTTGGAGGGTATATAAGATTCGGCACAGCCGAATTTAACACTCTCACTTGTTTTTTGTTGTTTTAAATTAAAATCAATTAAATGCTTTAACTCCACAACAATATTTTTCAATCTGATTATCGCCTTAAAAGCTTTTAATCGATATTTTAATTCAATTTTATTCAAAAAGTAAATTCTATTGAAAAATATTTTGTAATTTATTTCTCTCCAGGTCAAGTCTGATCTATGTATTATGAAAAATAAAAAACGGTTTTTAAAAAAAAAATGTAGAAAATTGTAAAATTTACATGCATTTGAGAAACAGTGCAGAAATTCAGTTTAATTTATATATATTATTTATGAGTGTTTTTTTCATTCGGCACACCCGAAATAAACATAAATAACTTTTTTTGCATAAAACAGAATTTATGCATTTTTGTTCAAATGTATACAACTTCTACAGTTTTTAAATGATTTTATTAAACCCCGAAAAGTTTCCTCGTAATAAATTATAAAAATAAAAAATTTTAACTTGCAATTAGCCTAATTTACAATAGCACTTACTTTTTTTCAAAATTTCTTTTATGTTGAAGTCAAATTGTCGATGTATCGACGAATAAAATCTAAGGTTATAATCAGCGTACAAAATATTTTATAGAGTAAATTAAGTATTAAATTAGCTTTAATTTAAAAGTAAATAAATTCAAATACTCCGATTTTGTCCAGAGATATTTTTATTTAGCTTAAACCAATTTTTAAATATAGAATTGGGCAAAATCATTAAAACACTTCTTCTTTTATGCTTTTTAACTTTATTTTCGGACTCAGCGCTCGATTTTACATGGAAAGCAGATGTTACACACTGAAAGAATTTTGTTCATTACGGCTATGAAAACGTACATTGATTCTATGAAAAAAATCATTAGAAGTGAGCCAATGATGCCCTTCATAGAATCTATGAAACAAATTCATAGAAACCAGAAACCTATGAAAAAGTTCATAGGCTATGGAAAAAAAAATATTATTCAATTCTATTTTTATTTATTTTATTACTAGCTGGCCCGGTCCGCGTTGCTGGCCCAAAGATAAGATCAGTGTTATATTTCGTCTCGCTTCAAATATATACACACAGAAAACAAATTTGCCATTTTCCAACTGAAAGTCAGTTGATGCAATTAAAATTCGGTTGACATACTTAAATATAGGTTGTTAGAATTGAATATCGGTAGTCACAACTGAATAAGGTTGATATGACTGACTTTTAATTGTAACAACTAAAAAATTCGGTTGGCTCAGCCGTATATAGTAGCAGCAGCCGAATTTTGAGTTGATGCAACTGAAAAATTCAGTTGGAAATTTATTTTTCTGTGTGTATCCCTGCACAAATTGTAATGCATTTCTTGGCTTAGAAAAAATTGTAGGCGTGGTTTTTAAGACCCGATAAGGCAGATAATCATCTTCAAATTATATTTTAGAAACTAAAAAAAGTATTACCATATCTACGACTTCGCGAACTGTACAAATTTAAAATTTATTTTGTACCATTAAGAACAACACAAAAATAAATTACGCATATCCATTGTTTTCACCGTGAGCTATTGTCTTGAGTTCAAACAAACCTTTATAGTTTTCCCGAATTTTTAATTTTTCCGGGACACTTTTCTCATTTATATTTCCTTAAAACCCTAATTAGAACTACAATTATCATAAAAAAATCGGTCCGGTCATTAGTAGACGACATATTTTGACAAAAGTGGGCGTTATAATTTGTGTGGTAAGTTAAACTTGTACATATGTATGTTAACAATCCCCAAAGATTTAAGATCATTTGCACCAAGTTTTAGCGGAATCTATAAAGAATTATTTTTTTTTATTAGATTGAATGGGAGTAAAAATAAGTTTTAGAAATAGCGAAAAAAAGTGCGTGAGGACAATTTTTCTTTCCAAAGAATTATATGGACTATTACGAACATTTAAAACCAAAAAAATTAGCCAAATCGGTCCAGGCGTTCTCAAGTGTTGCGAATTTTAAAGATATTGAAAAAAGTGGGCTTTAAAGTGGGGGTGGACAATAATTTTTTTTTGTAAAATCCTTAATTGGCCTATAATGATCATTGAGAAAAAAATTTCCCAAATCAGGCCAGTCGATGTATTGAAAAAAGTGGGAGTGGACAGTTTTTATTTTCGTAAAAACCTTAGTTGTACTATCGCGAACGTCAACAAATTCTACTAATAGCCAAATCGGCCCTGCCGTTCTACTATTTGAGATGTATAAAAATAAAAGTTTGCGTGAAAAATTTGTATTTCCGTTTAAACCTAAGTTAGACTATGACGAACATTAAAAAAATGTTTAGTCAAATCGAAGTTTAGAAAAGAAGGCGTAAAAGTGGGCGTGATTAACTTTTTTTTCCGAAAAAACCTAAGACGAACATTAAAAAAAGTAAGACGAACATTTAAAAAAAAAATCATTATCCAAATCGGTCAGTTCTCAAGTGAAGCGATTACCAACGAACTACATTTGATTTTTATTAATATTTTATTGTTCGATGTTTTATTTGTCTATAGAGCAAATTTATGTATGTATATCGAAAAAAGAGTGGGTTTCACTTTTCTTACCGTAAAAACCTTATTTGAATTTAACCAACTCGGCCCATCCATTCAAAATTGGGCGTAGAAATGGAAAATTGTTCTTTCAGAAAAACCTTAGTTGGACTATGACGAACATTAAAAACAAAATTAGACAAATTGATCCAGACATTCCATGATTTAAAATATATCGGGAAAAGTGAGCGTAAAAGTAGGCGTGGACAATTTGTCTTTCCTTAAAAATGTTCTGCGGACTATAACCAAATTGGTCTTGCCGTTACAGTTCTTTCAATACATAGAAAAAGGTGGGCGTGGAAAATTTTACTATCCGTAAAAACCTTAGTTGAATTATGAAGAAAATTTTCAGCAAAAATTTGCCAAATTAGGCGTAGTAAATTTCTTTTTTCGTTAAAACCAAAGTTAAAATATAATGAAAATTCATTTAAAAAACTTTAGTCAGATTTTAGATAAATTTAAAAAAGTGGGCGTAAAGTGGGCGTGGTCAATTTTTCTTTCAGTAAAAACTTAAATTGGATTTTTACGAACATTTAAATAAAAAAACACCCACATCAGTGCAGCCATTTTCCGATTTTAGATAAATCAAGAAAAGTGGGCGTAAAAGTGGGCAGGGTCAATATTTCTTTACGTAAAAACCTAAGTTGGACTATGACAAACATTTCAAAAAAAAAAAATGTCCAAATCGGTCCAGCCGTTTTCAACTGATGCCGTTACCAACGAACGACAATTGATTTTTATTTATATAGATTTCAATTTTATTTATTATTTTTTTTTTATTTTATTTTTATTTATTTTTATTATTTTATTTATTTACAATTTTCAATTTTTAAAAATTTACATTTTTTTTTTAACTTATCCCCACCGAGATTCCAACATAGAACCTCTTGTTCGTGAAGCTTAGTCTCTAGCCACTTAGCTAAATTATATAAACAAGTAACAACACTTAAAATCAAATTTGAATAATATTCTACTAACATATTGAGTTTGTGTCTTTGCTCTGTCACAATGCTCTGCCAAAAGATGTGTGTGTGTTTGTAAAAAACAAATATTTTGTGTATTTACAAAAATGAAGCGTTATAAAACCAAGCGTTATAAAATCAAGGCAGCAATGAAAAAATTTTTTTTAATGTTTTTTTTATTTTTTTTTTTATTTTTTTAATTAATTTATTCAACTGTTTTAATTATTGTAACATTATTTTAATTATTAAAAAAAAATAAATGGCATATTGATGGCATTTTCTTCTATGAATGACATTCATTAATTCTATGAATTTTTTCTATGAATTTAATAAAATCTATGAATAAAATTCTATGAAATATTTCAGAATACTAATGAATATTCATTCAGCAAATGAATTGTTTCATAGATTCTATGAATTTGGTTTTATGAAATTTGTTCATAGATATAATGAACAATAATTCTTTCAGTGCAATCAACTCAATAAACAAAAAATGAATAAAATCTTATTTTTAACCAAATGCATGTTAAAATGCATTTTCATTTTTCAGATTAGACTTGAACTGTAAATAGAGAAATGAACTTTAAAATTTTTTTCTCATACTTAAATTTACAAAAGAATTTACATTTTTTTTTTTCAAAATTTTGACAAAATTTAAGCACAAAAAAAAAGTTTTTAATTTTCGGATCCGGCGTAAGATTTTACATGAAAAATAAATGTCAAATAACCTGAATCGAACAATTTTTAAAAATTTGTAAATTAAATATGTTTAAAAATTCAAATGCATGTAACTTTTTCAATTTTCAACGAATTTTCATTAAAAATCTCTTATTTGCTTTGTTATAGACTTGACTAGAACTGTTGGAGAAATGATTTTTTAAATATTGTTTTCATTCTAAAATTAATAATAGAATTTACTTCTTTCAAAATGTCTGAAAAATTGTAGCAAAATTGTCAATATATCAATTAACTGCTTCTAAGGCAATGATAAGATAAATTTTTTTTTTTTTTTGATATTGATACAGCATTAAATTATCATTAATTTAAAATCAAAAAACTTAAATTCACTGATTTGGTCCGTAGTTATTTTAACTTAAGTAAAACCATTTTTTTAAAAAGATGAACATTTGAAAGTAAGCACTATCTCTTAAACTGTTTTACTTTTGAAACTTTTGAATTCTTTTCGGATTCAGCGCGAGATTTAATTTGGAAAGTAAATGTCGTGTAACAAAATCTCTCTAAATTAGTGTTATCGTGTACATATTTTGTTGTATCAACTAGGCGTTTGAGTAACATGAATTGTCGAATTAAGATCTCGTTATGAAATATAGAAATTGGCTACCTTAGACTCGCGCTATTAAATTCTAGTCACTCACTCACATTTTTAGTTTAGCATACTCATTGAGCTCGTAAAAAGCCTAAACTTTTTGATAAGAATTAAACGATCATAAAATTATCTATTATAACGAGATTTCACTTTACACGAAAATGTTTTATTATCTACTTACAATGAAATCAATTATAAACATTTCGTGAATTCTAAAAGTACATTTCAAATTTAACAAATATGAAAACTGTTGCTGTCCTACATATTAAATGCTAAATTTTTCATAAGACATAAAATGAACTAAATTAATAATAAAATTGTGAATGCAATGACCACTTGTTAGTTTGTGATGATAGATTTTTCAAAATTATTCTTTAAATAGAAAACAGTGTCAGAATCTAAGATGGTTTGTGATTCACAAGAGAATGAATATTTTTATACCCTCCACTCTAGTGATAGAGGGTATATATAAGTTTGTCATTCCGTTTGTAACACCTCGAAATATTGGTCTAGGACCCCATAAAGTATATATATTTATGATCCTCGATCGATTTTAAGTCGATCTAGCGATGTCCGTCCGTCCGTCCGTCTGTCTGTCTGTCTGTCTGTCCGTAGAAAACACGCTAACTTTTGAAAGACTTTACAGAGGCTACTGAAGTTTGGCATATATGTTTGTCATTTACCTGGTCAGGTTGGTATTGCAATCCAGCCAAATCAGCCCAGTGGTTCAAAAGTTATGAGCAAAAGAGTAAATTTCGGCAAGGGTATTTCGCGAATTTACGAGATAAAAAACACGATAACTTTCGAAAGACAATAATGAGACCACTGAAGCTTGGCACGTATCTTTGCCGTTCCCCGGGTCTATTTGGATTTAAATTTCAGCTCAATCGGTTAAGGGGTTCAAAAGTTATAAGCAAAACCTTGAATTTCAGATTAGTTTCATCTAAAATGCCACGTGTTTATTAACAAGTTTTAAAAGCAATGGTGGTAACTAAGCAATGCTTTTCAAACTTGTTTAATTTTAAAGCAATGCTTTTTAAACTTGTTTAGTTTTAAAAGCATTGGTAACTTAAAAATTACACTCGAAAAAATTTTACACTCAAAAAAAATTTTACACTCAAAAAATTTTACACTCAAAAAAAAATTTACACAAAAAAAATTTTTTTTTTTTTACAAAAATGACAATATTTTGTGTAAGAAATATTTTTACAGTAAAAAAACATTACACTCGAAAAAAATTTTACACTCAAAAAAAAAAAATTACTAATTTTTCTTTAAAAAAAAATAAATGACAAAAAAAGTGTTTTTTACTCAAAATAAAATATTTCTAATCAAAATTGTTAAGTTTTTCATGTTAAAAAATGTACTACCCTTTTAAAAAAATGCATTGTGGAGGGTATTCATAGATTCGGCAAAGTCGAATTTAACTTTTCTACTTGTTTATATTTGCTAAATAATCTTGACAATGGAATCTGACAAATTCCGAATCACGTGTAGATTAAGTCTTGCAAAAATTACCAACATAAATAAATTTAAAACAAAAAACTGATTTTCTTGAAAATTATTCTGTTAGAATATCATAGTTTAATTAGTAAAGGAAATAAACACCTTGAGCTAGTTTAAACCTACTCAAAATATAATATTTTAAAGGTTCAATAAAACAATATTTATTTTTTAATAAAAATTTATCAGAATTTTTACTAAAATAATATAAAATTTAACTCATAATAAAATGTTTCTAGACAAAACACGATGAGCCTCAGCGATGTTTACACTCTTATAAATTTTTGTTGAAATTTACCCACTTTATTGTAGGTAACTGTTCTCCTACAATAAAGTGGGTAAAAATACTCGATGTGTTTAAATTTACACACAAAGTGTGTAGTTGTAAACATTTTGTGTGTAAACCAACAAATGAACTGCTTTCAAAATTCTCTGGCAATACACACAAAATGTGTAATTTTAGCTTACTTGTGCTCAAAAATAGATTTAAAATGTTTAAAATTGCATCTTAAATGTTTTCTTTTACATAAAAGGTGCCTAATTTTTAACAACCTGCTAAAAAATTTATTCCTATAAACAAATATAACCAAAAATGCATTTTTATTATTATTTTTATAGTTTTTATTTAAACTGAAATGAAAATGGGTATAATAGTGAAATATGTATAATATTCAAAAATTATAATTTAAATACAAATTTTTTTGGGGTTATAAAATTATTCGTAACTTAAACTAAATATTAATAACAAATGAAAAATAACACGTTACAATAACCAAATAAAAGATAAAATTTGTTAAATTAAAGAATTGACAATCGCAATGAGTGGAGAATTCGTTGGAACTTTACTTTCTTATCATAAGTTGTTGTCTCAAACTGCAAGTATAAAAAAATTTCACATTATTTACGAGATATTTTTGATATTTAAATCATACAAGGGAATTTTTTTTCAGAATCTGAGAAGTTTTTTCTTTAGAAAAATTCTCAGAATTCAAGATAATATTTCTTTACAAAATATGTCAGAATCTGAGACAGAATCTGAGATAATTTTTCTATAGAAAAATTCTTTGAAAAATTCTGAGATATTTTTTCTATAAAATCAGTATCTGAGATATTTTTTCTATAGAAAATTTTTCAGAATCTAAAGAATTTTTTCTATAGAAAAGTTATTAGAATCTAAAGAATTTTTTCTATGAAAAATTTTCAGAATCTAAAATATTTAAAAATTAGAAAAATTCTTAAAATTTGTTATATCTTTTTAAAGAAAAATTCTTAGAATCTGAGATATTTTTTCTATAGAAAAATTATCAGAATCTAAATACCAAAAAAAAAAAAATACTTTTTCTATAGAAAAATTCTAGGTATCTAAGATATTTTTTCTATAGAAAAATTCTCAGTACCTGAGATATTTTTTCTATAGAAAATTTCTCAGAATCTAAAGAATTTTTTCTATGAAAAATTTTCAGAATCTAAAATATTTTTTCTTTAGAAAAATTCTTAAAATATTTTTTACATATATTTTTTTTATAGAAAAATTCTTAGAATCTGAGATATTTTTTTTATAGAAAAATTCTCCAAATCTGGGAATATTATAAAATTTTCGGAATCTGAAATAATTTTTCTACAGAAAAACTCTCAGAATCTAAGATATTTTGTAATAGAAAAATTTTTAGAATCGAAGATATTTTTTCTATATTAAAATTCTAAGAATCTGAGATATTTATTCCATAGAAAAATTCTCAGAATCTGATTTGTTTTTTCTATAGAAAAATTCTTAGAATCTGATACATTTTTTCTATAGAAAATTTCTCAGAATCGGATATATTTTTTCTACAGAAAATACTCAGAATCTGATATTTTTTTCTATAGAAAATTTCTTAGAATCTGAGATTTTTTTTCTACAGAAAGTTTTAGAATCTGAATATTTCTGTTATAGAATAATTCTCAAAATCTAAAATATTTTTTCTATAGAAAAATTCTCAGAACATAAGAAATTTTTTCTTTAGAAAAATTCTCAGAGCCTGAGATATTTTTTTCTATAAAAAAATTCTCAGAATCCATTGAATTTTTTCTATAGAAAAATTCTCAGAATCTAATGAATTTTTCTATAGAAAAATTTTCAGAATCTGATATATTTTTTATAGACAAAATATAAGATTCTGAGATATTTTTTCTGTAGACAAAATTTGAGAATATATTTTTGTTCTATCGAAAAATTCTTAAAATTTGAGATATTTCGTATATAGAATAATTCTCAGAAACTGAAATATTTTTTCTATAGAAAAGTTTTCAGAATCAAAAATATTTTTTCTATAGAAAAGTTTTCAGAATCAGAAATATTTTTTCTATAGAAAAATTCTCAGAAACTGGTAAATTTTTTTTTGCAGAAAAAAATCTGTTGGAATCAAAAAATTTTTATTGAAATCTTCCCAGAATCTGCTAAGGATTTGAAAATTTTTTTTCTGTAGATGAATTCTCATAATCTGAGACACTTTTTCTTTCCAAAAAATATTCTCAGATGCTGATATCCACACATTTTTGTAAAGAATAATTCAAAAAATTCAAGACATTTGTGGTACTTACCTTTCTGATTTATAATTGCAAATATTTATGAAAAAATGCAATGTATATTTTTCATAAATATTACGAATTTAAAAAAATCGGGTTGGTTTTTGTGTCTTTGATCAGCAACGCGTTGGTTAATATTTTCACTTTTTTTTAATTTATTTGTTTTCATTTTATGGTTTTTTCGCGTTATTTGAGTTTAATTGCGAGCATAACAAAATTTTCTGGTTAAATTTTCCATTTTTATTTTATTTTGACAATTTGTATTTTAAAATTGTTGAACATTACGCATTTAATGTTTAATATTGAAAATTAAACACTTAATGTTTACAATAAACATTAAATGTGTAATTTTAAAAATTTTGTGTTTATAATTTTAAAAATATATTTATAAACTCACAAAATACTATATAATGTGCGTAATATTAAAATTTTTGTGTGTAAACTAAAATTTTAAACACTTGGTGCTCAATTTTAGGCGTTGTGTGTTATTTTACATAAAAATTTACCCACTTTATAGTAGTATTTTTACAAGGACTTTTTAGAGTGTAGGTTCAACTTTAGTGTCGACGAAAAGTAAAAAAGTAAACGCAGTTCGATTTCTACTTGATTAAATGTCACAAAACTGTTAACAGCGAAATCGTAGCTTGTCGCATTCACGAGATATCGCGAAATTTGTGTTTTTGTATTTTCTAAAATTTTGACAATGAAGTTTTTTAAATATTTTCAAAAACTGAGTGTGGTAGTTTTAATTGTATTTATTTACAGGTCACAAACCAGTTAACATCGAAATCATATCTTCTCAATTTCGCGAGAAATCGCAAAGTTAAAAAAAAAAATAAAAAATTGGAAAAAAAAATATTTTTCGCGTAAATTAGCAGTCAAGATATTGGTTTGAGCAGTTTTACCACCTTTAACCACATAAAATTTAAACTGCATACAATATATTTGTCGTTTCTCGATTTTTCTCCTTTATTTTAGACACTAAAGCATAGTACTCTGTTCGATTTCACGGGAAAACATCTGTCAAACTCCATATAAAAAAAATAAATTTTGGCAACGCGAGGAATTAGGGGGAAATTGATAAAAAAGTTTTCACGCATTTTTATTATACAAGACAATTTAAATTGCCGTGAAAAAGTGACATTTCAGTTTTGTTATGATCGTTTCTTTCTTATAATTGTCAAAAGCTGTTGATTTTTAATGTTCTATTGCGATTTGAGGCGTTTAAAGTTTATGTCAAATTTTCACCGTAAGAAACAGAGTACTTAGCTTAAAGAAAAAATTAATTAATTAATATTAAAGCTTGAACAGTAATTTTGCAATTTCTTAGGAAATTGACCATCTATAATTTTTCTGCTTGCAGTTTTGTTAACTTTAATAGGCTCGAAATCAAACTGTATACCACATTTTTGACGTTAAATTGAACTAAATGTTTTTACAGACCAAAAATAACACAAAGTAATGAAAAAATAGTAGTTTAGCGAGTTTTTTAGCGATATCTCGAAGAATTGAGCAGTTAGAATTTATATGTTAACAGCCGTATCGCCTTTAACCAATAGCAAATCAAACTGCATTTCGTGTTATTCAGCAATTTTAAAGAAACTTCTTTTCTTAATCAAAACAAGAAATACCCCCGAAAAGCTGTTTTTCGTTATTTCTCGCGAAAGTGAGCAGCTATAGTTTTTTTGTGGGCAGTTTCAATTTCTTCTAACATGTTCAAATCAAACTACATACCACTTTTTTTTTATTATTTCTAAAGAACCGGTTTTAAAATATAAATAAATAATAAAAAAAGTTATATAATTACGCGATATCTCGCGAAATTTAACACCTACAACCTCAGCAGCTGTGTGACCTTAGATCAAGCACAAGTAAAACGGCACACCATGTTTTTGCGAAATTTTAAAGAAACCTATCTAAATATAAAAAACCAAAACAAAAACAGCAAAACATTAATTTCGCGATTTCTCGCGAACTAAAGAAGATAGGATTTTGATGTTTAAATCTGTGTACTCAGTTTTTGAAAATATTTAAAAAACTTCAATGTCAAAAATTTTAAAAATAAAAAATCACTAATTTCGCATTATTTCGCGAGTGCGATCAGCTACGATTTCGCTGTTAACAGATTTGTGACTTTTAATCTTGTAGAAATCGAACTGCGCTTACACTTTTCGTCGACACTAAAGTTCAACCTGAACATCGCTGAGGCTCACCGTGAAAATGTTTAAAGATTTTTTTCTTACTTTTTAGAAAATTACTATCCGATATAAAGGGCATTGTGGAGGGTATTATAGAGTTCGGCAAGTCGAATTTAACTTTTTCTACATTTTTAGAAATCGAACTATATGTATTGTTGATCCTGCTTGTACATTACCTCCATTAAACGCTAATTTTACTGTCAAAGTAATTTTGCACAATATATTTTGATCAAAGGGGAGTTAGCGTCTTCTTAGATTCGGTCAAGACGAATTTATAATTTTTACTTGTTTATTTAAAAAAATATTTTTCTTTTTTTATATTTTAAATATAAAACCGTAATCATTTAGTTTACAGCTGTAATAACTAATTAAACAAAACATTCACTAAAAGGTAGCCAAATAAAAACTTCAAACAAAAGAGATGAAAAACTTAAAAAAAAAAGTAAATAGGTATAATCCATTTGATATATGTGAGTGTGTATACAAAGTAATCCCTGCTCAAACACACATGTGTATGCATATAAATATATGAGAACACATTATATATAAAAGCCACAGTGTTAATATAATGAGAAAAAATACCGTCGGAATGGGTAAAAAGGTGCATGTGTTTGTATGATGTTTGGTTTTTGGAGCCACAGTATAATTAAATATTAACAACATTATTTTTTTCATATAAAATTACTTACTGTGGCAAAAAAAAAAATAAGAAAAAAAAATTACAGAGAAAAAAATTAAACAAAATGTGTATACTGGTGTAGTATATTGTACACATTTACACACTTATACCTCAAACCATATTCAAATACACATAATTTAACATTCGACATATGGTAAAGCAAGGACATTTATATTCTCACTCTTCATATATAAGTAAACATAGTAAAAAAAAAAATAAAAGTGCCGCAAAGGTCTCAAAGGAATTTTATAAAAAAATAAAAAAGTTTAAAGGTCTCCAAGCTGCAAACACCTTTTTACCGGTATAAAATTTATATAGAGACATATAAAAAAGGAACTGGAACATCAAGCATATCAAAAACTCTATAGAGTAATGAACATGGAAGTAAATTAATTTGTGTATATTTTAAGTAAAATTTATCTGCAGACCATTTATTTCCTTTTCAGTATTGTTTTTGGGTATTAAAATTTTATTGATTTCTATTTGAGCAAAAACAAATAAGAGTTTTAAATTCGGTTGTGCCAAATTTTTTTATACCTTCAGGCATTAAAAAAAACTTCAAGGGCGTTTTTGCTTAGGGTTGGGGGAGGAGGGTGTGTAGAAATGTCGACGGGGTCGTTAGAGTTAACTTTTCTCCCCTGAAAAAGTTTTACAAATTCTTTTTGAACCAAATTTCAGGGTTGGCAATCGATACCCACCCAGAATAACAGTATTTGGCTATTGTACCACACCCAATAAAGATATGGACATTTTTAAAAGTGATTATAAAAGTCAATGAAATTTCTAGTATAATACCATTTTGTAATACCGTTTTATAATACCGTTTGAAACGGTATTTTAAAGGTATTTACCAATACAACGAAAAAGAACCGGTACAAACACGAAGTAACACATCAAAAATACTAGAAATTTTATCGACATTCAGAATCGCTTTTAAAAATGTCCATGTCACAGACTATATACAGACTCGACAGTAGAGTTTTATAAGAAAATATGGGGAAAAACTAAGCGATTTTAGGAGAAAACATAGCGGTTTTTAGTCAGTTTTTCGCTAACATGGCAAAACTTTCTACGACTTAGGAGTGAGTGAAACAACAAAAACCGATCTGGCATCCATTTATCTTATGGCGCGTTATATCAGTTTTCTCTTTCTAACCTAATTCGTAGAATAATTTGAAAATATTAACCATATGGTTAAAGAATACTTTTTTGACACCTGTCACTTATGTCGAGTCTGTATTAGTCTGTGTCCATATCTTTATTAGTTGCGGTACTATAGCCAAATACCGTTATTCTGGGTGGGTATCGATTGACAATCTTGCCAAATTTAAATAAATGTATTCTAATATCCAAGCCTACAAAAGAAGGCTGACGCAATAAACTGCATTTTCAAATTGAATCGGTTCAAGTGCTGAATTCTGATTTTCTTTTAACATAAAAATTCTTAACTTGTTTAACAAAAATCGGAATGGGATGAAACCAAAACCAAATAAAAGTTGAAATATTCCATAACAAAACCATCAAGTTTTTTTATTAGTTCAAAAATAGAGTTTTTTTCTATACACTTTTGAATTTAGTGAACTTTTATTTTAATTACACTGTGCTCGAATTTGACACTTTTTTTTTTAACAAGCTGTGCACCCTACTGGTAAAGATAATTCGAGTACGTGGAATTCAATGGGGGTAGCCGTTTTTCGATGTTAGCGTTCGTATTCGCGATTTAAAATTTTGATGCTCAAGTGCAATAAAAACGATGTTTTTAAACTTTTTCGATAATTTTTAAATTTAAAACCATTCAAGTCTATTAAACTATCATAACAAATCATAATACCGTGATTTTTTTTCGTGTAAAAAAATTTTTGTTCGCGAAAAATCTTTAAAAATTGGTTCAATACAAATACATTTAGTTTGATTTGAATTTACGACAGCCATCTGGTAAAGCTAGTTTGTGTAAACTAAATCCCATTGCACTCAGAGAAGAGATATGATTGTGGCAAGCATAATTAAAGAGCGTCATATTATGATTGAAAATTGCATCATAATATGTTTATAGCAATCATAAAATTTTTATTGCAATCATATTATGGTCCTGAATTATAATTTTTCGAATATTTAGGATCATAACATGATTGCTGCAAAAATGTTATGATTGCTGCAAACAAGTTATGATAAAATTTTTAATCATAATATGACGCTCTTAAATTATCGTTGGCACAATCATTTCTCTTCTCTGCGTGTGCAATATCAGTTTTTTCAAAGTTAGCGTGTGTTTAAGCGATATGCGTGACTATTTTTTTTTTTGGATTTTTAAGTAAAAAAAACAATTTTTTTATATTATTTAGACAACTTCTAAATTTTTATTGTCTAAACTCTATTGAATTAGCGAAATTTTTTTTTTTTTTAATTTGCTTTTAATTTATAAAAATAAATAGAATACAAAACATAACAGACACAAAATTTAAAAAAAAATTCGCGGATTTTAATTTGGGTAGTTATTAAATTGTATTGGATAGGTTTTAAATTGTATTGGATAGGTACTAAAAAAATTGGATAGGTATTAAAAAAAACCTTTCTTCCCATATAAAATTATCATAATTATCTCCTAAGAAAAAAATGACTCAAAATCCAAAAAAAAAAAACAATTTTTTGACCCATTTTTTGAACCTCTAAATTCCCATATGGCAGATTAACTGAGACAACCCAACCGTATAATCGTCTCTTATATTTATTTTAAGTTTAAGGCAAATCGGATCATAAGAGTTAATGATAAACTGTACATACAATTTGGTCATTCCGTTTGTAACGCACCAAAATATTAATATGGACAATTGTCATTAACTTTTTATACTTGTGATATTCTCTTAATTTCACAATGACTTTTTTATTTGTAAATTAGGCGGTACCTGTGAATGTAGATAAGTTAAGGGAATCTTAAAGAGTAATTGTGCAAAGGCACATTGCAAAAGGTCTCATAAGTTCAAGGTAGAAACCTTCAAATTTGAAAAATGTAAAAAAATAGTTTGATACACTCGCGAAATTTTTAGTCCAATGTCTTATATTGTTGGGTGCGTTGAAGCTATTACTCCAAATTTAATATCGCTTAACAAGTAGACTTGGGCAATTATTTGGTGTAGGTACAGTGGATGTGCCATTAATTAGAAAAAAGTTACATGAACTTAAATCTTTGTTATACATTTTTTTTCAATTAATTAAAGTTGTTTTTATTCGACCATTCTATTTATAAATAAAAATGCTTTTACTTTGAGTTTAATAAAAGATGATGTAAAGGAAACAACAGTTATTTTAAAGTCGGTGTTAAATATAAATTACTTTTTTGAAGCCCAGATAATGATACTCAAAGAGTTTCGAAATATCACTCATGGTCTCGACCTCGAAATTAAACCATTTTTATTTAATTTTTTTCAATTTTAAATTTTTCCATGTTTTTTGATTGTAGCTTTTGGTGAAAACTGTAATTTAAAAATTCAAATGCACATGGTACAAAATCGAATTTTCCGAATCGGAATGGGATGAAACCAAAAGCAAAAGAAACTTGACATTTTTCAAAACAAAACCCTCAAGGTTTTTTTTTTAGTTCTGTGCTAGCTTTTTTTAAAACACGCATTAGAAGTTTGTGATTTTAAATCATTTAAAGTTTTTGTATACTAAATATGTCCTAAATAGGCCCCCATAGGCTAGTTGGTAGCGTGCTAGCCTTGCAACCTGGAGGTCGTGGGTTCGATTCCCACCAGAACCCTTGGTTTTTTTCGCTACAACGAGACGACGGTCATTGTTACCAGTTCTCGGTTAGGTTGAATTTATTAAAAATGAGTTGTAAATAAAAAAGAAAGAATAAATAAAAATAATTGATCATGTGATCAAAACTATTATTATTATATTATTATATTATATATGTCCCAATTTAGGGCCAGTGGTGAAGCTCTTATTGAATTTGGCTTAGCGCTTAAAATTGCGTTAGCTCTAATTAATATGCATTTCGTTGCAATCAGTCCAGTTCCTACTTATAGCCAAATTGATAAAAATAAACCACTGTGAACCATTGCGTATGATTGTTATTTAAAGGCAATTACAAAATTATGTATACACCACTTATACAGTTTTTTAGTAATTACACTATGCTACAGCGGAAAATTAGTATACTACTATTTTTTTGTTAGTTTTTGAAAAATTTTTAAGTTTATCGATTTTTTTCTAATATCAAACACCTCTTTAAGCAAAATTAGTTTTTGTTAAAATTGTGACATAATCTGGTAATGCCGTTACATTTCTCTTTATTTAAAATATTCTTATAGATTTTGCTCTCCTGATTACAAATCTGCCATCCAAATTTTTCTAGCATGTGCGTTTTTGATATATTCGCTGTTAAATATCAAAATTTACAACATTTAGATGTCCACTGTTACATATTCTTACGTTGCTTCCAAAAAATATGACTTGATTTTATACACAATTGACCTTCTGATGCCAAAACTGAAACGCAAATTTTTCTAGCATGTTCCGTTTTTGAGATATTTGCGTTCGAGATAGTCGCGTGGAAAAAACTCTCAAACGCGAATATATCAAAAAACGGACATATAAGAAAAATTTGGCTCGCAGTTTTGGGATCAGAAGGCCAATTTTGTATGAAATCAAGTGCTATATACACATTGGTGCCACAAAAGTACCAAATTTTGATATTTAATAGAGAATATCTCAAAAATGGAACATGCTTGAAAAATTTGGATGACAGATTTGAAATCAGGAAAGCAAAATCTATAAGAATAAATTGATTATTTTACTGGGAGGTTTCTGTTGTCAAACAGTGTAATTATTTAGCAAAAACTCGAAAGTAAAATCAGCTAGAATTTTCGTGTTAACTATTTTTAGAGTTTTAAAAAAAGACGAGTTAAATGCCATTACCAGATTTTGACACCATTTTTACAAAACCTAAAATTGCTTGAAGAGGGGTGTGACTAGAAAACTTTTAAAAATTTTTTAGGATTTTGTTTTTTACTATGTTAGAAAAACAAAAATTGAAATAAAAAAAATTGGAATTTTTACCATTATTGACGAAAGGAACAACCCAGCAATTTTTAAAAATTGGATATCAAATAATCTAAAAATATACCACGAAAGAGTTTTCAATTGCTACTAAAAACTGTAAAGAAATAGGGAAAATCTAGAAAAAAAAATCCAAGTGTCCGATTTAACATGGAATGACCCATATATTTCTTTTATGTATAGAACAATTCACATACATGAAAATATCTTTCCCTCTTTTAACTCTTTTTAACTCACAAGGAAGGTCTCCCTGGTGTCACCCGCCGATCTTTATGGAATTGGTTTTATTTTGTAGAGGAGGAAATATAAACGGACACGTATTTTTTTAGTGGCCCAAATTCATATTTAGGGGTGAAAATGAGGGGGGAAGAAATGTTAATTTTTAAGTTTTTTGCGTTTATCTCCTATACTATTCAAATAAACCTTCCCATATTACATACCAAATGAAAGGCCTTTGGAAAACCTATCTTTGTGTGCAAAGAACGTGCCCAAGCATGCACAACTTTTCGTCTAATTGACTAAAATACCAAAATTTTAGGACATTTTTGCTAATAAGTCAAAAAATATTAATTGTTTGGCACGTTGTTAGCATCACGAGATATGTACGTATTTTAAATGCCTTTAATCTGATATCCAATATGCCTGTATTAAATTTGAGTAAATAGGCGTAAATCGTAAAAAACTGAAAAAGGTCAATTTCCCCCCATACAAATTAACCCCCCCCCCCCTAAAATGAGTTTGGGTCGCTAAAAAAAATATTATATTATTTTTCGTTCTGAACATCATATCCTAATTTCATGAAGATCGGAGGGTGGCACCAGGGAGACTCTCCTTGTCAGTTAAAAAATTTAAAATTGGTTGAAAAGTTTCTGAGTTACACCTGTTTTAGTGAGAAAAGTCAAATGGTTTTTGACAAAAAACTTTAAAATTTGAGGGATTTGGCAAGTTTAAACAGCACATTTGTGATCTTTTCGACGAGGCCTACAACCTACACTAGCTCATGTATAAAGTGTAGATTTGATTAAGTTTTTTTTTGTACCACTGTGTATTTTTGCTCTTATTTGATCATTAATTGCCTCATCAGCTAGCAAAATCAATTAAATAAATTTCATTTGATTGTATCCAAATAAATTTACTTAAATAACAAATCACTCTAAAATTAAGATGAATTTGAGTTTTTTTCTTCTCTTATTTTTTTTTTATGAAAATCATTTCCTTTTTATATCTCAAAAACTTTATAACAAACTCATCTAACAATATACGCACTTTATAAAATAATGAAACACAAAAACTTCGTATAATGATGATGTTGGCAATTTTTAACAAAAGATGTTTTAAATTAATAAAATTTGGTTATTTAAAATAAAACATTACTTTTTGTGTTGTTTAGCAATTTCCAAGAAAAACTTAGTTTTTTTAAAATTTTTTAATAAATTTTTAACTTTTATAAACTTTTAATTACTTAATTATAATTTAAACTTAAACAATTTTTAAATTTTTAATTAATTTTTATAACTTCACTAAAATTTTTCTATTTTATTAACATTTTCAAACATATGTAGTATGTATGTATGCATGTTTTTTTATTACATTTTTATATATTTTTCTTGTTTGATTTTTTTTATTAAACTTCAATTTATTATTTCAACATTTCTTTCTGAAATATGAGTTACACTTTATCGAAATTTCCTCTAATTTTCTACTATTTTTACTATAAATTTTTAATTAATTTTTTTTTTATATATTTTTCATGTTGTTTTTAAACACAATCTTTTTTTATTTATTATTTTTTTTTTTAATTTTCATTATTCAGTTTTGTAAATTTTTACCGTCAACATGTTTAAACGTCGTTAAAGCTACACGAAAACTGGTTGGGATATTTATTTTCTAGTTTAATCGTTCAGTATGCCAATCGTATTTTGTATACATTTCAAAATATTTTCTTGCTGTAGCTACACGTTTTCCTTAAATTTAAAGAGAGAAATAGAGAAAATATATTTTGTGCAAAAAACGCAAAAAAATGTGTGTGCGGTGAAAATTTCAGGGATTTTCTTTTTTTTTTTTGGCATTGCTTTTTATCTGTTTATTTGTTTATTTGGGAGAGTAAAACATGTGTTTTAAGTTAATAAATTTTAGTTTATAAATAATTTTTATAGCATGCTATAAAATATTACAAATTGCGTTGTTAGACAATCTATTAATTGTTTTAAACCAATATAATTAATACAGATGTATAATTTTTTTTCCTACAGAAACAGTATCAGATTCTGAGACATTTTTCGTATAGAAAAATCGTAAGATTCTGCGCCAAGTTTCTTATGGAAAAACCTGATTCTGAGACATTTTTCTTATTGAAAAAGTGTCACATTTTCTTTATAGAAAAAGTTTCAGATTCTAAGACATTTTTCTTATAGAAAAAGTCTCATATTTCTTTTAGAAAAAGTCTCAGATCTGAGACATTTTTCTTATATAAAATGTCTCAGATTCTGAGACATTTTTCTTCTATAAAAAGTGTCAGATTCCAAGATATTTTTCTTGTAAAAAAATTTCATATTCTGAGTAATTTTTCTCATAGAAAAAAATCTCACATTCTTAGACATTTTTCTTATAGAAAAAGTCTTAGATTCTGAGACATTTTTCCCATAGAAAAAGTCTCAAATTCTGAGACAATTTGCTTATAAAAAAAGTCTCAGATTTTGGAATATTTTTCTTATAAAAAAAGCCTCAGATACTGAAACTTTTTTCTTATCAGATTCCAAGCTATTTTTCATAAAAAAGTCTCAGATTCTGAGACATTTTTCTTAAAGAAAAAGTCTCAGATTCTGAGACATTTTTCTTATAGAAAAAGTCTCAGATTCTGAGACATTTTTCTTATAGAAAAAGTCTCAGATTCTGAGACATTTTTCTTATAGAAAAAGTCTCAGATTCTGAGACATTTTTCTTATAGAAAAAGTCTCAGATTCTGAGACATTTTTCTTATAGAAAAAGTCTCAGATTCTGAGACATTTTTCTTATAGAAAAAGTCTCAGATTCTGAGACATTTTTCTTATAGAAAAAGTCTCAGATTCTGAGACATTTTTCTTAGAGAAAAAGTCTCAGATTCTGAGACATTTTTCTTAAAGAAAAAGTCTCAGATTCTGAGACATTTTTCTTAAAGAAAAAGTCTCAGATTCTGAGACATTTTTCTTAAAGAAAAAGTCTCAGATTCTGAGACATTTTTCTTAAAGAAAAAGTCTCAGATTCTGAGACATTTTTCTTAAAGAAAAAGTCTCAGATTCTGAGACATTTTTCTTAAAGAAAAAGTCTCAGATTCTGAGACATTTTTCTTAAAGAAAAAGTCTCAGATTCTGAGACATTTTTCTTAAAGAAAAAGTCTCAGATTCTGAGACATTTTTCTTAAAGAAAAAGTCTCAGATTCTGAGACATTTTTCTTAAAGAAAAAGTCTCAGATTCTGAGACATTTTTCTTAAAGAAAAAGTCTCAGATTCTGAGACATTTTTCTTAAAGAAAAAGTCTCAGATTCTGAGACATTTTTCTTAAAGAAAAAGTCTCAGATTCTGAGACATTTTTCTTAAAGAAAAAGTCTCAGATTCTGAGACATTTTTCTTAAAGAAAAAGTCTCAGATTCTGAGACATTTTTCTTAAAGAAAAAGTCTCAGATTCTGAGACATTTTTCTTAAAGAAAAAGTCTCAGATTCTGAGACATTTTTCTTAAAGAAAAAGTCTCAGATTCTGAGACATTTTTCTTAAAGAAAAAGTCTCAGATTCTGAGACATTTTTCTTAAAGAAAAAGTCTCAGATTCTGAGACATTTTTCTTAAAGAAAAAGTCTCAGATTCTGAGACATTTTTCTTAAAGAAAAAGTCTCAGATTCTGAGACATTTTTCTTAAAGAAAAAGTCTCAGATTCTGAGACATTTTTCTTAAAGAAAAAGTCTCAGATTCTGAGACATTTTTCTTAAAGAAAAAGTCTCAGATTCTGAGACATTTTTCTTAAAGAAAAAGTCTCAGATTCTGAGACATTTTTCTTATAGAAAAAGTCTCAGATTCTGACACATTTTTCTTATAGAAAAAGTCTCAGATTCTGAGACATTTTTCTTATAGAAAAAGTCTCAGATTCTGAGACATTTTTCTTATAGAAAAAGTCTCAGATTCTGAGACATTTTTCTTATAGAAAAAGTCTCAGATTCTGAGACATTTTTCTTATAGAAAAAGTCTCAGATTCTGAGACATTTTTCTTATAGAAAAAGTCTCAGATTCTGAGACATTTTTCTTATAGAAAAAGTCTCAGATTCTGAGACATTTTTCTTATAGAAAAAGTCTCAGATTCTGAGACATTTTTCTTATAGAAAAAGTCTCAGATTCTGAGACATTTTTCTTATAGAAAAAGTCTCAGATTCTGAGACATTTTTCTTATAGAAAAAGTCTCAGATTCTGAGACATTTTTCTTATAGAAAAAGTCTCAGATTCTGAGACATTTTTCTTATAGAAAAAGTCTCAGATTCTGAGACATTTTTCTTATATAGAAAAAGTCTCAGATTCTGAGACATTTTTCTTATAGAAAAAGTCTCAGATTCTGAGACATTTTTCTTATAGAAAAAGTCTCAGATTCTGAGACATTTTTCTTATAGAAAAAGTCTCTGATTCTGGGAAATTTTTCTTAAAGAAAGTTTCTCAGATTCTGAGGCATTTTTATTATTGAAAAATTATCAGATTCTGAAACATTTTTCTAACAGAAAAATACTGAGACTCTGGGTAATATTTCTCGTACAAAAGGGCTCAGATTCTGGGTCACATTTTTTGTAGAAAAAGCCTTAGATTCTGAGACATTTTTCTTATCGAAAGATTATCAGATTCTAAAAAATTTCTTCTTGAGAAAAAATCTCAGACTCTGTGTTTTTTATACCCTCCAACCACAGTATGGGGGTATATTCACTTTGTCATTCCGTGTGTAACATATCGAAATATCGGTCGGGGACCCCACAAAGTATATATAATATTGATCCATGATAGAATCTAAGACATTCTAGAGATGTCCGTCCGTCCTTCTGTAGAAATAACGATGCAGTCCAAACCAAAAGAGCTAGACCCCTGAAATTGGGCAGGGATATCTCTTATGTTACTGGTAAGGTTAAGTTCGAAGATGGGCAAAATCGGACAAGGGAAAAAAAGTTCCCCCTTGAAGAACTAAAACGACCCCTGAAAAATACGATATTTTTACGAGTTTTTTTTAATTTTTGCTCAACAAATGTAACATTTGTAAGCCATATTAGGGGTTAGGAAATTCGATTTTTTCAGGCCTCCTCCCTTTAAGGGCGTGGTTATAGAAATTAATTAAAAATAACGATAAAAATTTATTATTTAAGCGTAAATATCATAAACAAATAATTTGTAAACATATAAAGTGGGGGTACAGGTGTCCCCCACCAACTCCACCGACCCGAACCCCAAACCCTTCCCCCACCAAAAAAAGTCGCCCCTATGATTTTTTTTAATTTTTTTCGGCACAGCCGAATTTAACACTCTTACGTGTTTCTTATTGAAAAAGTCTAAGATTCTGAGACACGTTTCTTATAGAAAAAGTCTTAGATTCTGTGACATTTTTCTTATAAAAATGTCTCAAATTCTGAGACATTTTTTTATAGAAAAAGTCACAGATTCTGAGATTTTTTTCTCAGATTCAGAAATTTTTCTTATAGAAAAAGTCTCAGATTGATACATTTTTTCTTATAGAAAAAGTCTCAGATTGGTACATTTTTCTTATAGAAAAAGTCTCAGATTCAGAAATTTTGCTTGTGCTATCTCAGATTCTGATTTTGACACATTACACTGTCCGAAAAAAAAAATTAAAAAAAGTCGTTGAACTAGAACTAGAGGCTTAATGTAGTGAAACGGAATTTACAGTTTTTCATTTCGTGATCGTGTGTCCTTTTAAAAGGACTTCAAAGTTTTAGAGGACTAAATTATATCATTTCTTTTTTTTCAATAGTTGTACTTGTCCTAGGATGCCACTAGTGATAGCAAATGAAAGACGAGGATTTTCCATAATTTTCCTATTTCTACATATCAGGAAAAAGAAGGTAAGTTATGTCCATTCAAAAATGCGTCCTTCAATATCATTCAAAAATAATGTTTTCAAATGTCTTTATTCACATCCCTTTATCCTGATATGGCAAAATATAAAAATGGACAAATTAGTGGAGGTCCTCCTCTTTCATCTGACGTCTTCAGTGTCATTCTAGGACATTTACAAATAGTTCAAAAATATTTTATAAAATATATAACTTAAAATTTTGGAGAAATGAAAAACAGGATCACGAAATGAAAAACTGTAAATGCAGTTTTACTCCGTTTGATCTTCGCTTTCAGACGTATATCATACGGTTCATGTTTAATATTCTCTGTCGGACGGTGTTATATAATAAAAGGTCTCCCTGTCAAAAATATCAATACGTATGATTAATATTAACCGACTTGCAATTAATATTGCTCATACGACATGTCAATTTAATTCGACATTTTCTTTAATAGCTGTTTTTTGAAAGCATGCAACAACAAACATCAAGACTTTCAAAATAACCAGAACATTGTCAACAAACTTTTTAATTCAATTTATAAATATATTTTCCACTACAATTAAATACTTTTATGGGAAAACAGAAAACTATAATGAATGACAGATATACAAAATCAACATTAAAAATGTCTATAGCAAATGTGAGAAACACACAAATCAAATTATTGACCGACTTATTAAACCATCCATCATTTTATAATTTACACAGTCAAAGAATTTGCTAAAAATAAATAAATGTCCAAAGTACTATTTCCGGTACAGAAATTGAAAAAAAAACTTAAGGAGAATATTTAAAATACTTTATCACATTTAAATTAAAGATTCCACTTGCATTTTCAGTATTTCTACTTTTTTCTATCATGCTGAAATATTTTTTTCTTATTTTTCTCTCATTCTCTTTCAAACTTTTGTTTATTTCTCTCTTTCTTTATATCTCTCTCTACAAATCTCCTTTAATATTTATAAACTCACGCATTTATTATCCCAGAAAATTTCCCTTTTTTTCAAAACAAAAAAATAAAAATCAAGCAAAAACAAAAAAAAAAAAAGCTTTTTAAAATTTGTTCCCTAAGAAAAAGTAATGTAAGTATATTTTTATTGTGTGAGGTTCTATAAATTGAGCAAAATTTATAAGTACATACAAAAAAATAATGCTTTTTCTAGAGTTTGTATAAACATTTTCCTTTTTTTTCAGTTTTCCTTTACACTCTGTTATTGTATTTTCTTTTAGAGTAAAAAAATCAGAGAACAAAATATTGAATTTGAGGGATGCCTACCTGTTGCTAGCAGTAACATGTTTTGTCAATTGTATGTGTCATTTTGGCAAGCTTTTTTTTTTTGATGTTTCTGTTGTTATTGTAGTACTTTAAGGCCTGCAAGAAAAAACAAGTAAAAGCAAACAAATCTAAAATACAAACACACATATACATACCAAGTCATCATATAAACAAATGAGCTATATTGGCCTGTAAAATTTTATATATGTGTGTGAGTGTGTGTATGTGTTACAGTAGTACGTAGTAAAAATATGTATGTATGTGTATTGAAAAATCCTTAATGATAGCATTGGAGCCATAAACATCATTATCGATGGCTGGCAAGCAGCTGTTGCTTTTATAAAATACCAACAAAAATGAACGAAAGAAAAATCTTTGTGAAATGAGAATGAGTTGATGATGGTGATGCTGCTGATGATGATGCCTTAACTCTAATATTTGAAATGTCTTTGAAAATCATACATGCTTATACTAGTACATATTAAAAGTAAACATTAAGACTTAATACATACTGAAGGATGAGTTTAAAAATTTATATGATCCTAAAGGAGGATGATGGTGTAGATTATAATCATTTGTTTCATGTTACTTTTTAATGACATCAATTGCAGTATAACAATTCTTGTTTACTATAGGAAATATAAATAATCAGGATTTATATTTTTAAGGACGGGTAATGGTGAAGAGTCATGTTTGTTATACATCCAGAAACATTTTTAATATCCGAAATTGGTTGTGAAGTAAAAATTTTGCAATTTAGACATTCAGAATAATTTTTTTCTAAAACAAATGTCTTATAATTTAAGGCACATTTTTATTAAAAATGTGTCAGGCTCCACATTGGGCTCAGTCAAAGTAAAACGCGCGCATTGAAGTTTTTTGTGTATAACTTTGGAACCAATTCAAATTTTTCAACGAAATATAAAGAAATGAAAAGTAGAAACTTTAGGCTGGTGGCCTGTCTTTGTTTGGATGATTTATTACTGGTACCCTACATTTAAATGAAAAGCAAAATTGGTTAATATATACAATACGATTTATGAAATACATTGAAATTTTCTAATCGATTAACATTTTTTTACTCTTCAAGTTCAAATGTAATTAGATGACAAGTATTTTTCATATTGTGTTTTCCTAACATGTCTTAATTTAATGCTAAAAATGCCTGCATTTTCAACACTCGTTTGAAATCTTCCTTTTAAATTTTGATTTTTTTTTTAATTTAGAAAAACCGAAAAAATAATACACTGGAACATGAAGAATAAAAAATGTTACTACAGTAGAAAATTTCAATAAATTTCAAAAATTGGACTCGTATTCCTTAATCAAGTGGCATGACACACGTTAGATGCCTGGCACGGTGCCCTGGATAGGATTTAAATAAAATTTTGGTGTTACTCCAATTTTTAAGTGGATTATGTTTTTAAACGATAAAAGAAAGAAAATAAGCCAAAAAAGAAAATAAAGTACTAGGCGCTTTTTTTTGGCGGGCAAAAA
The DNA here is from genome assembly GCA_963921195.1 of Pegoplata infirma. Taxonomy (NCBI): domain Eukaryota; kingdom Metazoa; phylum Arthropoda; class Insecta; order Diptera; family Anthomyiidae; genus Pegoplata; species Pegoplata infirma. Next base: position 64,547,796 of record OY992540.1, read on the forward strand.
GAAGAATTTCAAAAAACAAAAAAGAATTTATTCTTTCAAATGCGTTAAAATTTGTTTATACGCATAAAAATTCATCGCATATTTACTAATCAGTGAGATTTAAATATATAAATATATAACTTGTTTTTCCAGACATGAGACTTAAAAGAATAATTTCACCATTAATTAAAACAAAATGAAATATGTCCTTGTAAATTATTTAAAAATGTAAAATCTTAAATGTTTTCAGTATACTACTCAGACGGACAGCAAAACACAAAGTTGCCTCACTTAAGACATTAGTAAGTCATATCATTTTAAAAGAATTTATACTTCTTTGTTAAATATGTTTTTTCAAAACTAAAAAAACCAGAAAACGATAAAAAAAACCATTGCAAAATGCGTTTGCAGTGCCTAAGGAAGAGTAAAACAATATAAATAGTTTGAAAAGAGACGCAAGAAGTAGTTGGGACTATCCCCCAGTTTCTGTTATACGAACGCTATTCGTTCGTGACGAATTTGTGTGTATTTTGTTATTGTAACAAAAACAAAATACATGAAAATTCGTCGCAGACGAATGGCGTTCGTATTACAGAAACTGGGGGTATTTCTTTGCTGTCAAACTTATGGATGCACTAAATATAATTTTTTAATTTTGTTTATTTCACCAAAACTCATTTGTAAAATTTGTTTGTATTGTTGGGGTAACTTCTCCCCTTTCAAAATCAAGAAACAGGATCAATATTAAATATGAAGTAACTGCTAAAGTTAAAATTTTCATTAAATTAAAGAAGAAATTTGATTTAGTTTCACTAAATAGTGAAACTATTCTTTTAAGCCTCATGTCTGAAAAGATATGTCACAAATATGTTTAAATATCACTGATAAGTAAATATGCGATGAATTTTCATCTGTATAAAAAAAATGTTAATGCATTTGAAATAATAAATTCTTTTTTTCGTTTTTTGTAATTCTTTTTTTGCCCGCCAAAAAAAAAGCGCCTAGTACTTTTTTTCTTTTTTGGCTCATTTTCTTTCTTTTATACTCAAAAAACGTAATCCGCTAAAAAATTGGAGTAACACCAAAATTTTATTTAAATCTTCTCCAGGGCACCGTGCTGGGTAAGTAGTAATAACTTGGCTGATTTTCAACCGATTTTAGTTTTTAGGACAATTCTAAGGTGGGGGTCCCTCGACTTATCGGCCATATCCGGGATTTAGGAGTTCAAAATGGTGAAACAAGTTTTTTGGATTTTTTAGCCATTTGTTTCTACGAAACTATATGATGTATTCATATGAGAAGAAAGGTTTTTTTAATGCCAAAAATTTGGCTTCGGTAAATATTATTTGATGAAAATGTGTAAGTTTTGGGGGGTATTTATAAGAGGACACAGGCCTACGATATCCATATGAACACGAAATAATCTTTATTAAATTTAAGTCGACATGTATTTTTGCTCTAGACGATATTCCTGTTAGTTTGGGAGTTATCGAAATTTTCCCGAAGGTCCACATTGTTTCATAAGGGGAAAACGAAATTTTTAAACACTGATATGGCCGATAAGCCGAGACACCCCAACCGTAAAACCGTATCTTTTATATATATTATAAGTTTCAGGCAAATCTGTTCATAAGATTTGAGATACTTCCCTTGTAAGTGCAGTTGCGGTCAATATCTAACAACTTAATTTTTTTAGAGCACCATATAAAATAAACCAGCGTAAAAAAAGTGAAATTTGAAAAAATTTGAAAAAAAAAGAGAACGAACTGTGATCAGATCTCGAATTTTGGCTTAAAAGTTGCATAATTTTGAGTAACATTTTTGACTTTCTTACAAAAAAAAACTAAGGTTTCGGACTTTTTCAAAAAGTCGATTTTAATTTTGAAACGTTAAAAGATAAGTGATAATTACCACGAATAATTTTTTCATATTTTGTTTTCTAAAACTACATTTAAATACCAACAAAACTTTTTTTTAAGATAAGAGTCAGAAAATTGTTCTATACGAAAAATGTCTCAGAATCTGGAAAAATTTCTATAAGAAAAGTATCTCAAAATTTAAGAAACTTTCTATACGAAAAACGTCTCAAAATCTGCAAATTTTTCTAACCGAAAAATGTATCGGAATCTGTGAGTTCCATATGAAAAATGTCTCAGGTTCTGAAAATTTTTGTATACGAAAAATATCTCATAATCTGCGAAGTTTTCGTTTAGAAAAATTATTTCAATCTGAGACTTTTTTTATACGAAAAATGTCTCAAAAGTATTTTTCTATGAGAATTTTTTTATTAGAAAAATACTTCATGATCTAAAAGTTTTGTTTTCTAAGAAAACTGTCTCAGAATCTAAGACTTTTTTTAAGAAAAATGTCGTAGGATTTGAAACTTTTTTTAGGAAAAATTTCTCAGAATCTGAGACTTTCTATAGGAAAAATGTTCCAGAATCTAAGACTTTTTCTATAAGAAAAATGTCTCAGAATCTGAGACTTTTTTTAGGAAAAAATGTCGCAGAATCTGAGAATTTTTTTTAGGAAAAATGTCTCAGAATCTGAAACTTTTTCTACAAGAAAATTTCTCAGAATCTGAGACTTTTTTCTATAGGAAAAATGTCTCAGAATCTGGGACTTTTTCTATAGGAAAAATGTCTCAGAATCTGAGACTTTTTCTTTAAGAAAACTGTCTCAGAATCTGTGATTTTTCTATAGGAAAAATGTCTCAGAATCTGAGACTTTTTCTATAGGAAAAATGTGTCAGAATCTGAGACTTTTTCTATAGGAAAAACGTGTCAGAATCTGAGACTTTTTCTATAGGAAAAATGTGTCAGAGTCTGAGACTTTTTCTGTAGGAAAAATATCTCAGAATCTGAGACTTTTTTTGTAGAAAAAGTTTTTCAGAATCTGAGACTTTTTCTGTAGGAAAAATTTCTCAGAATCTGAGACTTTTTCTATAGGAGAATCTGAGAATTTTTTCGATATGAACTTTTGAGATATGTGACTTTTCTGTAGCAAAAATTTAAGAAACATTTTTCAGAATCTGAGATTTTTTCTATAGAAAAACTGTCTTAGAACTTAAGAAATTTTCTCTACGAAAAAAGTATCAGAATCTGAGAAATTTTCTTTACGAAAAATGTCTTATAATCTCAGAATTTTTCTATAAGAAAAATGTCAGGAGCAAATTCATGGGAAATTTAACTGGCGGATCACCGATTTTGTTAATTTTTGGCCACATTTTTTTATGATCCATATATTCGATGATATTGGAGCTTAAAAAAGCGATTTTTGACAATATTTACTTTTAGTCAGTTTTTATAATTTTTTTTACTCGGAAACCGTAAGTGCTAATTAAAACGCATAAAAACAGTATTTTAGATAAAATATTTAGATAAAAGATTGAAAATTTTGAGAAAAAATTTTTTTTCAATAAAATTTCAATAAAAAATTTCGAAAACAATATTTGAATGTCCTTTTTTCCTGGGAAGGACACCATGGATTTCCAAAAACAAAATTTTGTATTAAAGTTTGTAATGTCCTGGTAACGCTGTTAAAATTTCAGAGAGGCGTTTTTTTCGTATTATTGAGCAATAAATTTTCAAAATTTATTAGAAGCTAAATATTTGATTTTATGCAAAATTTTTGTTAAAATCAAAACTTTTGCGTTTTCACCAACTTAAAAAATTATTTCTCTACAACACGAAAAAAAAACCTCCCTGAAATTTTAAGAGCGTTTAAAAGACATTCCAAACTTTAATAAAACATTTTGTTTTTGGAAATCCATAGTGTCCTTGCTTTGCTAAAGACTTGGGTGTCCTTGCCAAAGCAAAGCTTTTTTAAAAAAAAAAATAATGTTATTTTAATTTGGCATTCCATGCAAAACGAATTGAAATATCTGTCGAGGACCCCATTAAGTTTATATATTATTGATCCGTTTCTAAGACGCTCTATATCCATTTGTCGATCTGTCTGTGGAAAGCAAGATGTAGTCCTTACCAAAAGAGCTGTAAATTTAGTAAATTAGTGTATTAGTACTTAAGTGCAAAAAAGTGTTTTTACATTTTGTAGAGTATAAAAGAAAAATATAACACTCTCACTTGTACATTTTTTAAACAAGTAGAACATTTTGTTGGTAAAAAAAATGGAAAACAAAATATTTCCGCGTTTTTTTTTTTTCCTTTCTTTGTCAAAAAATATGTTCGTACTTGTTTAAATACCTTTCGGTATTCAATTCTGCTCACATATTCAACCAGCAGCCGAATTTAAGCATTTTGTATTTTTAGGTTATGTTGAATGTACCAAAATTTTCGAGGTGTAATTACATTTTCTTTTATAACTTTTGAACCGCTAAACCGATTTCGCTCAAATGCAATACGAAACTGCATATGGCAACAAAAGTAAATGTGCTAAGTCTTAGTCATATCTGTTTAATACATTGGCCATGATCACCATTTCCACAGACGGACATCGCTAGAATGTCTTTAATCAGTGATCGATCAATAATATATACACTTTATGGGGTCCCAGACCAATATTTCGATGAGTTACAAACGGAATGAAAAACTTATATATGGGGCATTCCTTGCCAAATCGGAAAAAAAAATTTTTTTTTTTAGATTTTCCCAATTTGTTTACAGTACCCTTCGAAAACTCCTTCGTGGTAAATTTTCAGATTTTTTTGATTACCCGTTCAAAAGATATCGAATTTTTAAAAATTGGTAGTTTGTTCCTTCTTTTCCTCATAACTTCTTCAATAATAGCCCACATTTCAATTTTTTTTTTTCCAAATTTTTGTTTTTTTACGTACTTAAAAAAAAAAAAATCCCAAAATATTCTTTAAAGCGCTCTAGTATGCAATTTTTAAGTTTTAAAATTTAAATCATATTTTTGAAAATGTTTGTACTCTTCGATTTTTTGAAATTTATTTGTGTAAAACTTCTATCGATTTTATAATTTTCCAATCTTAAAATCATTTTTACTGCTCCAATGGTACGTCATAGAGGGGTTATTTATAAGACCGACCCCCATTAATATTTACGTCTTAACATTTCTTTGGAACGAACTAATACCCTATCTCCAATTTCTAAGAGGGCTCCCACACAAAACGAGATTTTTTAAAATTTGCTCCAACCACTCTAACTGCCCTAATAGTGCCCTTAGACCAACAAAATGTATGACCGACCCACAATATTTTTTCAGTCCAAACATTTTCTCTGAACACACCTACCCTCTCTCTTTAACTGTTAAGGCGGTCCCCATACAATTTTTTTTATTTTTGTAAATTTGATTTATTTAATCAGCTTCTACCGGTCCAATAGGCTTCCTAAGTAGGCCCCCATACAAATAACAGTTGGAGCAAATTTTATAAAAATGTAATTTTGAATGGAAGCCTACTTAGTGAGTGGAGATAGGGCGTAGGTATGTTTTAAAAAAATGTGGTAGGGTAAAAATAAATGGGGGTCGGTCTCACTAATGACCCCTCTCGGACGCACCATTGGACCGGTAGAAGCTGATTAAATAAAACAAATTTACAAAAATAAAAAAAATTGTATGGGGACCGCCTTAACAGTTAAAGAGAGAGAGAAGAGATGTATGGGGACCGCCTTAAAAATTAGAGATAGAAGGTAGGTGTGTTCAAAAAAAATGTTTAGACTAAAAAAATATTGTGGGTATGTCATACATTTTGTTGGTCTAAGAGCACTATTGGGGCAGTTAGAGCGGTTGGAGCAAATTTTAAAAAATGTCGTTTTGTGTGGGAGCCCCCTTAAAAATTGGAGATAGGGTATTAGTTTGTTCCAAAGAAAGACGTAAAAATTAATGGGTGTCGGTCTTATAAATGACCCCTCTATGACGCACCATTGGAGCAGTAAAATTGATTTTAAGATTGGAAAATTACAATAAATTTTTTTCAAAAAATTTTAAAAATTAGTAATAATCGTTATCCCACGATCCTCCTGGTCAAAAAATTTGTAGAATCGATAGAAGTTTTACACAAAAAAAATTCAAAAAAAATCGAAGAGTACAAACATTTTCAAAAATGAGATTTAAATTTTAAAACTTTAAAATCGCATACTATAGCGCTTTTACGATTTTTTTTTTTTTGATTTTTTTTTTAAAGTACGTAAAAAAACAAAAATTTAAAAAAAAAAAATTGAAATTTGGACCATTATTGAAGAAGTTATGAGGAAAAGAAGTTTGAGTAAAGGAACAAACTACCAATTTTAAAAAATTCGATATCTTTTGAACGGGTCATCAAAAAAAATCTGAAAATTTAACTCGAAGGAGTTTTCGAAGGGTACTAAAAACAGTAAACAATTTGGGAAAATCTAAAAAAAAAAATTTTCCAAAGTGTCCGATTTGGCATGGAATGCCCCATATGCATACTCTCTAAAATCTATAAAAATTATAAAAATTATAAAAAATTTGATGAAAAAAAAAATGAATAAAAAAAATTATGAAAAACAACTGTTTGATGTAATAAAAATTTGATAAAAACAAATTGATGAAAAAACAAGTGAGAGTGTTAAATTCGGCTGTGCCGAATCTTTTATACCCTCCAAAATGTAAAAAAAAAAATAAAAAAAAAATCCAGGGGCGTCTTTTTTTTGGGGGGGGGGTTGGTGGGAGACGTTAGGGGGCACATTCCCCTTGCGATTTTGAACTTCATCTGAGATAAGAATGTTGCATTTGCTTAGCAAAAGTACAAAAAAGCCTGCAAAAAATGCGGTTTTTCTTGGGTTGGTTTAGTTCTCCAAGGGGGAACTTTTTTCCCCTTGGTCCGATTTTGCCCATTTCCGAACTTAACCTGCCTAGGAATATAAGACATATCCGTGCCAAACTTCGGAAGTCTAGCTCTTTTATTTTGGACTGCATCGTGTCCTCTACAGACGGACAGACGGACAGACGGACGGACGGACGGACGGACGGACGGACATCGCTAGAATGTCTTAGAATCGATCACTGATCAATAATATATATACTTTATGGGGTCCTAGACCGATATTTCGATGCGTTACACACGGAATGACAAAGTGATTATACCCCCATACTGTGGTTGGACACGGTGCCCTGGAGAGGATTTAAATAAAATTTTGGTGTTACTCCAATTTTTAAGCGGATTATGTTTTTGGACTATAAAAGAAAGAAAATGAGCCAAAAAAGAAAAAAAAGTACTAGGCGCTTTTTTTTTGGCGGGCAAAAAGATGAATTTCAAAAAAACAAAAAAGAATTTATTCTTTCAAATGCATTAAAATTTTTTTATACAGATGTAAATTCATCACATATTCACTTGACAGTGAGATTTAAATATATATGTGACATATTTTTTCAGATATGAGACTTAAAAGAATAATTTCACTATTTAGTGAGACTAAATCGAATTTCTTCTTTAATTTAATGAAAATTTTAACTCTAGCAGTTACTTCACATTTAATATTGATCATGTTTCTAGATTTTGATGGGGGGAAGTTACCCCAACAATAGAAACAAAATTTACAAAAGATTTTTGGCGAAATAAACAAAATTAAAAAAGGATATTAAGTCCATCCATAAGTTTCGCAATAAACAAATAGTCCAAACCACTTTCTGTATCTCTTTTTAAACTATTTACTTTATTTTACTATTCCTTAGGCATTGCAAACACATTTTTAATGATTTTTACTATCGTTTTCTGATTTTTCTTAATTTTGAAAAAACATTTTTAACAAAAAAGTATTAATTCTTTTAAAATTATATGACTCACTAAGGTCTAAACTGCGGCAACTTTGTGTTCTGCTGTCCGTCTGAGTAGTACACTGAAAACTTTTAAGAACTTACATTTATAAATAATTTACAAGGACATATTTCATTTAGTTTCAATTAATAGTGAAATTATTCTTTTAAGTCTCATATCTGGAAAAATATGTTACATATATATATAAATCTCACTGATAAGTAAATATGTGATGAATTTACATCCGCATATTAAAATTTTAATGCCTTTGAAAGAATAAATTCTTTTTTGTTTTTATGAAATTCATCTTTTTGCCCGCCAAAAAAAAAGCGCCTAGTACTTTTTTTTCTTTTTTGGCTCATTTTCTTTCTTTTATCTTCTAAAAACATAATCCACTTAAAAATTGGAGTAACACCAACATTTTATTTAAATCCTATCCAGGGCACCGTGTGGAGGGTATAATTAGATGAAAAAAAAAGTGATGAAAAAAAAATTCGATAAAAAAAAAATTGATGAAAAAAAAATTTGATAAAAAAAACTGATGAAAGAAAAAAAATTTGATGAAAAAAAATTTGATAAAAAAAATGATAAGAAAAATTGATGAAAAAAAAATGATAAAAAAAAAATTTGATGAAAAAAAAAAATTGATGAAAAATAAAATTTGATGAAAAAAAAAATTAAAAAAAATTTGATGAAAAAAAAAATTTATGAAAAAAAAAAAATTGATGAAACAAAAATTTGATGAAAAAAAAAAATTTGATGAAAAAAACTTAATGAAAAAAAAAAAAAATTTGATGAAAAAAATTTGATGAAAAAAATAATGATGAAAAAAAAATTTAAGAAAAAAAAATTTGATGAAAAAAAAATTTGATGAAAAAAAATAATGATGAAAAAAAATAACGGTGAAAAATAATTAAGAAAAAGAAATTTGATGAAAAAAAAAAGTTGATGAAAAAAAAATAATGAAAAAAAAATTTGATGAAAAAAAAAAAAATTTATGAAAAAAAAAAATGTTGAAAAATAATTATGTTACGTTTTATTTACCAGCTGGTGAAAAACGGTTTTATTCACCAGCTGGTGAATTGTTTTCCAAGTTACAAATCGAAGTTAAAAACCTTTTCCTATTAGATAACCAAAACTTAGCAAAATCAGTGATCTACCAGTTAAATTTCCCATGGATTTGCTCGAGGGAAAAATGGCTCAGAATCTTAAAATTTTTCTAAACGATAAATGTTTTAAAATCTGAGAACTTTTCTACACGAAATATGTCTTGAAATCTGAAAGTTATTCTTGACGAAATATATCTTCGAAAAACGGCTTTAACTTACAAATCAAAATTAAGCATGAAATAATTCATTTGTGTTAAAAATAAGTGTAACCCTTAAAAAAAACAAACAAATTTATTCTTTTGAACAGATTTAAAAAGCCGGCTATACGACAGAAAAAAAAACCGGTTTTTCGGTGGACTGGAAATTTTTAATTCCAGTTAACCGACTTTCAAAAAAAAAATTGTTGACAAAAAAAAAGATTTTCAGCTTGTAAAATGTAAAATTCAAAGTTTTATCTATAAATTGTTGTTGACTTGTGGATTTTTTCTAATTAAATAATTGTCTCTTAAGAAAGGTCTCCTAAAAAAGTTAAAAAAAAAATTCATTTGCTGTCTTTGTGACATGTATTTCAGTATTGTAAAATGTATCGAATTTCGACACATACCTAAGTAACACTACTATCATTTGTTTTTATTTTACTCAACACATCTCATCACTAGTAATTATTGAGGAGCACATGAGCCTTATTGGTTGGTGTGTATGGGTGTTGGGGAACAATTTAAAGCTAATTTGATAGTACGTGCAAATGATAGCTTTCACATTTTGCTTATTTGCTGTTAATATATCCTTAAGGTAAATTATGCTTAAATTATCCTTGGCAATTCTTTAATCTTTAAGTACATCTGTTTTTGGGGGGAAAAAAAACCTTAAGCAGTTACCAAAGCAGCACTTTGGTAAGAAACATTAAACAGTAACTATAGCAGCGGCAGAAACAAAAAAAAAATATCTAATCACCAAGGATGAAAAAGAGGCAGACAACATTTTTGTGTTTGTGTGTAGGTACTTTAAGATAAAAATCATGTATTTATTATTTTAACATTTGTATACATTTTTTGTTTGTTTTTATTCTCTTTTGTTTTCCTTTTATAAATAATTTATGTGTGTGTGTGTTGGTGTACTTACACATATACCTTAAATTTTTCCATGTATACCCTAACATTTTTTAAATTGTTTGAAATTTATTTAAATTTTAAAGCTTTAAAATTTTTAAATTAACCACGAAATTCTCAAAATTTCCATCGGATGACTTTTTCAGTTACTAACAACCGTCTTTAAATGTCCTTGTTTTTATGTTATTTTCTTGTGACCTTCTTTCTTTTACGTATTTGTGTCCCTCTTATAAATTTCAAAATATTTATGTTTGTATTTGGTGTATTAGTTCTTATTTAACTTTGTCAAATTTATTTGTTAGTGTGTGTGTTGGTGGTTTTTGTGTAAATACATTGAATTTGTGGTTTAAATTGTTAACAAATACTTCTTATTATTGATTTGTCTTAAATACTACGAGTTATACAAGTCGGATATTTTGGATGATGAATGTAAAATATACGTGATACAATTAAAAAAAATAAAAAATAAAATTCTTTAAAAATAATTTGAAACGAATTGATACTGAGCTAGTAAAAGTCAGAGAGAATTCTATTCTGTTATTATTATATTTTGAGTGCAGGAAAATTAAATTTTTTTATTAGATTGTCAACAAAATTTGTTTCCTTTAAATTGATTTATTGAGTTTTCTATTATGGGGGACACATTACCTTTCGCGATAATTGTTAATTTTTTTTTTTTTTTCTTACTTAAGTTATACAATTTTATTTTTCTTTAACTTCAGAATATATATCTACGCCCATAAAAGGGGCGGGGCAAATCTCCTGGGTCCAAAACAGAATTTTGGGCTTCTGCTGACATAAAAATGTTTCATTTGCTTTTTTACTGAGCGTATGATATTTTTTATTTTAACATGATAATGCTTTTAGGCTGGTGTCTAATTTTAAAAATGATGCAGGACCCCACCTCAGTTTGACTATATAAGCTACGGACTAACAAACAAGAAAATAAGAATTACCATTTTCTCAAAACCAAAAAGGTTCGTAACTTAGATTTGTTACTTGGATAACAACTCACCTGCTGGTGAATAAAATCGTTTTTCATCAGCTGGTGAATAAAACGTAATATATTATTTTGAGGATGTTTATTCTGGCTGGGAACCATAGTGCAATGCAAATATTTAAAAAACAAAAAAAATATATTTTATAAGTATGTACTTATGTATGAAAATTTTATAAAACATATGAAAATAATTTAAAATTCTAATTAATTTTTATTACAAAATAATAATTGTTTTATTCGACCTTTAAAAATTATGAAAATTATATAAAAGCAACCACGTGTATGACACATACTACGTATATTTTACTTCTATTGATACAAATAACAACTAACAAGCCAACAAGCTAAAAAAAACATAAACAACTACAAAATGGCGCACTACCACGCCGTATCATGGAGGTTTATATTGAAGCTCAACTCAATGGCTCATCGATTTGTTACTTGGATAACAACTCACCTGCTGGTGAATAAAATCGTTTTTCACCAGCTGGTGAATAAAACGTAATATAATTATAATTCAACAATTTTTTTTTTCATAAATTTTTTTTTTTTCATAATTTTTTTTTTTCATGAATTTCTTTCATCATTTTAAAAAAAACTTTGCTTTGGCAAGTACACCAAAATCTTTAGCAAAACATTGTCATGATTTAATGTTTTGGACAAGAGTACAAAATTTGCAGGAATTTTTTTTAATTGTGTCACTCATACGTAACCTGACCAACCATCCCGCTTTTTGGCGGGATTATCCCGCTTTTTGATATCTCATCCCGCCTTGAATTCCAATCCCGTTTTTTAAACAAAAGTCCCGCTTCATCCCGCTTTTTGACTTTTGGAATAGCAAAGTATGTACAATTTTTAGGTTATTTTAATAATATTTTGAGAAATTTATTTTTGAGCATATTACCTATTTCTTACCGTATAAAGGAAATTTTAAGAAAAATGTTGTTTACTCAAAAAAACTGTTCACAAGAGAACCCCACTGGACTGATTTAAATCAAAAATAAATTAAATTAAATTTTTACATAAATTTTTTTGTGATACTTCGAATATTCCGAAAAAAGCATTCAACAAAAAAGTATTAAACTTAAATACATGCTTCTTAATTCTCAGATTCTTAGAAAATTTTTTTGTATACAAAAATCCTCAGATGCTGAAACATTTTTCATAAAAGAAAAATCCCCGTGAAAAAAATTAATTAGATCTGGTCTGATTTGTAAAAATCTAATGATGGCATTTGTATCTGATAAGATCTACCAGATACGAAATTTGTCTCCAATTTCGAACTCTGATCCGTAATTGAATCTGATCAGATCCTGAAATTGTGGAAAAACGTCGGATCAAAAAGACCTGATCAGATAAAATTATATTTTATAGATCCAAAAAGATTAAATCAGATCCAACCGATTTTTTCAAGGGGCATTTTTCGATAGAAAATATTTGAGAGGTGGGAAAAAAGAAGGGACATTTTTAAAGTTCCAAGGTTTTCTAAGACAATTTCATATGGAAAAATTATTAGGTTCTAAGGCATTTTTCTAAAGAAAAATTTAAGACGCAACTTCAGAAGAAAAATTTACAGACTCAAAGACACACACACAAAATTTCACAACAGAAATATTTCCAGATTCTGGGAGATTTTTCATACAAAAAAGACTTAGATTCTGATATAATTTTCTATAGAAAAATTCCAAAACATTTTTCTTGTTGGAAAAAATCATAGGCCCTTACCACAAGAAAACAAAAAGTCTATTTAAACAAAAGTTTTATTTTAAATTTCAAATTTTCAATACATATTTTGAAAGTCGATTTTAAAAACAAAAACAATTTGTATGGAAATAAAATTAAAAGCTCATTTTAAATTTATTTTATTTTCTTGTGGTAAAGCTGATAAATTTTGAAAAACTATTCCTTTAGAAAAATTCTCTGATTCTACAGTATTATTAAAACAGGAAAAATGTCTTTTTCCATATAATAAATTCTAAGATTCTGAAATATATTTCTCTTAAAAAAACTATCAGATTCTGAAACGTTTTTTCTGTAGAAAAATTATCCGATTTTAGATTTTTTTTCCAGAAAAATTCTTGTCAGACTCTAAAATATTTTATTCTAAGGAAATTAACAATTGCCAGTGGATTTTTTTTTAATAGAAAATGTATAAGGTTCTTAAACATTTTTCCTACAGAAGAATTCTTAAAATTTTAGATAATTTTTCTTTTAAAATATTCTTAAATTCTGAGTCAAATAAGTATCTAAATATTTTCTAAAGACAGTCTCGAGTTCTGAAACATTTTTCTATAAAAAATATATGAGATTTACTTTCTCTTAGAAAATGATAAGAAAAGTTATCAGATTCATTTAATTTTAGTTATTCATATGCAATTTTTTTTATTCTTAAATATTTTATCCTAAGGTTGGTAAAAAAATTCCTTAGACTAGAGACTATGTTTGCTGACGTAATCAAAATAAAATTTTTCTAGTCAAAGTTCTTATGCATTTTTTTACATAAAAAAAATTACAATCCCATAAAAGTATTTCCAGAATTTTGTGCATTTTGGAGGGTATTCGTGGGTTCGTTCAAGGCAAATTTCACTTATTAAAAAAAATCCCGCTTTTTAGATCAAAATCCAGCTTTTTCAACCTTTCGATCCCGCTTTTCAGTCAAAAGCAGTTGGTCAGGTTACTCATACGCCACAAACAAAATATGAGTGTTTAATGTTGCACTTTTATGTAGCGTATGATAATTTTTTTCCGTTCAAAAATATGTGAGTCAGCATTTTCATAGAATAATAACACTGTGCTCAAATTTGGCACTTTTTTTTAACAAGCTGGGCACCCTACTGGTAAATCTAATTCGAGTACGCTGAATTCAATGGTGCTAACCGTTTTTCGAAGCTAGCGATCATATTCGCGACTTAAAATGTTGATGCTCAAGTACAATAAAAACCATATTTTTAAACGATATTTTTTTTGCCATATTTTTTTGGCGATAATTTTTAAATTTAAAACCATTCAAGTCTGTTAAACTTACATAACAAACCATATTACCGTGAATTTTTTTCGCGAAAAATTTTTTGTTCGCGAAAAATCTTTATTTTTGTAAATAAATTGGTTCAATACAAATATTTTTAGTTTAATTTGAATTTACGACAGCCGTCTGGTAAAGCTAGTTCGTGTACACTAAATCCCATTGTAATATCAGTTTTTTTAAAGTTAGCGTATGTATTAGCGATATTCGCCATTACTTTTTTTTTATTTTTAAGTAAAAAAAAAAATTTTTTTATGTTATTTAGACAATTGCGGAATGTTTTTTATCTAAACTCTATTGAATATTCCAAAAAAAAATTATTCGCGAAAATTTTTTTTGTGAATTTTTTTCGCGAAATTTTTTTTCTAATTTCTTTTTATTTTGCTATTAATTTAAGAAAATGAGTAGAATACAATACATAACAGACACAAAATTTAAAAAAAAAAAATCGCGGAAACATTTTTTTTTTTTGCGGAAATGGAATTCTCTTGGTTCTTAGAATCTGAGACAATTCTCAAATATGGGATTTGTCTAAAATTTTTCAAATGGAAAATCTCCTAGATATTATTAGTAAAAACAAAAGTTGTTTCTACTTTAAAAAAAAGTTTGCGACTCTGATACATTTTTCTAAATTCCATGAGCAAAAAACGAGCCTATTATTTTTACTTTATATAAACTTGAACATTTTTATTGAAAACTAACTAAAAATGCATAAAATATTAAATAATCGTTGTTACACACATGTACTACATTATGGGCAATATGTTGCATACCATGATAATCACATTTTTTACGACAATATAGTTTTTATTTTTATATGAAAATAGTTATTACTACCATATTTTACAACCATATATTTAAAACTGAAGGTAGATTTATTTTAACATGCACTTTACTCTCGCGAACAAACTTTTTAAGTGTTACTTTTCTTTTTTTTCACATTTAATATGAAATGTTTTCATAGTAAAAAAATGTTACTTTTTATTTAAAAATACATAAAATTGTAGTTAAATATCATAAAAAAATTATTATGTTCATATTAATTTTTACTTACAATCATAATATTCAAATCGATCAGCTTCACTTGGATTGTTACTACCCATAATTTTTGTAAAAACTATAAAAATAAAAAAAAAAGTTGAAACAAAAATAAGTAAAACATGATATCATAAAATAAAACTCTTAAATTTTTACAACAAATTGTATATAGGATGAAAGTATTAGGTGTATAAAAATATATGGCCTTAAGGTTAATATTTAAAAACTTTCTTAGAAAAGGAACAAAACTCTTGGAAAAAGTTTACGTTTTGAAACATTTTTATTAGAATAATATTGAACCAAATTTGACTAAAGGCCTTAAACTTATGCACTTTTAAAATTTAAAAAAAAATTTAAAATTATTTTTTCTACCTCCTTTTTATCGAGAATTTCTAGTAAAAATTACCAGATTTTTTATAATTTTATAATATTTTTACTAATAAAATTGTAAATTTGCAACTTTTCTGACGCGATAAAAATTACAAGGAATTCTCTTGACTTTGCTAGATTTTTAGCTTACTCCTATTTTACGAGGATTCCTACACTCAAAATAATTCTACAGTAAAAGGTTTAGTAAGTGATATTGTTCCAAAATCTACTAATTCGTTACTAATTTTAGTATCTTCAAAGTACTAACATTAGTAATTTTTACTGGATTTGACTAATATTAGTTAAAAATTTTAGTATTGGTTACCAATTTCTGCACTAGGTCCTTTTGGACTAAAATTAGTTAAATTTTTAGTATTGAATACCCACGTTTTTTTTGGGTGTAGTATAATTACGACCTGTTTTAATTTTACAAGTTTGTACCTATAAAATTGTAAATTTAGAAGTTTTTTGACGCTATAAGACTTATAATGAATTCACGTGACTTTACAAGATTTTTTTTTTGTAAAATTACCTTGGAAATTTGGACATTTACGAAGAAGATTGTAAAATTCAAGAGATCCCCAAGAGATCAAAGTTTTGGATTTTTGAAAATTAACAAAAGACAAAAACAAGTAGAAAAGTTAAATTCGACTTGGCCGAATCCAGCGTTGCCAGGTACTTTTTTCCGTTGTCCCCAAAAATATAACAAAATATCCCCAAAAATCCCCAAACAAAAAAAAAACTTTTTTTTAATTATACAAAAAAAAAAAAATCTTAATTTTTTAAAAAATAATTTATACACTCAAAAAAAAAAAACTGTAATGTTAGCAAAAAAAGCTTGTAAACCTACAAGAAAATTTGCTGATTTTGAACCCACAATTTTTTTGCTAAAGTTAGCAAAAATGTTTTGCCAATAACACAGTGCAACACCCAAAATCGGAATGGGATGAAACCAAAAGCAAATGAAAGTTGACATATTCCATAACAAATCCCTCAAGGCTTTTTTCTAGTTCAGAGCTAGATTTTGTTTTACACTCATTTGAAGTTAGTGCACTTTTATTATAATTACAATAATAAATGCTTGAAAACTGTATTAGTGGCGAATGATTAATATTGTAATTGCCTTTAAATAACAATCATACGCAACGGTGTCCAGTGATTTATATTAATAATTGCCTTTAAATAACAATCATACGCAACGGTGTACATGATTTATTTTAATAATTTGGCTATTCAGTAAATAGGTACTGGACCGATTGCAGCAAAATTCATACCAGTCATAGCTGAAGTAATTTTGAGCTTAAGTTTGGAAACTGGACCCTACATGTCCAATAAGGGCACCACCAGGGGATCTTTAAAGTTGGACACGTTTAGTACACAAAAACTTTAAATGCTTTAAAATCACCAACTTTAAATGCGTGTAAAATAAAATCTAGCTCTGACCTAAAAAAAAGGCCTTGAGGGTTTTGTTATGGAAAACGTCAGCTTTCATTTGCTTTTGGTTTCATCCCATTCCGATTCCGAAAGTTCGATTTTGTATCACTGTGTAATTAGTTAACTAAATATTTTTTTTTGAACTTAGTTTATACACATCTGAGGACCCCATTGGGTTCGGACCCGATAGGTTCAGACCCCGATGGGCCTAGACCTAGTGGGGTTCCTTAAAAATCGTCATAGTTTTTGATCCAAAATTTGTGTCCGTTTCGCTCTACCTTGCTTAGTTTTTGAGATACGTGATTATAGGGGACCACTGGGGTCTTGAGAATTAAAAAACTCGATAACTTCAAAAATATTACTCGGAGAGCTTTTGACTATTTTGCGGTCTTGTTCTACGTGTTGAGAGCTACAAAAACGCTTTTAGACTTTTTGTTACTGCGGTCTTGTTCTACGTGTTGAGAGCTACAAAAACGCTTTTAGACTTTTTGTTGTGTCGGCAATATTTACCGAGATATGAGCATTTTAAAATTTTCGGGAATGCTAACTTTTTTGGATCCAAAGTTTGGGCCCATTAGGGTCCACACATGTGAAGAGGACCGGCGATACTATGGAGATTCTAAGAACCAAAAATGGCCTCCATTTTGCTCTATCTGGCTTAGTTTCCGAGATAGCGCCATTTTAAGTTTTCTGAAAATAAAAAAAAATTTACCATTTATTTTGCTAATATTAGCAAAAAATCTTGTAAAAATGTAGTCAACTCAATTTCAAATTTAGCACAAGAAATTAGTTCAAAGTTTGTTTAAAATTGCTAATGTGCTAAATGAAGTTTACAAGAATTTTTTGCTAACATGCTAATCTCAACTAAAAATTTGCTAAAAGTTAGCTAACTAGCGTTAGCAAAAAAAAATTAGTAAATCTACTAACGTATTTTTTTGAGTGTAAGTGGTAGTTTTATAATTCTATTTCGTAGATTAAGTAATTAAAAAATATCCAAAAATCCCCAAACTCGTAAATAAACGGTATACATTTTACAGCCATTTTACAGCCGAAAAATGCAAGTTTTGCTGAATGAGCTTCGTAAACGAGTGGTTATCGTTGAGTTGAGTTGAGGGTGGGTTGTACAAGCCTAAAAATAAGTAAATTTTTCTAGGCAAGTCCATGGCGCTCAGACTTAAAATAGTCCATTGTACCGAGTGGTTATCACTAAAACTATTTTTAAAAATCGTTGATTTTATTTAATTTAGCTTGTTGTGTTATATAGATTTAATTTCGAATATCCCCAAAAAATCCCCACACTATTTTGGAAATCCCCATAAAAATCTCCAATCTCCAAATGAGATTTGTTTTCCTTTTTTCTGGCATGAAATCCTTAACTTTGGGGATAAATCCCCAAGTCTGGCAGCCCTGGCCGAATCTATGAAGACATACCCTCAGCAATGCACGTTTTAAGTGATAGTAAATTTTCTAACGTGAAAAAGTAAAATTTTTGATTAAAAATATTTTATTTTGTGTAAAAAAAATTTTTTTTTTTTTAAGTAACTTAGGAAAAAAAAAATAATTTAATACGACTAAATTTTTTTTTTTAGTGTAAAATTTTTTTCGAGTGTATTTTTTTTTTGTTTTTGTGTAAAAATATTTTTGAGTGAAAAAAATACGTTGTAAAATATTTTTGTGACTTACCAATGTTTTTAAAACATGTTTAACGGGCTTTCAACGCGTGAATTTAAGGTGAAACTAATCTGAAACATGTTTAACGGGTTTTCAACACATGAATTTAAGGTGAACCTAATCTGAAATTCACGGTTTTGCTGATAACTTTTGAACTACTGGACCAATTTGGCTGAAATTTAATACGAACCAGGCCAGGGGAACAACTAATATATATGCCTAGCTTCAGCATGCTCAGAACTGCCTTCCGAAAGTTATCGTGTTTTATATCTCGTAAATTCACGAAAAACCCTTGCCGAAATTCAGTATTTTGCTCATAACTTTTGAACTACTGGACCGATTTTGCTGGATTGCAATTCCCGCCTGACCAAGTAAATGCCTAATATATATGCCAAACTTCTGGAACCCCCATAAAGTCTTTCAAAAGTTAGCGTGTTTTCAACAGACAGACAGACGGACGGACGATATCGCTAGATTGTCTTAAAATCGATCGAGGATCATGAATATACATACCTTATGGGGTCCTAGACCAATATTTCGAGGTATTACAAACGGAATGACAAATTTATATATACCTCTATCACTAGAGTGGAGGGTATAAAAAATATGTCTGGCATATTTATTGTTATGCATTAGGGCGTCCGTCAAGAAAAATTACGTATTTCGACCAAAATTCGTGTCCGAATTTTTTAACCAAATCCTGCTCAAAAATTCGGAAATTTTGGGTAGTTTGTTTGGAAAAATATTTAAAAAATTTCAAAACCACTATTTTGGTACACAGATGCTGATCTTTAAACAAAAAAATTATTTTTTTATTCAAATTGGTCAAAAAAGTCGGAAAACGTTAAGTAAGTTTTATAAAAGTATTAAAAAAATATTAAAATGCTGATCAGCGGTTTTAGTCCACAGATTCTGATCAGCATTTTTGGACCAAAATCGTTTTTTATATATTTTTTTAATATGTTTTACATAACACACTTAGCATTTCCGAACTTTTAAGACTTATTTGGTTAAAAAAATTATTTATATATTTAAAAATCTTTATCTGTGGACCAAGATCGCGGTTTTGGAAATTTTTTAATATTTTTCCAATAAAGTACTTCGAACTTTTGAGCCGGAATTGGTAAAAAAATCGGACATGAATTTTGATCGAAATACGTAAATTTTTCCAACTTGTAAAATTTTGTGATAAATTTTCCCATAATCACTTCTAACTTCTAAATGTAAAAGTTTAAGTTTGAAGGGACGCTCTTTTATGCATATACCGTAAGGTAGATCATATTTTGTTTATTTTCGATTTTCCTCAATCGGAGCCCAGTTTTGTATACAGTAAAAAAAAATTGACAAAAATTTAAGCTCGATCGGTTTAAAATTGCTGCGTCGCACGCGCATTGAAGTTGCATTTATCGGATTTCGCTCAAATTATGAATACCCATCTCAAGCTGTCAAGGAAAGGAATTTTAAGATTTTTTTTACAAAAAAAAATTTTGAACAGTAATTTTTACAAATTTCACAAAGCAATATCTCGAAAACTATTTGGCCGATTTAAATTTTTTTTTTATTCATTAATTATGATTCGCATCATTAAAAAATACAAGGTATTGCTAAAAATATTATTTCTTTCTTTCCATTTTGTCCCAATTTCATTATAATTGAGTGCGGCACGTCAATTTTCCACCGATATTACCTTTACCTCACTAAACTGAGCTCCGATTTTGAAAAAGAGAAATTCAGCACAATAAGGCTAACATTAATTTACCGATAAAAAATCGGTGGATAGATATCGCTATTTGAATTTACAAATATGGCCGGTTTTTACTACGTTCAAGAACTTTTTTTAAAACTAAAAATGTATTTGCTTTTGACTGTTATAAATTGCTTTCATTAAAACTTACTTTTTGAAAATTCAAAACTTTGATCGAAGGGCTCTGCGGGTTAGAATGATCTGATTTGGATCAAATTAAGTTTAAATTAAAGTTTGCCTCAAGCTCTCTGAAAGGGTCAAAGAAAAATATTTTTTTTTTTTATTTACAATTTTCCCAGAACAATCACTCAAAGACAATTAAAAGACCTTCGTTATTTGTGGCCATTTACTTTATTATACACCCAACAAATAAACATTACAACTATCACAATATTTTCTACTTACAATTCAGGCAACTCTGACGTAAACGTACCAAACACGATGTGGAACGTGTTAAACTTGTATTCGAATAATTTTCTTCGTGATGATTATTACCGTTTTGTTGTTGTTGTGATATACAAATTATAGGTGGACGTTCCGATAGGGGTATTGCAACAAAATTTGTTGTCGTTGCTGTTGTTGCCGTAGCCCGTAATATACTATTGCTATCGTTATGCTGTAATGTTGTTGCATATAAAGGATGCAATTGTGGTTGCAGATGTTGTCGTCGTTGGTGTATCAACTGAGTATCAACTGTGACACTATTATTGTTATTTATGTTATCGTTGTTATTATTATAGCTACTGTTGTTGTTATTGTTGCTGCTGTCAATGCTGCTGTTGCCGCTTGTCGTCGTGGTTGTAGTTGTTGAAATAATAAGTTGTGTGGATGGGGAATCTATAAAATACATAAATGAGGCAATTGGTTAATAAATTGTTTATCTCAGCTTGTGTAAAATATTATTGCAGATTAAGAAATGCCGGTGGAAATAAACAGTTTAAATAAGTGGGTCGATACTTTAAATTTGAGAAAGTTTTTATACTCTCCACTGACAAGGAAGGTCTTTCAGAGGGCACCTACCGATTGTCCTGAAACTTGAATATGGGAATGAGGGGATAAAAATAGGAGTTACCTGTTTTTTTAGCTGCCCAATCTCAAATTTAAAAAATAGTTGCCATCTTATGAAAAATATGGGCCCTCGGAAAAATCCGAATAATAGTCGAACTAGCAGGAATTTTGGCAAACGCAAAAATATGGGTCAGCTTAATTTTTATAGAGATTATTATATATGATTTTGGTGGTCGTCCGTATACAAACTACTCCACTGTTTTTACTTTTTTGGCAACAACGAACTAAACGAAGCCGAATTTGGACACGACCAATTCGCCATTGGATAGGCCTTCAAAAAACTGTTCGTTAACCCGCTAAATTTGAGATTTGGCAGCTAAAAAAACAGGTAACTAATTTTTGCTCCCCTCTTTCACATACGCAAGTTTCAGGAAAATCGGTGCGTGCCCTGTGAAAGACCTTCCTTGTGAGTGATGGAGGTTATATGGACAGTGGTTGTTAACAAATTGGAAACGTTCCTATAGTATAATACTCAACGTTATTATTGTCAAACGATTATAATTCAAAAAATGTTGTGTAGGTAATTTACAAAGCTTGAATTTAAGCTTTAAAGCATCCTGATTGAGTAAATAATAAATCTGCTACAAGGGTCGATCTGGAAAATTAAATTATTTATAGACATTTTTTAGAAATTTGTTTAAAAATATTTTTAAATCGAGTTTTTCAAGTTCAAACATTAAAAATTTAAAAAATATGGTCCAATAGTTTTTATTCAGTTACCAACTAATTTTTTCAACAACACAAACAAAAAATTTTTTAAATGCAGTAGAAAAATTCGCATTTTTGACCAAAAATTCGTTCGACCACCAATTTTTTGTAAACAAAGATAACATGTTATTGTTTACTAACAGCTAAGTGTATGGTAATGAGATATTAAAATAATTAAAATTTTTCTTTGTTTACAAAAAATAGGTGGTCAAAAGAATTGAGGTTTCAAAAATGCGAATTTCTTATACTGTATTTAACAAACTTCATTTTTTGTATAGGTTCCTAGAAAAATTAGTTGATTACTGAATAAAAACTATTGGACAATTTTTTTAAATTTTTAATGTTTGAACTTAGAAAAATTCGATTTAAAAATATTTTTAAAAAATTTTCTAAAAAATGTCTATAAATAATTGCATTTTCCAGATCAATCCTCGTAGCACATTTATTATTTCCTCAATCTGGACGCTATCAAGCCTGGTCTGAATTTCCACATTTTTCTATTACACACTAAAAAATGCCTGCGAATTTGTACTCATGCCCATTAAATCATGATAATGTTTTGCGGAAGATTTGGGTGTACTTGCCGAAGCAAAGTTTTTTTAGAAAAAATAATGTTTTATTACTTTGCTATTCCATGCAAATAGAATTGAAATATCTGTCGAGGACCCCATTAAAAAACCAAAAGAGCTGTACATTTCGCAAGTGAGTGCAAAAATAAGTGCAAAAAGTGTTTTTACATTTTGGAGAGTATAAAACAATGGTTCCCAACCTTTGGGAACCATTGGGGGGCAATTTGAAGGTTCCAGGGGGTAACGAGCAAATTTTCAAGATTTTTGTTAGTCAAATTAACTACAAAAACTTTTTTTTTTTGCAAAATTAACTATGTACATAAATCTTGTTAATTTCTTAACATTTTTACTAAAAACTTAGTTTAAATGCTTATTTTAGAAAAAGTTTGCTAAAAAGGTAGAAATTTTTCACTAGATACAAAAATTAGAAAAACTAACAAATATATCCTTAATGTAGGGTGGAAAAGACAATTTTTTTAACTTAAAAGTGGGGCGTGGCGTAAAAAAGGTTGGGAACCATTGGTATAAAAGATTCGGCACCAAAAAATATAACACTCTCACTTGTTTTATGTACATTTGATAAACAAATGGAAAAGCTTAGACTTGGTAAAAAAGTAGTTTTGGTAAAAAAATTTTTTTTTTTTTCACGAAAAACAAAATTATGTTAAAAAAAATTTATAAACATAAAATTTTTGGTGAAAAAAAATTTGATAAAAAAAAGTTTTTTATTGAATTTTTTTGATGAAAAGAAAAATTTTTTGATGAAAAAAAAATTGATAAAAAAAAAATTTTTTTGGTGAGAAAAAAATTGATAATATAAAATTTGATGAAAAAAAATTGATGAAAAAAATATGACAAAAAAAAATTCATGAAAAAAAAAAATTCATGAAAAAAAAAAATTGATGAAAAAAAATTGATAAAAAAATTAATGAAAAAAAAATTCATGAAAAAAAAAAAATTTTATGAAAAAAAAATTTGATGAAAAAAAAATTTGATGAAAAAAAAATTGATGAAAAAAAATTGATAAAAAAAAACAAGTAAAAAACTTAAATTCGCCCTTGCAAAAGCTTTATTTTAAACAAAATCACTTTTGAAAAAAAAAATGTTTTTGAAAAAAAATTTCCGCAAAAAAAAAATGCGCGATTTTTTTTTTGTCAGAAATATGTTCGTACTTGTTTAAATACCATTCGGTGTTCAATTATGTTTACATATGTCAATCAGCAGCCGAATTAAAGCATTTTGTATTTTAAGGTTGTGTTGAATGTCCCAAATTTTTCGAGGTGTCCTCACATTTTTGTTCATAACTTTTGAACCGCTGAACCGATATCGCTCAAATGCAATACCAAACTGCTCGGGAGAACTTCCAATAAATATCTTGTTTCAGTGATCTTCGTGTAATATTGTGGCCATGATCACCATTTCCACAGACAGACGGACATCGCTAGAATGTCTTAAAATCACTGGTCATGAATATATATAATTTATGTGGTTCTAGACCGATATTTCGATGAGTTACAAACGGAATTACAAACTTATATATACCCTCTATCACTAAGTGGAGGGTAGAAAAATGATCCTCCAACGTTAAAAAAAAAATTTTAAAAATTGCAGGGGCGTTTTTGGGGGGGGGGGGGGGTGCTTGCTGGAGGTCCTTGGGGACACCTTCTCTCTGGTCAAAAATGTTTACAAATTTAATTACTATGCTTTTTGTACAAAAGATATACAATTTCATCATTATATAAATTATTTGCTAATATCCACGCCCACAAAAGGGGGCGGACCAAAAAAAAAGTTATTTTCAAATCCCCTGGGTCCAAGTTCAAGACTTTGAACTTTTCAAGCATAAAAATGTTTCATTTGTTTGATAAAAATACAAAAAAAAACTACAAAAAGTTACCTTTTTTCATTGGTTGGTTTACTTCGTCAAGGGGGAACTTTTGCCCCCCTTGTCCGATTTTGCCCATTTCCGAACTTAACCAGCCTATGAACATAAACATATATGTGCCAAATTTCAGGAGTCTAGCCTTTTTATTTTGGACTGTGTCGTGTCTTCCACAGACGGACGGACTGACGGGCAGACGGGCGGACGGGCGGGCGGACGGACGGACGGACAGACGGACATCGCTATAATGTCTTAGAATTGATCACTGATCAATAATATATATACTTTATGGGATCCTAGACCGATATTTCGATGCGTTACACAAGGAATGACAAAGTGAGTATACCCCCATACAGTAGTTGGCGGGTATAAAAAATTATGAAAAAAAAAAATTTGATGAAAAAAAAATTGATGAAAAAAAATTTGATAAAAAAAAAATTGACAGAAAAAAATGATGAAAAAAAATTTTGATGAAAAAAAAAATTTATGAAAAAATAAAATTGATGAAAAAACAAGTAAAAAAGTTAAATTCGGCCTTGCCGAATGTAGTGATACCCTCCACAATTTCAAAAAGATTATTGCAAAAAACTTTATTTAAAAGGAAATTACTTTTGAAAAAAAAGTTTTTTTTAAAAAAAAAAATTCCGCGAAAAAAAATTTTGTTAAAAAAAAATCCGCGATTTTTTTCTTTTTTTGTCAAAAAATATGTTTGCACTTGTTTAAATACCATTTGGTGTTTAATTATGTTCACATATGTCAACCAGAAGCCGAATTAAAGCATTTTGTATTTTTAGGTTATGTTGAATGTATTGAAATTTTTGAGGTGTGCTTACATTTTCGTTCATAACTTTTGAACCGCTGAACCGATATCGCTCAAATGCAATACCAAACTTCTCGGAAGAACTTCCAATAAATATGTTAAGTTTCAGTCATCTCTGTGCCATATTTTGTCCGCGAGAGCATTTTCCACAGACAGACAGACAGACGGACAGACGGACAGACGGACAGACGGACATCGCTAGAATGTCTTAAAATCGATCGGGCATCACGAATATATATACTTTATGGGGTCCCAGATCGATATTTCGATGAGTTACAAACGGAATGACAAACTTATATATACCCTCTATCACTAAGTGGAGGGTATAAAAATTGATGAAAAAAAAATTTGATGGAAAATAAATTGATGAAAAAAAAAATTCATGAAAAAAAAAAATTGATAAAAAATTTTTTTTTTTTTGTTGAAAAATAATTATGTTACTTTTTATTCACCAGCTGGTAAAAAACGGTTTTATTCACCACGAGGTGAATTATTATCCAAGTTACCAACCCAAGTTATTAAAATTTTTGGTTTTAAGAAAATGAAAATAGTAATATATGGTTTGAATTGAGAAAGGTGTGAAAGAAAAATTTATTTTTCTAAAAATTTAAGACATCCTGGTTCGTTTTTTACTAGTTTCATATAATCCAGTTATTATAATCATCAGAAAAACTTTTAATGTCAAATTTATTCAGTTAATAGTCAATTTTATTCTATATGTGAAAATTATTAATCTAGAGTGATCGTACCTAAGAGGCAGTTAATAGCAAAAACATTACAGATCATGGGTTCAATCCCTGGCGGCTGCGATCTGTTAATAATTTTCACATATAGAATAAAATTGACTATTAACTGAATAAATTTGACATTAAAAGTTTTTCTGATGATTATAATAACTGGATTATATGAAACTAGTAAAAAACGATCCAGGATGTCTTAAATTTTTAGAAAAATAAATTTTTCTTTCACACCTTTCTCAATTCAAACCATATATAACATGATTAAAAATTTATAATACATAATTATAATTAGAGCCTGAGCTCAACTGTCTTTACAGAAAAACAAATATTTGAAAATAGTAATTTTTGTTTTCTTTTTCGTTAATTGTTAGCTTATATAGTCAAACTGAGGTGGCGTCCTGCATCTTTTTTAAAATTAGACACCAACCTAAAAACATTATCATGTTAAAAAAACTTGTGTCCAATTACTAGTCTCGTAATCCCATTTTACAAATATTTGACAGTTTTCCTTGTTTTTTAACAAAAAATTTTCGATCAATATTTACATTTTTTTTTTTTAATTTTACATTTCTTTTTGTAATTTTTACTAGGAATTCTCGTAAAATAGGAGGTAGCAAAAAATCTAGTAAAATCACGAAACCTCTCTGTAAGATTTATCGCGTTAAAAATTTGTTAATTTACAACTTTATTGGTAAAAATCTTGTAAAATTACAAAATATAAAGTAAAATGCTTGTAAAATTACAAGGAAATGTTGTCAAATAGAAGGTAGCAACAAAAAAAAGTTACAAACTTTTCTTGTCGTTTTACAAGGTTTTTTTTTTGAGTGTAACAAAAATTAATTTATTGTTTTTTTGATTGAGTCTCTCATTCAAACCATCAAATAATTGTAAGCTCAAATTTATCATTTAAAATAATCGCTGTTAAGCCTATTTATCATTTGTACGTGTTTTTTGTCTGAAAATGATATCTCAAATAAAAATTGGCTGCCATTTTTCATGTATACATAAGTATTTTGTTATGTGAACTACAAATAAAATAATTATTTGTAGATTTTTTTTTTTTTGTCCAATGTTTAAAAATTCTTCTTTTTCATATGAAATCAAACAACTGCCACAAAAGTTATAATACTTTTTGTGCAACACAACAAAAAAATATGCATCCATAAAAGTGAATATTGAAAAAAATAAACATGAATATTCTTTTTGAAAAAAAAAACCCAAACAAATTTATAACAATATTTTTTGATGCTAAAAAAAAATTCAGTATTTTCCGCCAAATTCATGTGTAAACCGCCCTTGTGTCGTTACAGTCATTCATACATGCGTCCGATTATTGTGGATTGCCAATGTCGATTTTGTTTACTTTTTTGGCTTTTAGCCAAAACTATATTACATATGTATGAGTGAATGTATAAATGTACGTACAACAAACAACCACTGACAATAGTAAATGTTATACGATAACAAAACAAAAACAATTTCACCAATACATGAGAATAACACTATAAAAACCTTTTATTTTTTTTTTGTCCAGTCTCCTAACGTTAAAGAAATTCTTACAAGGGAAGTATTCCAACCCTTATGGACAGATTTGCCTGAAACTATAAAAGAGGCGATTCTAAGGTTGGGGTGTATCGGACTATCGGTCATATTGGGAATTTAAGGATACAAAAAATAGGGCAAAAAGGGCGCAAAAATCGATTATTTTTTTGTTGATTTATTTTTGCTATGATATTCCTTTTAGTACGGGAGTTATCGGAATATTCCTGAAGGTTCACATTGTTTCATAAAAGGGCAACGAAATTTTAAAACACTGATATGGCCAATAAGCCGAGACACCACAACCTTAAAATCATTTCCTTTAATTTTTTGATTTTAAGGCAAATCGGACCGTAAAGGTTGGAATACTTTCCTTGTTAGTAATATATATTTATTGTATGTTTGTTTAGCGAAAAATATATCGTAAATTGTTTTTCGTTGTTTTTCATTTTCATCAAATTCAAATATTAATTTATATTTTTCTAATCAGCACAATTTGTCTAAATACACTATGCAACATGTGGTAAGGTAAAATGTAAAAACGTTGGGGTAGTTTATATGGAGAGGTATATACGTACGACCGCCCAAATCAGATATAATAATCTGATCTGATTTTATTCGGATTTTCACGAAAGACCAAATTTCTTCATAAGGTTGCAACCCTTTTTAAATTTGAGATTGGGCAGCTAAACAAAAACAGGTAACTTATATTTTTCTCCCCTCATTCCCATATGCAAGTTTCAGGATAATCGGTGGGTGCCTTTCCTTGTAAGAATTTTTGAAAAAAAACAAATCTCTCAGAATTATAAAATTTGCCTGTTGTAAGATTTTAAGAGTTTTTGTATTGGAAATTGGTGACAACCGATACTGCTGCGCACTGCTGAAAAACTGCAGACATTTCATTGGGGACTTTTTGAAAAATTGTATGAAGATGTCAGAAATTTTATAAAGGGAGAGTCAGTAGTATGTCAGGAGTGTTTTTTTGCCGACTTTTTAATAATTTAATATAATAATTTTCATGCTAAAAGAAATTGCTTTAGAAAACATTAAAGGGTATTAAAACCGTAAAATTTTTCTATTACCTAATATTTTCTATCAAAAAATGCTATTAAATTTAAGATTTAATGTTTTTAGTAGGTTTATTCTATTCTATTTTCTTTACTAATTAAAGAAATTCCGAAACACGTGTCGATTACGGCTTGCAAAAATGATTAACACAAATAAATTTAAAACAGAAAAATACTATCTTGAAGACTTTTTAGTATTGGGATGTTGGTCTCAGAAAAAAAATTTCAGAATGTCTCACAATTAAGAATTTTTACATAAAAATTTAATTTGACTTAAAAGGGTGTTATTTATTATGTAAATCGGTCCGGTTAAAAAGGTTTTTTAGTACGACAAATTTTTAATTTTTTTTTCCTTAACCCTTAAATCTAAACACTTTAAATCGTGGCACACCTCGATCATAGTCGTCTCTAACTCTATGAAATAGTCACACAGAATTTTTTTTTTTTTTTGTTCCAATGAACGACTTTCATAGTATTTATGGACATATTCATATAATTTATTAACTTTTTCATAATACCCAGCAAAACTTAGATTACCAAATAAGGTATATAATAAGGTATAGGATCTCTTATTTTATACATTGCAGCATTGATGATTTTAACAGGCGATGAGACTCAAAGTAATGCATCCACATTATCACAAAGAATACCAAAAAGGTATAAAATAAGTCATAAATTTATAACGAAGAATACGAGTAATGTGTAAAATATATGATATTTTATAGGTTACGAGAAATGAAAGAATATGGCATACCAGAAGATAATATATAAGGTGTTACGAGTAGTGAAAGAGTAATTTTGTATTAAATTTACTCACGTGATTGTAAGTGAGTGTAAGTAGATAAAATATGCTCGTGAGTGTGTGTCGTTAGAAATTTCCTGTCGTGAGCCCATCTCTAGTTTAAACTTATGATTTTTTTTATAAAATAATTATTTTTTATGTAATGCATTATGCATCCAATTATAAATAATACATTATTTCAAACTTTCAAATAAAACATAATGTACCCGAGTAAAAATAAACATATATTACAATATGTAACTTGATACAAACATAATAAATTATATATGATTATACATCCCTGAGATATTTTCTAAATTTTTTTAATGCAGTCATATGTAGTAATATATAATTTAATCATGATTCGGATTACAAAATTTCTTTTTCTGTATAATTTAACTTAAAATTATATATAGCTTATGCTATTCCATATAAACCTATATATGTTTACAATTAACCAAAAATTTTCTAAGTTTTTTAGGCAAAGTATAAGAAACTTTTTAAAATGTTCCTAAACATTTCTTGTTAGGGTTATGTATATCACATATCTGGTTCGAAGCGTACCCAAACATTTTTTTGTTTTTGAAAATTATATGTTTGGTGAATGTATCGTTGACCTGTGGTGTATCTCAACCCAAACCAAAAAACACCAGGATTTTATATGTTTTTGTGCAATTAGATCTAATTAGATCCACCAATATAAGGCAATGTCTGGTCAAAACTCGGATGAAATCAAATCATATTTTATACAAGTAGATCTTTTTTAATGCAAAAACATCCACCATTATTCGGATCAAATTGCGTATTAATATATATTGTGTCATATATCATTATATATTGCATCATATAAAAATTTTTACTCGGGTAACCAAATATAAGTCATCCATGATTTAATGTTTAGAAATAACAAATCTGAAATACATTTTTTCCAATAATCATGCATTACATAGCAAATTATTAGTAATGCATTATTTTTCACTTGAAAATAATACGTTGTGGAACAAATGTTTGGTAAGACATCATAAAATAATGCTACAAATAAGTTATATACATTACCTGGTAATGTGTTATATAATCACTACCCATTGCCAAAGTTTTGCTGGGTACTTATAACCTTTTTTATAGTATTTATGAAAAATGTTAAATAGTTCTTAAATATCACATATTATGATTTATTCATAAATACTATGAAAAAGTTTATTAGTATTATATTCCTTCATTGAATTTTTTTTTGTGTGCAATGGAAAAAAATTGTGTGATTTTTTTTTTAAATTTTTTTTGATAATATCTTGCAAAAATCCAAAACTTTGATTGAATGGTGCTACGATTTAAAATGCTCGGCTTTGGATAAAATTAAGTTTAAATGAAAAAATGTTTTAAGCTCTATGAAAGGGACAAGATGCAAGAAACTTTTCTATTTTTTTTTTTTTTTAATTACAAATAGCAATGTCTCGACAACCGTTCGACAGATTTAAAATTTTTGTGGAATTCATGTTTAGTGCATCAAAATTAATAAATATGATGTATTGCAAGTCATATGTTTTAATTTACTTTTTTCTTAATTTTCAAAAATCCAAAATTTTGATCACTCTGATGGATCTCTCCGATTAATTCAATTGGCGTCAAACTTGTACCACATAAGTTTTAGGCCCATTAGATAATTTTTTTTTTTACTTTCAAAAATCCAAAATTCTTATTTGAAAATTTAAACACACTAGTTTTAGGTGGAATAAAAATAATTTTCATTTCTTCTATCTTTTTCACAACTTAGTATTTTCTAAAGAAAAAAAATTGTAAAAAATATTTCTTTCTAAAATTTAACACATAGAAACATTTGTATCTATTTGTTTTCTATGTGTCTACTAGTTGTCTAAACTAAATAAAAATATTTATAAAATCAGTGTCGGCAAAACATATAACAACAATGAAGGTGTCAGTTATGGCTGTCAGTCAATATATTTTGATATATTTTTCTTATGTATTTATTTGATTGTTGTTGACATGACTAATGTAAAAATGTGTGAAGATTGGTATTTCCCTTCAATATGTAGGTGTAATATATATAATTTTACAAAATGCATGCCTTTGAAGGTCAATATTATTTTGTTTTTGAAATATACTGTTAACAAAAAAAATATTTAATTATATGTCGATACTCTAGCTCGAGGTAACTTTTTCTTTACTAATTAAACCATGATATTGATAGACCAATTTCCAAGAAAATTATTTTTTCATCGTCCTTTTTATATTTTTTAAAGTTCAGAAATTACACTAGTTTACAACCAAACTGAGCACTAACCGCGAATATTTTTTTGTATTTAATATTTAATAATTTTTTTAACGTTTTTTGAAGGTATTTTCACTATTTTTCTTATATCGCGATAGACAAGCATATTATAAAAATGCGTTTTTTTTTTAATCAAAAAACGCATTTTAAAAATTTTTTTAAATTTTTTTTTCTTGTTTGAGGTTTAGGCTTAGAGTAACCATAAAAAAAATATTTGTTACGATTTCTATTTTTGCCGATCACCCAAATTTTTATTTTCTTACTCAAAACACGCATTTAATTTAACTAAAGCCATGTCATGCAAAAATTTTAATTTTAACGTGTTTGACCACGCCTATCTTGCCCTTTTTTCCGAAAAACAATTTTTTTTCCACGATTTGTTATTTCTAGGGCAATAAACTCTATAAGTTTGACATTGATCCAACAACATTTTGATTTTCCGTGGTACGTTTGATATGAAAAGCTTCTTATATATTTTTTTTATCACTAAATTGCCACAAACATATACCAAATCTTATTTAAAAATTGTTTGCTGGTTTATTTATAACAGGAAATACACATTTCAATTCATAAAAATTAATTAGAATAGAGAACTTTGGACATAATATCTGAAATATACATGCGTTTATTATTATTTTTTTTTTTTAACATTTACTCACGTGATACAAATATTTATTTTTTTTTCTCATGCTCATATGTATTTTTAAACATTCTTGAAGAAATATCTTTTACATATATTAAATTTATTAACAAATATGAGGCATTCCACACTAAATGCCCAGCGAAAAAAATCATGTGTACCGCAAACTTCTGAATAGGTTGTATGGATAGCACTATATGGAACTTAGAAAATTGAGTTTTTGGTTTTCAAATTTTTCAAAAACTGGGCTTAGGAGGCATGGTCAAATATTGGAAAAATGGTAAAATTTGTGGCGAGTTGCCTTTATTAAATATTTATCACATTAAAACGGAATGCACCACAATCTTAAAAATTTGCATTCTTATATAGTTTTGTATGGGCTATCGATTAAAAAAATTATTTTTGGAACATTTTCAGAACCCGTTCTGAAATTTTCCATTTTTTAAAAACGTCAATTTATCAAAAATCCGGCCACTTTTTTAATACCCTCAACTCTAGTGATAGAGGCTATATATAACTTTGTCATTCCGTTTGTAACACCTCGAAATATTAGTCTAAGACCCCATAAAGTATATAGTTTCATGATCCTCGTTCGATTCTAAGACTATCTAGGGATGTCCGTCCGTCCGTCTGTTCGTCTGTCTATCTGTCTGTCTGTTGAAAACCCGCTAACTTTTGAAAGACTTTACGGAGGCTCCTGAAATTTTGCACGTATATTGGGCATTTAACTGGTCAGGTTGGTATTGCATTCCAGCGAAATCGGTCAATTGGTTCAAAAGTTATGAGCAAAAGAGTGAATTTTGGCAAGGGTATTTTGCGAATTTACGAGATGAAAACCACTCTAACTTTCGAAAGACAGTGCTTTCTGCACTTTCTGAGGGTGCTGAAGCTTAGCATATATATTTGTCGTTCCCCAAGTCTGTTTGGTTTTGAATTTCAGCAAAATCGGTCCAGTGGTTCAAAAGTTATAAGCAAAGCCCTGAATTTCACATTGGTTTCACCTTAAACTGTTGAAAACTCGCTAAACAAGTTTTATCAGCATGGTGAAATACCAGTTTTTTTAAAACTTGTTGTTGTTTGTTTTTCTGCCGAGGCATGCAGTTTAGTTGTGAGACAAGTAAATATTTGTTATTGTTTTGTTATTGTTTTTGTAACTGAAGGTAACGGTGTATAGTAAGTATTTTTGGAAAAAAATCAAATAAAGGGGGATTGAATGTTAGTTTGTTTTTGGTTTTTAAAGAAGAGGATGGTGAAATAAATAGAGGGAAAATGTGAAATAGTTTTTTTTTTATTACATAGGGCGTGTGTGAAACGGTAGCAAAGTGCTATGGTAAAAAATATTTTTCCTGTGGTGGAAAAATTTTATATTTTTACTGTGTGAAATGATATATTTTTTGAAAACAGTAAATTTTGACGTTTGTAAATAACAAATCGAAAAAATACAAAATAAATGTGAAAATAAACATAAAATTTTTTGGAAATATTTTTTATTGTTTATTACAATTCTTTAAAAAAAAATAATGGATGCTGTATTTAGTATTTATTAAAGAATATTGATAATCTTTTTTCCATTCTGCCTTTATAAAAATCAAATGGATATGTACATAAATCATAAAAATTGGAATAAACCCGACCCGTGATTGCGAGGGTACATAATTCGATTTGCACTGTCCACCCAAACACTTCCGCAATGCAAATAAAAGAATAATTTCTTTCGCTCCATAGATGTATGTAGGCAGGCACCAGCAATTGTTCTTTAAAGCTAACAATTTGTTGTTTTGCTGGATTTTATTGGATTCTTCTTTAAAATGGTACATTCGGGACTGCTCCCTGTAAGAGAACTTTGTTAAAATATGTTTGCAAATTAAATTTATAACAATACTTACAATTATTGTAAAAAAAATATTTTATTTTTTGCTGTTTTCATTTTCCTATTTTGTTTTTTTAAATTGATTAAATATTTTCAATAGTTTTGTATTTTTATTTATTTTTTGAAACTTCAAAAATTTCATTACTATTGTCAAAAATTCTACTAGCCCTATGGGCTAGTGAAATTTTATTCACCTCAAGACTGTCAAAAATTTACTAAGTAGTATACTTTGCTACCGTTTCACACAGGCCCATATAGGTATAAAACAACAAAAATGTTTCACAAAGTAATTTAGTTACTCAAAGAAATTGTACACTAAAAAAAATATTTACACTCAAAAAAATGTAACACTGAAAAAAAAATTTACACATTATTTTTTTTTTTTTTTATGAAATGTCACACTCAAAAAAATGTTGACAGTCAAAAAAATTTTACACTCAAAAAAATTTGATTGATTAAAAAAAAGTTTTACTCAAATTAATATATTTCTAATCAAAAATTTGTAATCCAATTTTTTGATTTTTTTTTTTAGAAAATTACTATCAGATACCATTGTGGAGGGTATTCATAGATTCGACCAAGTCGAATTTAATTTTTCTACTTGTTTTTCATTAATTTTTACCAACAAATTCGAAAAAAATAACTAACGAAAACATTAAAAATTAATGACAATTCTTTTATTTTTACCAAGAAATTCCAAAAAAATAACCTACGAAAACATTAAAAATTAATGATTTTGTAGGTTATTTTTTACAATTTTCTATTGATATATTTTTTTAAAAATTTTTAATAAAATTTTGGGGAATCGATCCCGCAATCAACTACATTCTGGCCAGACACTCTACCCATCGTGCCAAAGTCACTTGATACAAACATGTTTTTATATTTCTATAAATAATTTTTTGAATTTTTTTCTACAAAAAAATAATCTACTTGTGTAGGTAAAAACTAATGCTATCTCATTAAAAAATACCAACAATTTAAAAAAAAAAAACTTACACAATTCATTAAAAATTTAAAGAATAATCAATAGTTTTTACTTACAGAACAAAAATAAATAACTTTAAAAATTAAATGTTAATGAAAGTCTTTATATTTTAGTGTGTTATTTTTGAAACAAAGGACAGAACATTAAATAAATGTTTTTTCTTTTAAAAACGACTAAACGTAAAATTTTTTGAATAAACTACAAACAGTTAATGACATAATTTTTTGAGTGTTCCTTTAATCTTGACCTTGACAGTGTGAAATCGCGAGATTTTTTATTTTTTTTTTAAAAGCTTAAACGTTTCTGTCTGTAAATAAATTGGAAATTTACTATGCAACACTTCTTACATATTTATAAATGTGAATTTATATTTTTGTGGATTACGTAGTATTTATAAAAATAGTTTTAAATTTTTGCAAAAAAAAAATAAAAACAAATGAGGTGTGTTACTGATGAATATTAAAAATTTAATATAAAATATAAATTTAACTGATAAAATTCAAACAAATTTTATTTATGTAAAATGCTAAATTAATGGTAAAGAAGTTTTTTTTAATTAAAAAAAAAAAATTCCAAAAATTATCAAAAAAATAAATGAGGTTTTCTATAAATAAATTCAATCAGCAAGCAAATCAAAGTAAGAAAAAAATTTTTTTCTAACATCTATATAAATAAAAATCAATTGTCGTTCGTTGGTAACAGCATCAGTTGAAAACGGCTGAGCCGATTTCGATGATTTTTTTTTTGAAATGTTCGTCATAGTCCAACTTAGGTTTTTACGTAAAGAAAAATTGACCACGCCCACTTTTACGCCCACTTTTTTCGATTAATCTAAAATCGGAAAACAGCTGCACCGATCATGGTAATTTTTTGTTTAAATGTTTAAAGTTATCCAATTTAAGCTTTTACTGAAAGAACAATCGACCACGCCTACTTTTACGCTCACTTTTTCAATTTATCTAAAATCTGCGAATGGCTGGACTGATTTGACTAAATTTTTTTTTAATGAATTTTCATCATATTCTAACGTTGGTTTTTACGTATAAAGAAATTGAACACGACAACTTTGGCTAATTTTTGTTGAAAATGTTCGGCATAATTCAACTAAGGTTTTTACGGATAGTAAAGTTTCCTACGCCTACTTTTTTCAATGTATTGGAAGAACTATAACGGATAGTCCGATTTGGTTATAGTACGCAAAAGATTTTTAAGGAAAGAACAATTGTCAACGCCAATTTTTACGCTCACTTCCCCCGATATATATATTTTCAATCATGGAATGGCTGCATCAATTTGTCCAATTTTGTTTTTAATGTTCATCATAGTCCAACTGAGGTTTTTCGGAAAGAACAATTTTCCATTTCTGCGCCCACTTTTCAATGGATGAACCGAGTTGGGTAAATTCAAATAATGTTTTTACGGTAAGAAAAAAATTTGAAAGAAAGTTATAGTTGGTCAAGACCGACCATATGATACCCTACACCAATGTTTTCCGAAAAATGGGTCCCAAGTCCCAACATGGACCGATTGGATCTATCTTTTGTTAGATCTTTTTTTAGTGTAGAAAACTCACACAGATCAAATTTAAGTGGAATTGGTTTATTTTTTTGCCAATAGACCGATTTAACTGAATATCGGTCGAAAGTTTTATATGGGGGACTAAGTCCAAAAATTGTCCAATTATATTCCGATGTGATTAGGTTAATAAAGTACACGTTTAACACCCAAAAATAAAATGTTTATAAAATATTTCCCTTTTTATGAATTTTGAGGGAATTATTTGAATATCGGGAGGGTGGTTTGTATGGAGACTTAAAGAAGGACTGACCCGATTCATTTGAAATTTGGAATGATGATTCGTGCATACAAAATTTGTTTACCTGTTAAATTTCAAAGCGATATCTATTATAATACGGTTATTAGAGTCATTTAAGCCTAATCCAAAGAGGGCGTTTATATGGGGCTAGGTCTTAACATTGACCGATTTCCAATTTCAATAGGCTTCGTCCTTGGGTCAAAATATGCTTAAGTTTCAAATTTAAAGTCAATTGATTAAAAATTGCGACCTGTATCATGCTTAAACCGATAAATGGACAGACGGACGGACGAACACCGCTAAATCGAGTCAAAAAGTAATTCTGAGTCGATCGGTATCAAGGTAGGTCAAGGACCAATATTTCGGGTAGTTACCTACATCAGCACAAACTCATTATACCCTGTACCACAGAGTGGTGTAGGGTATAATAAAATATTGAATAAAAAAATATAAATTAAAATCAAATTTCCATAGTTCGTTCGTAATCGCATCACTTGAGAACTGACCGATTTGGATAATATTTTTTTAAATGTTCGTCTTAGGTTTTTTCAAAAAAATTAAACACGCATACTTTTACGCCTCCTTTGATTGATTTGACTAAACTTTATTTTTTTAATGTTTGTCATAGTCCAACTTTGGTTTAAACGGGAAAAAATTTTCACGCCCACTTTTATTTCAATATATCTAAAATAGTAGAACGACAGGGCCGATTTGGCTATTAGTACAACTAAGGTTTTTACGGAGAACGACTGGCCTGTTTTGGTAATTTATTTCTTTAATGATCATTATAGTCAAAGTAAGGATTTTACGGAAATACTTATTGTCCTCCCCCACTTCAAAGCCAACATTTTTTAATATGCTTAAAATTTGCAGCACTTGAGAAAGCCTGGACCGATTTGGCTATTTTTTTTGTTGTTGTTTTAAATGTTCGTAATAGTCCATATAATTGTTCGGAAAGAAAAATTTTGAACAGTTCGCAAAGCCGAAGATATGGTAATTTTTTTTAATTCCTAAAATATATTTTGAAGATGATTATCTGCCCAATCGGGTCTTTAAAACCACGCCCACAAATTTTTCTAAGCCAAGAAATTCATTAATTTTTTGCAGGACTATATATTTGAAGCGAGATGAAATATAATACTTATCTTATATATGGGCCAGCAACGCGGACCGGGCCAGCTAGTTCTAAAATAAAAATATCAGAGTTATCAGTCATCTAATTGAATTTTTTTTTTTTCTATTTTTAGGACACACCTTTAGTAAACAAATGAATATAATTCAAAAAAGTCAACTCTTTTTATCTAGGACAACATCTTTTATTTTCAAAGTAAACTTTCTGTGTATTTTTTTTTAATTTCCTCTGATATATTTTCAAAACAATATTAATTAGTTTTTAAAGAAATCATTCAATTCTTGAAATTACGCATTTTATGCGTTCTTTTGTTATTTTGAATTTAAAACATAGCAATTTTTTTTTATTTTTTTTTTTTTGCAACTTGTATTTGTTTTAGATATATCTACGTTTTTTTTTTGTTATTGTTTATATTCAATATATCATTTTAAAACATCTATCAAATCAATTTTACCAAGTCTATATAGTACATCATTCATTATTTTTCGTTTGTTCTCTTTTTGCACAATTGATGTTTTTTGTTTAACCTACAAGTAAACATGCAAAATTAATATGAACAAGAATATTCGTCATAAAAATGTCCAGAGGCGTTGCAATATGTTTTTTTTGCCAAAAATAAAAAAAAACTTTATTTACATTTGTTTATAATGAATTTTCTAAGAAAACTTATGAACATAAATATTTATTCAAATGAAAACAAATAATCACGTGCTGTGGTATCTGACCCCTCGAGGTTTCTAATACAATGAAAAACACAAAATATTCAATTTAAATAGTTTTGTTAAACAAATACGTTTAATGCCGAAAACTTAAAAACTAAAATGCCTACTTAAAAAATTAGAAAATCTGAGGTAAAAGTTAGAAGAGCACAATTAAAATTAGAAAATCCTGAAAGTTAAGAATGTTTTTTCCTAAATTTTTCTAAATGTTCCCTATTTTATTTATTTTCTTAAATTTTTTCTTATTTAATTTCCATTTTTTGGATTAAGTAATCAAAGTTTTTCCAGAATGTTTCAGATCTTTACTAAATTTAACTGAATTCCTTAGAATTTTTTGATTTTTTCCTGCTTATGTTCTATAATTCTAAAAAAAAATTGTTAATGATTTTTTGTGAGTTATCAATAACTTTTTAGATTTTTTTCAAAATTTTTCTTAATTATATTGCTTTTTTAACGATTTACCGATCTTTACAAATTTTCACGAGTTTTTCCGAATTATTCTGAATTTTTTTAAAATTGTTTCTATTTTTTTAAGTTTTCCTTACAGAGGAAACTTATTCCCCCAGTTGGAAAATGTATCACTGAGGAAATTTCCACAGTGATTCCTTGAGGAAATGTCTTCAGGTTCTGACAAATCATAGGCAATCCTTGATGATATATCCTAACATTGTCAGCACTGAATGTTTGCTTTAAGAGTGTGGACAATTCCTCTAAGACGTCTAAAAGGAAATGTCTTCAGAATAGCAGTATGTTAAATTAGAATTTTAAATCTGGGCAACTCTTCAATTTCCAAGAAAAAGATGGCAATATTATCGACTTAATAAAAAAAAATCAAAATCTAACAAGTAGAATAAAAGTAATAAATAGACAAACAATTTTAAAAATAAAGTTTGGAACAAGTGGTTAGGTGTGGGACTAATAAACTGGAGGTTCCAGGTTCAAATCCAGTTGAGACTAAAAAACACGAAAAGTTTTTTCTAAATATGAGAAAGATAATTTATAAAGGAAAATGGATAAAAGTAAAAACTAAAGGAAATACGAAAATTTTTTGTATTTTCGCGTGACCTATGTCAGACATTTCCCCAAAGAAGTCTTAGCCTTCTTGTCCCCAGAAGGTCAGCCCTAACCACTGCTGACTTTGAGTGAGGACATTTTGAAAATTTCTATGAAACTGTCCTTAACCCAGTACATAGAGTTGTCTTGTGGATGTCAGGTGTGACTCTGACATGTCATCGCTCCGTCACTGAGGATGGCTCGAGGACGTTGCCAACTGGGCCACCATCATAAAATACATAAGGATTAGTGAGTCTAGTTTCTTGGCCAGAATTTGTTTTTATTTTTGTGAGACTGTTTTATCTAGCCTATCATATCTTTTGATTAGGGGAATTTAAATTTTTTCTAAACATTTCTCTCAGTGCGAGCTTCAACAAAAAAAAAATGATTTTAAAACAATACGTAGTAGGTAAAAAACAATAAATTTCATTTCACAACAAATCAAAATTTGTTGAATTTTTGTAAATACCAAAACATTAAATGCAATTCGATCGGAAAACAAAAATACAGCAAATTTTAAAATGTTAGAGTGTTCAGCCAAAATCATTTGTAGCCGAGTCAAAAAATAGTAAAAAACAAGTAAAAAAGCTAAATTTGGCATTGCCGAATGTATTGATATCCTTCAAATTCTAAATAAGTAAGAAAATTATAGATGGGTCCCAAGTCCAAACATGGACCGATTGGGTCTGTCTTTTGTCAAATCTTTAATAAGTGTAGAAAACACTCACAAAACAAATTTGTAGTGAAATAGGCATTTATTTGTTGCTAACAAACCGCTTTATTATCACACCATCCAAAATGGTGTGATTACACTGTGCTCGAATTTGACACATTTTTTTAACAAGCTGGGCACCCTACTGGTAAACTTAATTCGAGTACGCTGAACTAAATGGTTTTAGACATTTCTCGAAGTTAGCGCTCGTATTCGCGATATTAGCAATTTTAAATTTTGATGCTCAAGAACAATAAAAACAATATTTTTAAGCTTTTGCGATAAACTAACATAACAAACCATAATACAGTGAATGATTTCGCGAAAAATATTTTTTGTTCGCAAAAAATCTTTATTTTCGTAAAAACTGGGTTCAATACAAATATTTTTAGTTTTAATTGAATTTACGACAGCCATTTGGTAAAGCTAGTTCGTGTACACTAAATCCCATTGTAATTTATATAGTGATTTTTTTTTGACGAAATTTTTTTCTTATTTTGCCATTAATTTATGAAATTAGTATTTTATACATTACAGACACAAAATTTTTCGAAAAAATAATTTTTTCGCGGATTTTTTTTTTTTTTTTGATTTTCGCGGAAATTTTTTTTTTAATCGTTTTGGTTTTTGTAAACGAAAAATCGTACTCCAAATGCCTCCCCGAAGTCTCATAAAAATCAAAAAAGCTTTGGGCAACTACATCGTGGATTAAGTTAAAATTAAAAAAAAAAATCATATTTCAATCGCTAGCGGGAGTAGAAGAAAATTATTGATTTTCACAAAATTTTGTTGAAATCATTTAGACTCTCATTAGAAACTTTCTGAGTATAGTTTTATTTTTTGGAGATTTATATTTAATCCACGATGTGGGTGCCGAAGGATTTTTTTGATATTTAACGGACTTCGTGGTTCAAAAATTATTAGCAAAACCGTGAGTTTCAAATTTGTTTCACCTTTAGTACACGTGTTGAAAAACAGTTAAACCACACTCAAAAAAAAAAACTTTACTTAAACTTTGGAAAAATATTCTTCAAAATAGTTTATAAATTTTCCCACAATTTAGTTAAATTTAACTAAAAGTTGGGAAATTTTCTTAAGTGTTAGGAAAGAATTTAAGTTCATGTACTATTAATAGTCCATTACACAGCGTGACAAAACTGACCACTATTTTAGAAAACAAGAGGTGTGACCAACGTTTATATATATTTGAGACATGCTGATTCGAATGGCGTACTCCGTTTTTCGATGTATGGTACAGTTTTCTTGCAAAATGTCGTTAAAGATTTGCTGATTTCAAGCCAGTTTTTCAACAAAAAAATTTGCAAAGTTAATGATTTTTAAATTGTATGGCATGGAAAACAAAGATATGACTTGTAGCAATATTTCTAATGCAAATTTGGTCTAAAGCTTTTCATCTTAAGCCCTTAAATTCGCGAATTTCTTAATTTTTTGAGGTTTTCGCGAAATTAACCGCCAAGTTGGTCATTGATTAAAAACTTGCTTTTAGTGAATCAAAAAGGTATCCCTAACAATACAAATAGTGGACAAAAAACAGCTATGTTATATGGACCATCATGATGAAAATCGCGAAAAACCATTTTTTGGAATATGGTAACATCACTTTACGAGATGATTTAAGGTTCCATCTTTTACTATATAATGTGGGAACCTTAAACAATTAACTGACCAAAAATTTGGCCAAAAAAGTTTTCATTTGCAAAAGTTATATTAACAAAAACTATAATTATTGTGGGGTTAACACTAAAATAATAGTTTTTGTTAAGATAACTTTTGCAAATGAAAACTTTTTTGGCCAAATTTTTGGTCAGTTAATTGTTTTAGGTTTCCACATTATATACTAAAAGATGGAGTCTTAAATCATCTCGTGAAGTGATGCTGGCATATACAAAAAAACGGTTTTTCGCGATTTTCATCATGATGGTCCATATAACATAGCTGTTTTTTGTCCACTATTCGTATTGTTAGGGATGCCTTTTTGATACACTAAAAGCAAGTTTTTTATCAAAGACCAACTTGGCGGTTAATTTCGCGAAAACCTCAAAAAATTAAGAAATTCGCGAATTTAAGGGCTTAAGATGAAAAGCCTTAAACCAAATTTGTATAAGAAATATTGCTACAAGTCACATCTTTGTTTTCCATGCCATACAATTTAAAAATAATTAACTTTGCAAATTTTTTTGTTGAAAAACTGGCTCGAAAGCAGCAAATCTTTAATGACATTTTGCAAGAAAACTGTACCATACATCGAAAAATGGAGAACGCCTTTCGAATCAGCATGTCCGAAATATATGGAAATGATGGTCGTAACTCTTGTTTATTTTTGAGTGTTCCGCAGTGTTATTTTCCTTAAATGGAATTCCCAAATACATGGAAGAAATTCTTACCGCCAAAGAAATTTACCCTAAATATATTACAAAAATCTTTATTTTTAA
Organism: Pegoplata infirma; assembly: GCA_963921195.1. Classification (NCBI taxonomy): domain Eukaryota; kingdom Metazoa; phylum Arthropoda; class Insecta; order Diptera; family Anthomyiidae; genus Pegoplata; species Pegoplata infirma. The sequence continues at coordinate 64,590,814 of OY992540.1, forward strand.
GACATATTCCTCTTCTTTAGTTTAAGGGCGTAATTTTCTACCAACTAGTTCATTTTCTTAGATTTGAGGAAATTTTTTCCACTATTTTTCTAAAATTTTAATAACTCGGACAAATTTTTTTTTTTCAAAAACTTAAAATGCCGATATCTCGAAAACTAAGCCAGATAGAAAAATGGAGGCAATTTTTGGTTCTTTGAATCTCCATTTTCACATGTGTGGACCCCAATGGGTCCTAACTTTGGATTTAAAAAAGTTGGCATTCCCGAAAATTTTAAAATACTCATATCTCGGTAAATATGGCCAACACAACAAAAAGAACAAGGCCGCCAAATACCGAAAAGTTCTTCGAGTAATAGTTTTAAAGTTATCGAGTTAAAATTCTCAAGACCCCAGTGGTCCCCTAAATTCACGTATCTCAAAAACTAAGCAAGGTAGAGCGAAACGGACAAAAAATTTGGATCAAAAAATATAAAGATACCGAATTTCCAGACAACAACAAACAGGATCGTTCTATAAACTACTAAATCCTTCGGTATCGTATTTATATTCTCATGATAATAATAGTCAATCAAAAATATCGTAGATTTTTAAAGCAAGATGTGACTTAATAGATCTAAATGGCTCCTACTTTTCAAGAAGAAACGAAAAACAATGCTCTCTGTGTAATACAAAAGAAATTGAAAACATTCAGCACTTTATTGGTAGATGCCCTGTTTTAAATAGCATCAGACAAAAATGGTTTCGAAAAATAATAATATCAGAAAACGAATTAATAAATATTTTAAATGGCGAAAATAATTGGGGCTTAGTTACACTCAAAAAAATACGTCAGTAAAAAAGTTTGTAAAATGGTTTGTAACCCAACTTTACAGGTTTTTTACTAATTCTTACTAAAAAATTATTTTTTAGTAGTTCTTTTTTGTAAACTCGCGTTACAAACTATTGATTTTTTACTGATTTTTTAATAATTTTTTCAGTTAATTTTTTAAAAATTATTCTACAAAATTTTGATATTTTTTTTGTAAATTTTACAAATTTAGTTTGTAAATTTCGTATTTTTTTCTAGAAAAAAAGAAATTATAATTAAAAATTATTTTTTTTTCTATTTTTTTCTTACCTATATGGCATTTAAAAAATATACGCATTTAAATTTTTTTACAAAAAAAAAATATTAATTTTTAACACCGGGTTTTAAAATTTATTTTACAGAAATTGTACAGAAAAATTTAGTAATACTATTTTTTTAGTATTTTAAAGATTACTAATTTTTGAAAACCAAAGCAAATCACTAATATTAGAATACAATAATTAAGAAAAATATGTAAACTTTTTACTAAATTATATCGAGTCAATCTCTTTTCCGGCTAACGACATCTGTCACAGCCGTATATTCTTTTTAAGATTTATGTAATGTTATTTAAGAAAAAACATTATTTAATAAAGAATTCCTACTACTACTAGAAGAAATATGAAGATTTTTAAGGAACCCAACTGGGTCTGGGCCCATCGGGGTCTGAACTTATCGGTCCGAAGCCAATGGGGCCTTCACTCAATCTTGTCCTCAAATTTATGATCTAAATTGAAATAAAATTGTTCCCATTTTTTAGTTCAAATTGGCATAATATTAATTTTTTTTTTTTCTTTCCTTATTTTTAAGAAAAATATTAACTTAAAAGAAGGAAAACATGGCAATGGAGCTAAATCATTATCAATATTCCTTCTGGGCTATTCATAATGAGTAAATTAAATCTATTGTAGGTTTATTTGACTGATATTGCATGAATATTTGTCAAATAAACCTACTTTAAGCACACTTTAAGTATTATGAATAAAGGCCCTTGAATTAGTTAGTTTTCCAATTTTTTAGTTAATTTTTTTCTGAACGCAGCTTTAAAAATATTGAAGAGTCAGAAAAATATTACAAGTAAGCAAAAAAAAAAAAAAAAAACTTACACTCGAAAAAAGTTTTACACTCAAAAAAAAAAATTGTGTTTGTTTTTTTTTTTCAAAAATGACTAAAAAAAAGTTTTTTACTCAAAATAAAATGTTTTTAATCGAAATTGTTAATTTTTTTTGCGTTAGAAAACTAACTATCACTTTAAAAGGGCACTGTGGAGGGTATTCATGGATTCAGCTAAGTCGAATTTAATTCTTCTACTTTTTTTATATATTTTTTTACTTTTCTTAAACAAATGCAACATTTTGATGTCAGAATAACTTTAAAGTCCTGCGCTTTGATCAAGGGGATAAGAAAATTACAGTTTTCTCGGCTCGCCACCTTTTGTAGGTGTGATCCGGCAACGTTCCCCCTGATCCACAAAAAAAAACGCTATTTTAATTTTTTTTTTACATTTTAAAGGGAATTTTAGCAAAAATGCTAAAAATAAATACGAAATACGTGTTTAGTATTAAAATTGAAAAAAAAAATTACTTTTTATACGTTTTTCATATTTTTTCAATAATACCGGTACGCACCGGTATCGACGTTTCGGTATCGGTAATACCGTAATCGATTCAACTCAAATACCGTAACCGATACCGAAATAAATAAAAAAAAAACGATACCAATACCGATAGCGATACCGTTATTCGTTTCGATTGCCAACCTTGGTAAAAACCATGTAAAATTAAAAAAAAAAAAATTTGGTAAAAAGCTTGTAAAATTACTAGGAATTCTTGTCAAATAGGACGAAAAAAAATAAAAATAACAAGATTTTCCCGTCATTTTAGTTTTTTTGAGTGTACCTACTTTAAGTGGAGTGTATAAAAATATCCGAAAAAGTTCTACTAATTTAAAAAAAAAAATTGGAGTATAACAAAATTTAATTAAACAAATTCAAATTGTTTTTCTTTGTACTTTAAATTTAATATTTTAAGTAAAATTTTTCAGTTCAAGGTCATTCCAAGAAAATTATTTGTTTGATAAAATAATAGTGTGGTAAATTTTCAAAGACCAAGCCGACATGTGTTTAGAAAACTTTGTCCGGCCTTTGTTTTAAGAAAAAACTGTATTTTCGCACCATTTTATTGCTGACACAAATTGTTTTGATATAAACACAATCATCAACAAAAATTATAAAACAAAACAACAGGAAGATTATCAAATGAATTCAAAAAGAAATAAATTCATATAGGAAATTTAAGCAGACTTAATGTATGAAAATTTATATTTTCTATCTAACGAAATAAAAACTTTTAAAATATTGAATGGAAATTATTGAACACTTGTTTTCTTAAATTCTATAACAATTAATTTTGAGTTTTAAAGTTGAGTAAATAAGAACTTTTTGAAATAAATAGAGAAATGGTATAACCCACATGAGTGGTAATCCTAAATAAATTTTTTCTTAATTTTTTTATTTATAATTATATCTAACTTAAACATTATCGTATGGGGTTAAGGCAATAACAAGCTAATTAAATATTTTATTAGCAAATGTGAATTATAGTTTCTCTAATTTTATTATATACAAATTTCAATAAGAAATCGTTATCACTTCATAAACTCTAAAATTGCCTTAAAAAATATACCTTAAAAACTAAAAAATATCTGTAGTTTTAGTGACCGGCATGTAGACCGCACCGCACTCCAAGAATCGCATATGAAAAAAGCAGTTCATAGACGTCTCTTTTGTGATTTGAAAATTTTATTGTTATTCCCTTTTTTCTGGGATTGGATTTAAAAAAAATTATTAACAATGATGTTATTTTCATAATAAATAAATTTGAGTTAAATTTTTTTAAATTATTTTTTCTAAATTTGAAATTTTTTCCAATTTTTTTAATATTCTGAAATTGTTTTATCTTTTTAAAATAATTGTTTAAATTTTCTGCAGTTTCTTCTAAATTGTCTGAATTTGTGTGAATTTTGCTAATTTTTTTTAATTCTCCTAAATTATTCTAATTTTTGTACATGTTTTTCTAATTTTTTTCTAATTTCTAGTTATTTTCCTGATTTCTGAATTAGCTAATACATATTTTTTTATACCCTCCAACTACAGTATGGTATACTCTTTGTCATTCATCGAAATATCGGTCTAGGACCCCATAAAATATATATATTATTGATCAGTGATCGATTCTAAGACATTTTAGCAATGTCCGTCTGTCCGTCCGTCCATCCGTCTGTGGAAGACACGATACAGTCCAAAATAAAAGTGCTAGACTCCTTTAATTTGTCATATATATGTCTTATGTTCATTGGCTGGTTAAGTTTGGAGATGGCAAAATCGGAAAAGTGAACCAACCAATGAAAAAAGGTAATTTTTAATAGTTTTTTTTGTATTTTTGTTAAACAAATGAAGCATTTTTATTCCCCTAGTAAAAAAGTTTTGATATAATGATATATAATTTGAAACAATCATATTTTTATATGTTCAGATCTAATCTATATATCACAAACTCTTTTTTAAATTTCAATTCAGTGAAACTGAAATAAATGTTTAAAAAAACCGGCAGTTTTTAGAATTTAGAAAAACTGTAAATGCAGTTGTGTAAACAAGACCTTGAACCATCACTGAGCAATGTTTAAGGATTAACCCACGTTATCCGTAAAAGTTACAGAGGGTTAAATTTGAAAAATCGATAAAAATGGCTTGAAATAATCCATATTTTTACCTTCTTTCGCTTTTTTTTTAAGTTCTCCTTATATTTCAATCTTTTCCGGCATAACACAAAGTCAGTACATATAAGAGATTATTTTAATGTTGGTTTGATAGATGCTTCATCGCTTGGTAAGAAGCATAGCTGTATTATTGATTTTTTTTATTTGGATTTTTTGGAAAAAAATAAAATACTTTGATATTTTAGTTGGCTATCAAAAAATAAAATGTTTTGTTATTTTATTTATTTTGGTTTGAATAAAATAAAATTTTATTTTATTCAAATTCATAAAAATGAAATAATATTTCTTTCCAAAAAAATCAAATAATTTTTTCTGATTGCTTATTTAAACAAACAAAATAGAATTTTTCAAAATAATCAACAAAAATTTGTGATTTTTTTTGGTTATTCACAAAAATTCAAATGAATAACGTATTATTTAAACAAAAAAAAGAAATATTCTTGAAAATTTTGTGTTTGAAAAATAATTTTTTTTTTATTTATTTTGAATTTTATTATACAGTAAAACACACAATTATTCTTACAAACCACTATTGTTTTACTTATTTAAGGTTTTCTTTACTAAAACATTAATTAGATTATTTTTAATTTTTTCCCAAATTGACTTTTACTGATTAAAAAATGTTCTTAAAACATTTTCTTATGGAAAATAGTCTAGTTGATTAGAATTTTCGATATTTTTCTTAAGCAATAAAAAGTCCTGAAAGGATGTATAATTACTTAAATACCCTTAATTGTAAAGGTTTATTTTGCAAAACATTGAGATTTTTAAGGGTTTTTGCTTTGGTGACATTTTTAAGAAAATATTCTTTAGTATTAACTGTGAAATGTTTCTACTACACAAAAATTATTTTGATCGAAAAAAATTTCATTCTTTATACAATTGAACATTTTTGCAATAGAAAATGCATTATTCTATTTTTAAAATTTAAATGCATATTTGCTTATAATATTTTTTTATTTTTGACTACTTTTGAGGTAAAACTGATGTTGTACTGATGATGTAATTTATTGTGATTCTCTAGCACATAACGATCTATCCTTCTATCCCTCATTTTACGGATTAACTGTTATATTTTTTAAGCGAGATACATTGAAGTCTACCAAAAGGGAAAAAATATTCTACGAATTAGTGCATGAAATTTCACTGGGGAAGTATCATATTGAAAATAATTAAAATAATAAGTTATAATATATCAAAAATGTTTCAAATTTACTTTATAACTATATCACATAGGCCAGGTAAAATTTGTGACTTTGACCAACCAAGTAAAACACGGGTGGTTGGAAACAGTTTTTGCCTAAAAGTGCGAATACTATATTTTCTTTTTTGAATACGTATTTGGAATGTTTAAGAATAATATAGGAACAAAAACCAAAACATCGATCGAGCAAAAGATTATTATATTCGAATTTTCTCGAAAACTAGAGATATCAAAAAAAACAAATATTATTTGGAATTATGCATTTATATAAAGTATTCAAAAAAATTTACATTGCAGTATTCAAACGGTCAAAAAATAAACATAATTATTTTGAATGTATTTAAATGGTATGGAATTGGGCACATTTTTAAGCGCGAAAAACACAAAAACGAAACAAGCTACAGCATTTTAGATGACAGATTTGGATTCTACAGGTCCATATTATATAAAATCCACTCTTAGTTTTTGACATTAACGCAATAATGTCTAACAGTGGTGCTACAAAAACGCTTATAAATAACATTTTTTAAATTTCTATTCCGAATATCTCGAAAACGAGAAGCTATAGAGAAATTGCATAATTCATAGAGTATGCGGTACGTTTACGTTTTTAGACTAACTACTTACAATTGGACCTTAATGGTCAAAACGTACTCTGAAAATTTAAATACTTTTAGGCATTTCTTTTAAAAAAGGGAAAATGGAAATTAATTGTTGATTTCTTGTAAGAGTCCTAACACCTTAAATGGGAAATGAAGTGTTAATTTTTTAGAATCCTAACAGGTATTGCTTAGACTTTTAAGCTCTTAATTTCCTTAGCTTTTCTCTTCCTTGCTTCTGCAGTTTTTTCGGATTTTTACAGTTATTTATTTAAGTAGTCTTTTTTTTAAACAAAGTTTCATTAGTTTCAAACGTATTTTCTGTTGAATTTACTGACATAATATTTTGAGTGTATGTAATAAATAAACATTTCGGTATTTATCAATATTATCAGATATCATTCCATTTCGCAAATCGCATGTTTTTAAATTTGGTTATATGACCGCTAAATTTTATCATAAAATTTCATTTTCTAGTCCCCTGGATTCAACTGCAGGACGTTGAAGTTCTTCTGCCATAGAAATATTTCATTTGCTTCTGCCTTTTTTCAAATTTTTAAATATGATCCGATTTGGCCCATTTCCGTACTTAACCAGCCTCAGACCGTAAGATATATTTCTGCCAAATTTTCGAAGTCTAGCTCTTTTATTTTGGATTGTATCATGTCTTCCACAGACGAACGGACGGACATCTGCGGAATGTGTAACAATCGATCACTAATAAATAATATATATTTTATGGTTTGTTAGATAGATATTTCGATGCTTACACACGGAATGACAAAGTGAGTATATTCCTTAAACCAACCTATGAAAGTCGCCAATTTTTACAGATTTTTATACTTTTCTTTAAAAAAAAAGTTTTGTTAAGTAAATATTTGCATAAGTTTATAGCTCTGCACTTGGAATTTCCTAAATCACAACTTAACTTTTCTGAATTCAAATGGACTTTTTATAAATTACAATTTATAAGAACCTGATATTAAAACAAACTGTTTTGTAAGAATTATTTTTTGTTAAACTGTACAAAATAAATAAAATAGTTTTTTTTTTTCAAACACAAAATTTTCAAGAATATTTATTTTTTGTTGATTGAATAATACGTTATTTATTTGAATTTTTGTGAATAACCAAAAAAAATCACAAATTTTTGTTGATTATTTTGAAAAATTATATTTTGTTTGTTTGAATAAAAAAAATCAGAAAAAATTATTCGATTTTTCGTTATTCAAATAAAATCAAAATAAATATTATTCATTTTCAAATATTTAAATAATCTGTTATTTGATTATTTTTGAAAAAATATTGTTATTTATTCATTTCGTTATTTCAATCATAGCATACAGCTATGGTAAGAAGTTATAAGACGGTTAAGTTTTGAAACCAAAAATTAAGAGTTTTTAAATTTTTGAGGTTTTTTGATCAGGGATTTTGGCCCCCTCTTTGAAATGAAAAAGTTGAACTAGAGTTGGTAGCTGTTGTAATTCCTAACATTTTCGAATTAATCCCGTTATTGTGCCACGAATATTTAAGGAGTTTCAGCAGATCAAATTTTGAAAGAAAAAACGTAATTTTTTTAAAATACCAGTTTTTCGCGAGGCACATTCGACATTTGGTGGACTCTTGCGTAAACCGAGTTTTTTGTGAGTCTACATAAAAACATCATTATGGCATTTTTGAAAATTGTGCGAAATTTGCAAATCTGTTTCCTATTTTTTTTAGTAGCAATTAATGCATCGTGTTCATTTTTATACACCAAAAGACGTGCCTTAGCGAGTAGAACTGATTTGCTTTTTGACTTTTTACTTAAAGCCATTCTGAGCGGAAAACGCGATGATTTTATCTAAACCTGTTTTGACCTGGCACATCCAAGGCTTTACACGAAATCGGATGAATTTTTTTTTAAATGAAAGCCCACTTGATGTGTCATCATAAAATCAGAGGCGGGTTAAAAAATTTTGATGATTATAGATTTTTTGGGCCATATAAAATTTTCTTGTTATAAAAAAGCATCACCGATTTTTTTTTAACTACTGGTACAATGAAACGATTTTCCGTGATTTTTTTCAGTAATACCAACGCGCATTGCCTAAATATGTTATAAAAAATTGTGAAACTTTTCTTTTACCGCGAATTAATCGTGATTTTAGGTACTTAGATACTTTTTTTAAATCGTTTGGTCATTAAAGGGTTAAATTTTTATCATATATTTTAGAAGAAATGATATATCCTGGCATGTTTTAATAACGCATGCAACAAATGTGTAGAAACAAATCTTTAAAATATTTTTAAGATTTTTAAAACCGCCATAACTTTTGACCCCCTTGCGCGATTTAATTGACGCGAAAGAATTTCTTATTCTTAAATAGCTTCTAATATTTATGCCATAACTTTTGACCCCCTTGCGCGATTTAATTGACGCGAAAGAATTTCTTATTCTTAAATAGCTTCTAATATTTATGCCAACTTTCATCGATGTGCCATCAAAACAAAAATCACATCTTTTTTTACCTCAAAACTTAGACGGAACTCCTCATATATAAAAGAGTAACGTGACTGACTGACTGACTCATCATCGCCCAGCCCAAACCGCTGAAGCTAGAGACTTGAAATTTGGAGTGTAGGTTCACCTCTCGGAATATAGATCCACTCAGGCTCGATTTTTGTCAATATTGACTCTAAGGGGGTAAAAAGGGTAAAAAACTGTACTTTTGGTACTTTTTATATCTCATGAAATAATGGTCATAGAGACCTGAAATTTGGACTGTATGTTCACCTCCCGGAATGTAGATCCTGTAAGGCTGGACTTTTGCCAATGTTGATTCGAAGGGGGTAAAAAGGGTAAAAAACTGTACTTTTGGTACTTTTTATATCTCCTGAAATAATGGCCATAGAGACTTGAAATTTGGACTGTATGTTTACATTATGGAATTTAGATCCAGTAAGGCTGAAGTTTTGCCAATGTTGGTTCTAGGGGGGGTAAAAGGGCAAAAATCTGTACTTTTGGTACTTTTTATATCTCCTGAAATAATGGTCATAGAGACTTGAAATTTGACTGAATGTTCACCTCCCGGAATATAGATCCACTAAGGCTGGATTTTATCCAGTGTTGATTCTAAAAAACTGTACTTTTGGTACTTTTTTTTATTTACTAAATTAATGGTCATTCAAACTTGAAATTTGGAATGTAGGATCCTTTAGTGAAATAAAAAATTCTGGAACAAGTACTTTCTGAAAATTCTGTACCGTTTATAAAAAGTACCTTTTATAAAAAGTACCTTTTATAAAAAGTACCTTTTATAAAAAGTACCTTTTATAAAAAGTACCTTTTATAAAAAGTACCTTTTATGAAAAGTACCTTTTATAAAAAGTACCTTTTATAAAAAGTACCTTTTATAAAAAGTACCTTTTATAAAAAGTACCTTTTATAAAAAGTACCTTTTATAAAAAGTACCTTTTATAAAAAGTACCTTTTATAAAAAGTACCTTTTATAAAAAGTACCTTTTATAAAAAGTACCTTTTATAAAAAGTACCTTTTATAAAAAGTACCTTTTATAAAAAGTATCTTTTATAAAAAGTACCTTTTATAAAAAGTACCTTTATAAAAAGTACCTTTTATAAAAAGTACCTTTTATAAAAAGTACCTTTTATAAAAAGTACCTTTTATAAAAAGTACCTTTTATAAAAAGTACCTTTTATAAAAAGTACCTTTTATAAAAAGTACCTTTTATAAAAAGTACCTTTTATAAAAAGTACCTTTTATAAAAAGTACCTTTTATAAAAAGTACCTTTTATAAAAAGTACCTTTTTTATAAAAAGTACCTTTTATAAAAAGTACCTTTCATTAAAAGTACCTTTTATAAAAAGTACCTTTTATTAAAAGTACCGAAAGTACACTTTTTGGTACTTTTTATTTCCTGAGGTATAAATAAAACAAACTTTTTTGTTTTTTAAATCATCACATTGGTGGAGGGTATTTAAAGATTCGGCACAGCCGAATATAGCTTTCTTACTTGTTTTTTTATACTTCTAGTTATTTTCCTGATTTCTGAATTTTGCTAATACATATTTTTTTTTAATTTTATTTCAGCAACCTTCAATTTATAGTCATATACAAAAAATTAAATTTTTGTGGTATCGGTACCCGTATAAATTTAATAACAAAAATATTTTTTTGCCTTCGACTCATTTTTTATATCTCCAAAAATATTTTTTAAATATATATATTCGATTAGAGTTTTATTCTAGTTCGAGGCCCAAAAATATTTCTATATATGATGAATTTCATGTAAAAATCGAGATGCATTGAACCCGACCCCCTCAGATATCGATGAAATTTTGTTCATAGCTAAATTTGATCAATACAAACAAACTCTCATTTTTAGAAATGACTGTTTTGCGATTTTTTGGGCGTGACACAGTGGGAACGTTTTCGAAAAAACGCGAAAATGGTCGAAAAGAGCTCCATTTAAACTACAATAACTCTGAATCGGCTAAACCGATTTCCATGATCTTGGTATCATTAAAAAGATATTTTAACAGGCTTTATGACACGTTAAAAAAAAAAAAAAAAAAAATACACTGTAAAAAATTTATAACAAAAAAAATTTTAACTGACGAAAAAACCAAAAAGATCAAGGGTTTTTTTACAGTGTATTAATTTTTTAGAAAGGTTTATCCTTCATCTATACCATATCAAAAAATAAAAATGGGTTCTTTGTTAGTTTTTTTTATATAATTTTTTAAGTAGTGTCACTTCTAGTAATTGCCCTTATATTTTATAACAAAAAAAATTTTAGGTAACGAAAAACCAAAAAAGATCAAGGATTTTTTACAGTGTATTACTTTTTTAGAAAGGTATTTCCTTCACCTATAACATATCCAAAAAGTAAAATGGGTTCTTTTTTATTTTTTTTTTAATAATTTTTTAAGTAGTGTCACTTGTAGTAATTCCGCAAAATTCTGAATAAAAAAATCAATGTATTCTTCATAATAATTTTCTATTTTGTCATAAACATTTATTACTTTACCCATAATAAAGAGAAATATATATGATGAATTTCATTTAAAAATCGAGATAAAACTGAAATTTTGAACCCGACCAACTCAGATATCGATGAAATTTTGTTCATAGCTAAATTTGATCAAAACAAACAAACTCTCATTTTTAGAAATGACTGTTTTGCGATTTTTTGAGCGTGACACAGTGGGAACGTTTTCGAAAAAACGCGAAAATGGTCGAAAAGAGCTCCATTTAAACTACAATAACTCTGAATCGGCTCAACCGATTTCCATGATCTTGGTATCATTAAAAAGATATTTTAACATGCTTTATGACACGTTAAAAAAAAAAAAAAAAAAAATACACTGTAAAAAATTTATAACAAAAAAAATTTTAAAACACATTATTTCGGAAAAATACAACATCAAAAATTCCGGACAATTGAAAGAACAATTACAGCATGTAACACTGAATGAAAATGAAGTTTTAATATCATTCGACGTTGTTTCCCTGTTTACAAACATACCGGTACATACAGCAATAAGAAACATAATGGGTAAATGGAATATAATTAAAGAATATACTAAAATTCCAAGAACAAAATTTCTTAAAATTTTACAATTCTGTCTTAACGACAATAATTATTTTGTATATGAAAACAAAATATACAATCAAATATTTGGTATGCCAATGGGCAACCCACTTTCTCCGACTATAGCGGATATAGTACTGGACAACCTTCTAGACGAATCACTTAAGGAACTAAATGAGAAAAATATAAATCTAAAATATATCGTAAAATATGTTGATGATGTTCTTGCTGTAATCAATCTTGAAGATAAAGAAGAAATTCTAACAGTGCTTAATAAATATCATCCAAAAATAAAATTTACCGCAGAAATAGAAAATAATAAACAAATCGCTTACTTGGACACGAAAATACACAGAAATAACAATGTAATCTCTTTTGATTGGTACTCAAAGGAAACGTCGTCAGGAAGACTTATGAATTTTAATTCAACACAGCCAAAAAATCAAATAATAAATACAGCCAAAAACTTTATTTTCCGTGTTCTTAAAATCAGTGACCAACAATTTTATTCAAAAAACATACAACAAATTACAACAACACTTAAAAACAACAGCTTTCCCATCAAACTAATAAATTCCTTAATTGAAGACACAAAGAAAAAGTTAGAAAATAAAAATAAAATAAATCAAGTCTCAAACATAGAAAACACTGACAAGGAAAAAATTTTTTACAGTGTAAGATATATTCCAGGTTTGACAGACAACAAAAACATCAAAGCAATAATACAATCAAAAAACACAAAATTAGCTTACAAACCAAATACAACAATTAATACAATTTTTTCTAATGTTAAGGCACGAGTAGAGAAAGAACAACAAAGCAATGTTGTGTATGAAGTGCAGTGCAAGGGGAACGCAGAACAAAACTGCAACTTAATATATATTGGCACAACAAAACGAACATTAGGCACAAGGATGAGTGAACATAAAAACGATATTTTAAAGAAAAACATGAGCACAGCTTTATCAACACATATCATGGAGAGTGGACACGAACCAAATTTTGAGAACATTAGAATATTAGACAAAGAAAACAAGGAGAGAAAGAGATTTACAATTGAAAGTTTACGAATACAACAAAATATACAACGAACAATGAATTTAAAACAAGACACCGACAACATTAGCGCCAGTTATAGAGTTGCTTTATCTTAAATAACAAATAACCTGTGATAATAATTTTAAGTTGTGTTTAAATTAAATGTTTGTGTTTATGTTAGATGTTTTATGTAAAATTATTGTGACTTAATGTGAATAATTTTTATATTATTGTGAGTTAAAATTATTGAAAAGTTGAATTTATTTGTTATTAATGTATTGTTTTTTAATTTTAAATAGACGAAACCCTTGATAAAGTCAACAAAACATTGACGAAACGTTGGGTAAAAATGAAATAAAAGAATTTTATTTACATTAAAAACATTAGGCCTGATTAGCTTGAGGTAAAACCAAAACAAATTATAGAAAATAAACTTGGCCAAATTACAAATAAAATAAAACAGAATCGGAGAGCTTGCCGAAACGAAATTTAATTTATTTAATTTAGAAAAATAAAACAGAAAAAACTATTCAACTGTCATAAAACAAAAACAACAAATATGAAGGGTTATTTTAAACACGTAGAACTTAAATACAACAGGGAGACAAGCAGAACAATGAAGGAATATTGCAACGAAATACGAAGATTATCACAACAAAAACTACAACTTAAATTTATACTGACATGTAGGAGTTATGGAATAATACCGAATCATACGAAAAACACAACTACGAAAGTAACTAATCTTTTTAAATGCAACAATATCAAAGTAAAGCTTAGGAACATTGAAAACAATTTTCATAACAAAATTCTTAATTTAGAAATTTCTCAGACCAACACAAATATACAACTCATAAAACGAAAAATTTACCATTTAAATAATGCCATAAGCAAAATGCTTTTAGAGGAAGACTACAACAATTTTACTCGTAAACAAATGGAAAGATCTAAACAAATAACAAAAAGCACAGAAGAAAAACAGAACAAAAAATTAGATACACTGAAAGAAAAACATTTTAGATTTCATGGACTTATTTATAATGAAAATTGGTTCGAAAATAAAACGAAGTTATACATTCCGATGGAATGTAAATGGATACTAACGTTGGGTAAAAAATTTGCCCTACCAGTAGATAAAAACAACTTTTCTTCTCTACACGTTATTGTCGACATTGAGCAATGTATTCAAGCAATGGAAGACAATAGGGACAAAGAAAAAGAGATTGTTCGGACTAAGTTAGCCAACAATATTACTGCCTTCAAAAGGAAAATTAAAAATACACCTAGGGAAAAATTTATACTAGCAATTTATGGGAAAACACAAAAGTTTTTAAAGGAACAAAACAACATTATAATTATTCAAGCGGATAAAGGGAATAAAACTGTGATGATGTACAAGGATGAATACAAACAGAAAATGGAAAAACTATTGGATGACAAAAACACATATAAAGTAGTGAGAACCGATCCAACAATAAAATTACAAAAAGAAAACAACAATATTATTTCAGAACTGTTCAAAAATGAAAACATTGACCTGTGGATGAAACGTAATCTACTTTGTTCATCTGCAGTTGCGCCCAGGATTTATGGTCTCCCCAAAATCCATAAAAAAGACATACCTCTAAGACCAATAGTATCGTCAATGAAAGTTCCATGTTACCAACTCTCAAAGCATATTGGGGAAATTTTAAAACACATTATTTCGGAAAAATACAACATCAAAAATTCCGGACAATTGAAAGAACAATTACAGCATGTAACACTGAATGAAAATGAAGTTTTAATATCATTCGACGTTGTTTCCCTGTTTACAAACATACCGGTACATACAGCAATAAGAAACATAATGGGTAAATGGAATATAATTAAAGAATATACTAAAATTCCAAGAACAAAATTTCTTAAAATTTTACAATTCTGTCTTAACGACAATAATTATTTTGTATATGAAAACAAAATATACAATCAAATATTTGGTATGCCAATGGGCAACCCACTTTCTCCGACTATAGCGGATATAGTACTGGACAACCTTCTAGACGAATCACTTAAGGAACTAAATGAGAAAAATATAAATCTAAAATATATCGTAAAATATGTTGATGATGTTCTTGCTGTAATCAATCTTGAAGATAAAGAAGAAATTCTAACAGTGCTTAATAAATATCATCCAAAAATAAAATTTACCGCAGAAATAGAAAATAATAAACAAATCGCTTACTTGGACACGAAAATACACAGAAATAACAATGTAATCTCTTTTGATTGGTACTCAAAGGAAACGTCGTCAGGAAGACTTATGAATTTTAATTCAACACAGCCAAAAAATCAAATAATAAATACAGCCAAAAACTTTATTTTCCGTGTTCTTAAAATCAGTGACCAACAATTTTATTCAAAAAACATACAACAAATTACAACAACACTTAAAAACAACAGCTTTCCCATCAAACTAATAAATTCCTTAATTGAAGACACAAAGAAAAAGTTAGAAAATAAAAATAAAATAAATCAAGTCTCAAACATAGAAAACACTGACAAGGAAAAAATTTTTTACAGTGTAAGATATATTCCAGGTTTGACAGACAACAAAAACATCAAAGCAATAATACAATCAAAAAACACAAAATTAGCTTACAAACCAAATACAACAATTAATACAATTTTTTCTAATGTTAAGGCACGAGTAGAGAAAGAACAACAAAGCAATGTTGTGTATGAAGTGCAGTGCAAGGGGAACGCAGAACAAAACTGCAACTTAATATATATTGGCACAACAAAACGAACATTAGGCACAAGGATGAGTGAACATAAAAACGATATTTTAAAGAAAAACATGAGCACAGCTTTATCAACACATATCATGGAGAGTGGACACGAACCAAATTTTGAGAACATTAGAATATTAGACAAAGAAAACAAGGAGAGAAAG